>JAINUG010000126.1:1812500-2122500 GCA_029706075.1 Aldrovandia affinis | reverse complement strand
GAAGCGTAGAGGCCTGCAGGCTGCTGCACCCTGAAACCTGGGCGGAGAGAGAGAGATGCTGATGGCGCCCTCATTGGCTCCTCCCATTTAACGGCGGGTTGCTGCAGCAGCAGCCTGTGTGGAGGACATGGTCTCTTATGGCGGGCTGATGCTGGGCTGACCCAGGGCCATCAGTGGGGGCTCGGACAGCGGTGAGAATATCCCTGCCTGGCATGCAGATCCGTGACTAAGTCACATGGGTGGGGGGTATTGGAAATAATGTAATGGTAGGAGTATATGCCCCAATGTCCTGAAGGCCCATTTTGCTCTGATACGACAACTGAACAAAACAAACAGTAATTTTCTCTGGTATTTATGAAATATGGTTTAGGTGTGGTGTAAATATGCTCTGGTGTAAATATGCTCTGAGGTTTACGGTGGTGTAAATATGCTCTGGTGTAAACAGGTTTACGGTGGTGTAAATATGCTCTGGTGTAAACAGGTTTACGGTGGTGTAAATATGCTCTGGTGTAAACAGGTTTACGGTGGTGTAAATATGCTCTGGTGTAAACAGGTTTACGGTGGTGTAAATATGCTCTGGTGTAAACAGGTTTACGGTGGTGTAAATATGCAGTTTACGGTGGTGTAAATATGCTCTGGTGTAAACAGGTTTACGGTGGTGTAAATATGCTCTGGTGTAAACAGGTTTACGGTGGTGTAAATATGCTCTGGTGTAAACAGGTTTACAGTGGTGTAAATATGCAGTTTACGGTGCTGTACTGTTTGGTACCCTGTTGCTGGCAGTTGCTCCACACACCGTGCCCTGGCCTTGTTCTCAGAACCAGGAGAACCGGTCTGGCTGAGAGTGGAAAGTGCTTTTTAAAATCTGCTGAATAGAGACGCAGGAAATGGTAACCAGACACCCCCCTCCAGAGATATGCCCCTCTGCCACATGGGTGTATGGGTGCATGAGGTTCTTGCGCTGATGTAGCAGTTCGGTGTGGGAACGGAGCACGGAGCTCTACGGGTCGCTGGTTTTGGGGTTGTGAGCACAGACGTCGTGGGTTCATGGGCTCCCTGGAGCTGCAGTGGTCAGAACACAGCGTTGCCTGGGGACAGGCCTGTCTGGGCCGTGGAGCATCTCGACCTGACCTGGAGTGGAACTGCAGGTGTGGAGAGGAGATTATGGAGGAGAAGTAGGATATGGGGCTGCTACCATGTACAGGTGCTTACCTGCATAGTGTGACCTCTGCTAGGACAGATTTGGATAGGGGATCAACCGTAGTGTGTGGCTGTGATGTGAGTGCCAGGGTGTCCCGTTTGCAGTTTAAGACAGTTCCACCATCCTCAGGGTCATCTTTGATCATGGGCCACAGGGGGAGACTGGAGAGCCCTGTTTACATCCCCCCCATCTTCAGGAAGTGCACAAGCAAATACGGGGCTGTGCTTATCTGTACCTTGTTGGTGTTGTGCTGCCCATTTCCCTCTCTTGTCTTCCGTCCCTCCCTCTCTCTCTCTCCCTCCCTCTCTGAACAGGGCACGATTGTTTGGTATTGGCAGGCAGGCAGACATGCTCTCGTTTGGAATCCTGTGCTGATGGGAGCCGATATGCCCGGCAGGGCGCCATAGCGACGTGTCTGGGATTATTTTTCAGACGGTAGAAACCGTGTGCGGTGCGAGGAGGGAGCAGAAACGCGCTGCGTGCGTGTTTTGTGCGCATGTACAACTTCTGTGTGCGCTGTGGGGACCGGAGTTCTGACTCAGCGCTGTGAAGTTTCATCCTGTCTGTAAGTGTGTCTCTCTAACGCTCTAGTCCTCTCTGTCTCTCTCTCTCTCTACCTCTCTCTCTCTCTCTCCCTCTATCTTTCCCTCTATCTCTCTATCTCTACCTCTCTGTCCCTGTTTATCTGTCTCTCCCTACCTCTCTCCCTCTCGCCCTCTGTCTCTCTGTCTACCTCTCTCCCTCCATCTCTCCCTCTCTCTCTCTCTCTACCTCTCTCCCTCCTCTCTGTTTCTCTGGTAGCCTGGTAACTTTCTGTTGTGTGTCGGGCCTGGGCAGTAAGGGTAAGCAGCGTCCACTCCCCCAGAATGAAAGGGAGTAAACGCACAGTATGTAGACTCAATGGAATCACATTAGCAGGGATTATGCCCTAACAGAAACAAAACAGAACGCAGATGGTTATCCTCTTTAGAGAGGAGGACTATCACCTGGGCTCACTTGGGCTCTTTCACCTGTGTCCCAGAGCCATTCTCTCCGTGTGACTGGAGACAGACTGGAAACAAAGGACAAAAAACCCACCTGGTTATTCCTGTGTGTAAGGGCTTTTGTGAAACAGCGCAGCTGTAAATGGCATTGCAGGGTGAATGTGGTATGGGAGCAGTGCGCTGAGCGATGCTGGATTTTGTTTACTGTCGATCTCGTTTTGGCGGTTCTTCTGCTTGGCCGTTGTTCGCGTGCGCTGAGGGGTATCGTTAGTTCCGGCTGCCCGGCTACATTACGGCTGTGGAAAAGTTGATGAACAGCTTTCCCACCGTAACCTGCGACAGGAGACCCCCCTCCACCCCCCACCCCCATCCCTCCGTTGTTGAAAAGGGCCGATTGGGTGAAATGCTCACAGGGAGGGCTGCTTCAAAGTTGGGGGAACTGATATCTCTCTTGGCCGCAGCGGTTCACCTGTCGGAGGTGTGTTTATCTAAACACGGGCGCAGACCTGGATCTGTCTCATCACAGGCTCCTCTGTGAAGTACAGCAAAGATGATGCCCCCCCTCTCTCACGCTGCGCTGGAATTCAGCGCCTTTGGGACGGCTGCGTTTTCCTTTCCTGCTCTGTCGGTGCCTGCATTCATGTATCACAAACAGACTGTACCTTTCAATGGGGAAAAAAACACAATAACTCCACCTAGAACAGTGACTTTCACATGAGCTCAGAGAGAGCTTAAGGTGGTCGTCCATCGTCAAGCTCTGCTGGTAAACTGGCCATTTTTGTCGGTTGAGATGTGACCTGTTTCGTCTGCAGTTCTGCAGAGCTTGTTAAACACGTTTTTTCAGTGTTTGCGGAGTGCACTGTGTGTGTTTGACATACTGCGCTGTGCCACCATTCTGTTTTCCCACCTCTGCAAAGGTCATATTAATTATTCCCCAGGCAGAAATGTCTGGAATGTGATTGTTTACATATCACCCCCTCACCCAGCCCTACCCTTCACAAAAAGTATTTTCCTTTTGAAGTCAAGGTCCGCTCCGCCAGAATTCTGCCCATGCGGTAACGGCACAAATCCGGGGAGAACCGATTCCCATTCCGTCGTTCCAAAGGCCCGAGCTGAGCAAACAGAAGTGGGCCAGGGAGCCAGGGAGGGACCGGTCTGAAGGGGTTTTATTTCAGGCGTCTGCTTTCAGCACGTCCTGCGCAGAGAACCTGACTCCTTTGACTTTCTCCACGTTGGAGACGTGCTTTTTTCCGCAGGAGAAAGTCTCTAAAGCCCTATCTTCAGTCAATCAAGACGAGCCGTATAATATTTCCTCCTGGGGGTAAGTGGACAGACGTCACCGAACCGCCGCTAGGGCGGCCGACATTCCTGTCTGCCGTGTGATCTACGGCTGCTCTGCACGCTCGCTGGTAAAGATCACAGCCGCACACTTCTCAAGATTGATCCCGCAGAGTTATTGCTTGCGCCACTTAAGGTATTAGTTTTTGCTCGGGCGCACAGGGTCCTAAGTGAATATCTGCAGATTTCCTGAACTCCTGCCAAGATGGAAATGGACGTTGCTCTCCGTTGTTTTAGTTATACTCTTATTGCCCGTGCAGGTTTTTCTTGGGGGGTGGGGGAGGGGGGTAGGGTTGTGGGGGAGGCTTTGGTCTTCTCCTTTGTGTGGTGTGCAATCGTAATGTGAGAATCCTTAATTCCTTGTCACCTCTATGATCAGCAGGGAGAGGGGGCTGTAATTATCCTCTTATGAGCGGGCAGTGACTCATACAGCATGAACGCTACAATTTCTGCGAGCCGATGATAGATATATATACGTGTATATAATAGCTCCGCCCATTTCAGGGCTCACTAGGCCTCACTCACAGGTCGTAATTTGTTATTTGGAATGCACTTAATCGCACTGTGCTTGTGAAATGATTATGTGTTGTAAATGGCTGGAGGTCCGGTTTCTGATTAAATAACGCTTCATCCACCATACTTACAAAACATTGTAAAAATGTAAAAAGTGTTGCTGCGTGTGAGTTTTATTTCATAACAGGTGTCTGGCTCTTTTTTGTTTTTGTTTCATTTTTATTTCAGTATACGCCATATGTCATCACAGATCACAAATATGACCCTAAAAGTAAAATGTCAGGTGAAATCAAATTAATCTGTCACAAGCAAACACTCCCTTGCATTTCTGTCTTAGCTTAGTTTGGTAGTGTGCAGAAAAGTGTGTGTGTGAGCTGATTTGGACCTATCACACTGAAGCATGGATGTGTTACAGAAGAGCCGACTCTAGAGTGATACAGCAGATCATTGGCTCATTGGTTGATTTCACGATATTTTCCTCATATAGAGTTCACACTGCGGAGCATGTTGCAGTCTGCCTGCTGTGGGGGGCCCTGGGGGGCAGTCTGCCTGGTGGGGTAGTCAGAGCAGGGTAGGATTGTCCACTCATATCCTGCTGGAGTGAACAGAGCTACAAGTCTGCTAATTACATATGTATACACAGGCATGCACACACACACATACTCACATACTCACACAAACATGCACATACACACGTATGCATGCACAGTCTCACACACACAGAGACTCAAGGCCAGGCCCATCATAGTGAGGGCTTCTCTGTAATTGGCCCCTTGGAGCAGAAAGTTAAAAAGGGAAAAAGCCCCTCTGTAATTATGGCCAATCACTGCCTCAGCACAGGTGTGCTCCTTTAGCACCACTTCTCACAACTTCAGAAGACCACTCCTGAGACTGCTACCTGCAAACACCTCTAAATGTTCCCCTTAGACTGCTACCCGCAGCCCTGAAATAGCTACTCGCAACGTTTCTGCACAGACAATGCTGATGTGGGTTTTCTTTCACAGATCAAAATGACAGATAATTTACACCCAGTTTGAGGCTTTTTTCGAAAGAGTGTTTCTGTGTGTGTGCATGGCTATATATGTGTGTATGTGCCTGTGTGTGTCATGAGTGTTTGTGTGCATGACATGTGTGTACTTGGATGTGTGTATGTGTGCGTGTTCATGCCATCTCTCCCAGCCGCATTGGCACATAGTGTGGGTGAAGCCATGCATTTGAAGAGGGGGAGTATATCCTCTCTCTCAGCTCTGATGCAGGTTTGTTTAGCAGTAGGTATATGGCAGAGTTAGTGCTGGAGCTCGAGCCTTTGTTCCCACCCAATTAAAGCGCTCGAGCCTCCTCAGCAGGCCCGTCGGCCCTTAGGCTCCTGCACTTTATGGCAGTAAAGAGAGCAGGTCCTATATCTGTAATGAGCGCCCCTTTAGTGCTTAAAAAGCGTACGCTCTGCTCCCGTGCCCTGGGCCCTGCTGTGTGAGGGGACCTGCTGTCGGCTGCTCTTCCTGTCCTGTACACTTTTCTATTTAACACGTTTGAGGGATGCTGCTCCCTTGTTTTTAATGGAAAAGTTCCTTTTTTTTTTTTTTTTTACCCCTCCCAGTTATATTTATTTTTCACGCTGTGGAGTGTGATCTGTGTCTGTAACTCAGAGCTTGCAGGTTCAAGTCCCAGGTGGGGCACTGCCGTTATTCTGGGTAAGTACCTCTTGAGCATAGGTAATTAACCTGAACTGCCTCACTAAATATACGGCTGTATAAATGGATGATATATTTTAAAATTGTATACTCTGGAATGTAGGTTGCTCTGAATTAGGGCTTCTCTGTAATTGGCCCCTTGGAGCGGAAAGTTAAAGCTTAGCACATAATTAATGTCAGAAAACAGCAGTTTTGTACCTGCTCTCTCCATATTTAAAGCCACTGTTTAGGCTATAACCTGAACAGACACACTCGATCATAAATGCACATTTATTATACAAATATTATTTAAAAACAGGTGAATGGGAAGTTAATGTAAAATGTGCAGTAAATGTGTGATGAATGTGCAGTAAATGTGTGATGAATGTGCAGTAAATGTGTGATGAATGTGCAGTAAATGTGCAGTAAATGTGTGATAAATGTGCAGTAAAAGTGTGTGATGAATTTGCAGTAAATGTGCAGTAAATGTGTGATGAATGTGCGGTAAATGTGTGATGAATGTGCAGTAAATGTGCAGTAAATGTGTGATGAATGTGCAGTAAATGTGCAGTAAATGTGTGATGAATGTAAATGTGTGATGAATGTGCAGTAAATGTGCAGTAAATGTGTGATGAATGTAAATGTGCAGTAAATGTGCAGTAAATGTGTGATGAATGTGCAGTAAATGTGCAGAAAATGTGCAGAAAATGTGCAGTAAATGTGCAGTAAATGTGTGATGAATGTGCAGTAAATGTGCAGCCAATGCAGCAGCTCTAGCAGCGTGGCTCCTGTCTGGAGCAGCAGGGTTGAGTGGATCAGTGTTACTGGATCAGTGGCCCTCAGTGTGGAAGGGGAAGATATTAAAGTCTGTGCTGTCCCTCTGCCAAGCTGTGTGGCTGGGATTAGCCCGTCTTCTGTCCGCCATGTGAAATGAGCTTCTGACCCACAGTCAGGGGTCTGGCTCAGCTTTCAGTCTGACTGTCTGTGCTTTTGGGAAGTGTGTTCAGAATGATTTTGGCTCTGATTTTGGGAAGTGTGTTCAGAGTGATTTTGGCTCTGATTTTGGGAAGTGTGTTCAGAGTGATTTTGGCTCTGATTTTGGGGAGTGTGTTCAGAATGATTTTGGGCCTGATTTTGGGGAGTGTTCAAAGTGATTTTGGTTCTGATTTCGGGAAGTGTGTTCAGAGTGATTTTGGGCCTGATTTTGGGGAGTGTTCAAAGTGATTTTGGCTCTGATTTTGGGGAGTGTGTTCAGAATGATTTTGGGCCTGATTTTGGGCAGTGTTCAAAGTGATTTTGGCTCTGATTTCAGGAAGTGTGTTCAGAGTGATTTTGGCTCTGCTTGTGTTTGTTGGATGTGTATAATATGTATGTACATATGTATGTGTGTGTGTGTGTGAGTATGTGTGCAAGTGTGTTTATGCTTGTATTGGATGTGTATATGTGGGTGTGTGCGTGGAGCACTAGAAATGTGGGGCAGCCTATCCGAATCCTTCTCCCTCTGTCCTCCAAACATGTTTCGAGGGGGGGTGATGTGTGGAAGAAGAGAGAGGGGGAGGCGGTCATTCATATGCAGGTGTCCCGTTACCGGGAGCAGGTGAATGTGATTATAACAGAGCTCAGGAGGCTGTGAAACCGGCGTGAGTACAAGTCCAGGCGCGTTTCTGAAAACATGGCTGGAATGCAGAGGAGCTCTTTCTCTCCCTCTCCCTCTTCTTTCACTCTCCCATCTCTATCTCCCCTGCCACTTTTTTCTCTCTCTCTCCCCCCCCTCTCTCTCATGTCCTGGTGAGGTGTGGGTAGTGGTGACCTCATCTCCATGAGTGTTGCATTGTGGGAGTTGGAGTGGCGGGGCGCTGGGGCTGCTGTAGGAGGGTGGGTGTGTTCCACCTGCAGAGAGGAAGTGCAGTCGGGAGCCTGAGACGGATGTCCATCACCTCTGACCTGAGTGAAACCTGTGCGTGTGAGATCGCACCACAACAGGCATCGGTTTCATACGAAGCGCTGAGATCGACAGCGTTGTGAAAACCTTTTACGGCTGCGTTTGAGGGGCGTTGTGGGAATGTTACGGCTGCGTTTGAGGGGCATTGTGGGAATGTTACCGGCTGCGTTTGAGGGGCGTTGTGGGAATGTTACGGCTGCGTTTGAGGGGCGTTGTGGGAATGTTACGGCTGCGTTTGAGGGGCGTTGTGGGAATGTTACGGCTGCGTTTGAGGGGCGTTGTGGGAATGTTACGGCTGCGTTTGAGGGGCGTTGTGGGAATGTTACCGCTGCGTTTGAGGGGCGTTGTGGGAATGTTACGGCTGCGCTTGAGGAGCGTCGTGGGAATGTTAAGTGTCAGCTGACGTGCGGAATGATGGGGGAGTCACCGGAGAGATGGCCTCGCTCACACTGAGCACAGGGAAAGGGCTGATTCAGCGCGCGAGAGTGCTGAGTAACTCCAGCGCTGTTTACCCACAACTCCCTCTGAGTCCGCGCATAACAACCCCCTACAGGAGGGCAGCTGATTGGACGGGATGCTGTTGCTCCTGAAGTCCTGCGGCTGTGAAGGACAGGACAGGTGAGCGCCAGGGTACGCATCATTCCCATCGGCCCCTGAAAGAGGTGGCTCTGGAATACAAAGCAGAGATAAACAGATAAACATCACTCTGCACAGCTACAGACAGAGATATCATTCTGCACATATCACTCTGCACAGCTACAGACAGAGATATCACTCTGCACAGCTCACTCTGCACAGCTACAGACAGAGATATCACTCTGCACATATCACTCTGCACAGCTACAGACAGAGATATCACTGCACAGCTACAGACGGGGATATCACTCTGTACATGTATCACTGTGCACATCTACAGACAGAGATATCACTCTGCACAGCTACAGACAGATATATCACTCTGCACAGCTACAGACGGGGATATCACTCTGTACATATATCACTCTGCACATCTACAGACAGAGATGTCACTCTGCACAGCTAGAGACAGAGATATCACTCTGCACAGCTACAGACAGAGATATCACTCTGCACAGCTACAGACAGAGATATCACTGCACAGCTACAGACGGGGATATCACTCTGTACATGTATCACTCTGCACATCTACAGACAGAGATATCACTCTGCACAGCTACAGACAGATATATCACTCTGCACAGCTACAGACAGAGATATCACTCTGTACATATATCACTCTGCACATCTACAGACAGAGATGTCACTCTGCACAGCTAGAGACAGAGATATCACTCTGCACAGCTACAGACAGAGATATCACTCTGCACAGCTACAGACAGAGATATCACTCTGCACAGCTACAGACAGAGATATCACTCTGCACAGCTACAGACAGAGATATCACTCTGCACAGCTACAGACAGGGATATCACTCTGCACAGCTACAGACAGGGATATGACTCTGCACAGCCACAGACAGAGATATCACTCTGCACAGCTACAGACAGAGATATCACTCTGCACAGCCACAGACAGGGATATGACTCTGCACAGATATCACTCTGCACAGCCACAGACAGAGATATCACTCTGCACAGCTACAGACAGGGATATCACTCTGCACAGCCACAGACAGCGGTACCTGTTCAGCCCACAGTTTCCAGCAGCACATTCATCACTCCCTCCCCCTTGGGCTGCAGCCTGACGTGCTGCAACTCAGAGTGAAAAGTTGATCGATTGCGTCTGTCCTGCCAGCCCTTCAGCCAGGATACAGTGTTTGAAAGGAATTTGTTTTTAGGAGATTAAAAACATGGTTATTAGAAAAATGACATCTGGGTTGTGTCAAGGCCAGATTTGTAAGTAGCATTTTGGAAAGTGCCTGTGTTCAGCACAAATGGGAAATTATTCTGTAAAATGGGACCTTGTGAACCCAGAAAAAGAACTGTCCTAAAACAGAGGGCCCTTTTTCCATATGGCTCGTGGTCAGGTGCAGTTGATTGCCTATTTTAAGGGTTGGAAGCCCATTGGCTGTTGCATTTTTATGGTACTTTTTGCATGTGTTCATCTTTAACTTCCTCTTTGTAGGAGAGTGACTGGCACCAGGCTGCAGGCTTATCAGGCACGGGATGACAGCACATATATTAGGTTTGGGAGCGTTTCAGGGTGCATACCGTATACATGTGTGTATGTAGAAATATATCTATAGTTGACTGTGACTCAGCTCTTGTATAAACATAAACATATTGAGTCTGGTGATGGGCTGTCGTATTAAATTAATGGAGTGTTTAGCTGTGTGAGGGTTTGTAGAGTGTTGTGTTGTGGCTCTGTGGTTCTATGCCATGTTGTCTCATGTTTTCAGTGTGGGCGGGGATGTGTTCCTGAAAGTTGGCTGGCACGCAGAGGTCACACAGGAGGTCACCACCTTGATTAAAAACAAGGGAGGGGCGCCTGCCCGGTCTGTCTGAGGCTCCGGGTCAGAACCGCAGTGCCCCACGGCGCCGCCACCTGCCGGTTCCGCTGTGCTCGGACTCGCTTCCCGTCAGCCCCGCCCACAGAGGCAGCTCAACACGTGCTCATTACAGGCCACTTCTGAGTGCCTGGGGGAATGGTGTCACCCCTGACAACAGCTGCAACAGCCAATCAGAAGGCTGGGGAATTAGAGGACAGAGCGTGAGAGGAGAGGGGGGGTAGTACCAAATGGAGGACACCCTCTTTCTCCTCTCCCTGTCTGTCGCTCTGCACGTGCCCAGGGGCCTCGTAGTAAACGCGGCCTCGTGATCGAGATCATGAGGAGTGGTTGGTGTGGAGGCACGGAGAGTGGTGTTCAGGGGCTAATCCCCCTCCCCAATGCTTGGCTGTGTAATGACCGCACCCTCAGTGGAAGTAAAAAAATAAAATAATAATAATTTTATTTATCCTTTATTTAACCAGGTGAGTCCCGTTGAGATTTACATCTCTTTTACAAGGGAGCCCTGGCCAAGAAGGAAGGAATGAGGAAGTACCTCATAAACGCTGCCACTGTCCAGATCTTTCTCAGCACTGACGTGTTACCTGTGGTGGTGGTGCATGCTGGGCAATGTATCCGGGCAAGGCTCAGTTGTCACAAAGTGGCCTTCAGCTTGTCAGCTCAAATTTTGCCGAACTTTCTCTTCTTTCCAAACTCAGAGCTCCTAAAAAGCCTGTGCAGATGATTTACTCACATGCTGAATTATCCCTAAAATTAAGTAAAATTTGTGTTGTTTCAAGATCAATCTGTAAAGGCTGGGACACATTGCAGGGGTGTCCAATCGTAGCTGAAAAGGGCTGGTGTGGATGCAGAAGGGCCTGTGTGGGTGCAGCCTTTGGTTCTAGCCCAGCACTGCAACACCTGATTCAACTAATCAATGAATGTGGTCTTCAATCAAGACCTAGATTAGTTGAATCAGGTGTTCTGGTCCTGGTATAGAACAAAAGGCTGCACCCACGCCGGCCCTTTGGGGATACGATTTGACATCCCTGCATTATTGGATAGACTGCAGCGTAACTGTGCTGTATTAGACAGACTGCAGCGTCTCACAGTGCTGTATAGAATGCTCTAGTCTCTGGAAGTGCTCTCCTTCAGATGGAGGAGCAGAAGGCTCCTGGTTTGTGTAGTTTTTTGCACAGCAGTGATGCGACAGTGTTTAATTCCCGTGCTGCACAATGCCCCACAGCAAACAAAGCATTAACATATCCTCTCACACAGAGTGCAGGTTTTACCTTACAATTCTCAGGCTGAAGAGCTTTGTCTAAAACAAAGTGTCTCTTGTCTGCTCACTTTTGTGTCTGGGTGTTGTTTTCCCCATGGAAACGGCAGTTTTCCCATGGAAACGGCAGGTTTGTTGAGTCTCATGCCCCTTTTCTGGAAGCGGGCTAGTGTGGGGCGGAGCCTGAGCTGGCTGAGCTGCTGCAGCACGCTTTACCTGCGGCCAGAACTGCAGCGCATGATGTCATACTGCATGATGTCATACTGCATGCTGGCATCTGCCCAGGCTGAGAGATCAAGGCAGAAATGTTTCACAAAAATGGAAAGGGCTATAATGAGCCAGTCTGATTAATACAATACAATAAATCAAAATAACAAACTAAGCAAAACGTTTGCCTCTCGGCAAAACACTAGATATTCAAACACACTTTTCAGTTGGTAATTTTGGTCACAGTTCTCTCACCAGCATTCAGCTTCGGTGTTCCTGCCACCTACTAAGAGAGCAGAGTCACAAGGTCTTAGATAATACTGCACAGCTGTGTGGAAAAGGGGCATTCAGCCTGGTCAGCTCCATAGTGTTCCTGCCAACCTACTAAGTGGGAAAGGGCAGAGCCAGTTTTAAGTGGAAAGGGGCAATGAGCCAGCCTGTACAGCTTAGAAAGGGGCTAATACCAGCCTGGTTCAGCTGTGTGGAAAATAATGAGCCAGCTATTATGTGGGAAAGTCAGCCTGGTTCAGCTCTACAGTGGAAAGGGGCTATAATGAGCCAGCCTCAGCCTGGTTCCAGCCTCCATAGTGGGAAAGGGCTATAATGAGCCAGCCTGGTTCAGCTCTATAGTGGAAAGGGGCTATAATGAGTCAGCCTAGGTCTAAGTGAAAGCCAGCCTGGTTCAGCTCTATAGTGGGAAAGGGCTAAAGAGCCAGCCTGGTTCAGCTAAGTGAAAGGGCCAGCCTGGTTCACTGTGGGAAAGGGCTATTGAACCAGCCTGGTTGATTATTGACTTTATTATCCAGGCTAGCTGTTTCCTGCTGAGGTTTGCATGGAAGTGTTTGTGTTCATCTGCACACAATGAGGTGAACAGACCCACGGTGCCAGAGGGAGCGTATTTCTGCTTTGAGTTAAACCTCGATAAGATCTCAGACCTGTCATCAGAATGCGTTTAGTGAGAGGTGTCCTGAACCGTGTGTCTGACGCTGCACAGGCTTGGCTGTGCAGATCTGCGCAGTGGGAGGTTTATAGAGAGAGGACAGGGAGGGAGGGAGAGTGGGAGGGAGAGTGAGAGTGAGCCTATCTAGCCAATTGCCATCACCACTGCCTCCATGTTTATTACTGCTTTTTGTAAATGTAAGCATGTTTAAAACTTGTTTTAAAAAAAAAAAATGTACTATCCTTTTCCTTCTTGGTGTGACAGGTATGGTACGCAGCTGCCAACAATGATGTCTATCGCTGTATTGCTGCACTGATCTCTTGCGTGAACACTGATTGATCATACCATGTATTGATGCACATCTTGTAAGTCGCTCTGGATAAGACCTAAATGCTTAAAATGAAAAATGTAAAATGAGGGAGGTAGAAAAAGAGAAAAATGGAGAGTGCGAGGAGAGAGCTGGAGAGAAAAGAGAGACAAAGTGAGGAAGAGAGAGAGAGAGGGGAGGAAGGTAAAGAGAGAAAGGGAGGGAAAGGGAGAGGGAGAGAGAGAGGGAGGGGGAGAGAGAGTGCAGGAGAGAGTGAGGGAGATGGAGAGAGAGAGAGAGAAAAGGTAAAGAGAGAGAAAGTGAGGGAAATGGAGAGAGAATGAGAGGAAGAAGAGCTTTGTGCTTTATCTGGGCTAGAGTGTGTGAGGGGGATGTGGGGCACAGACACCAGGAGAGACAGAAACACCCAGAGCAGAGGGAGGGGGTTAACCCCCCCCCCCCCACCCTAACCCAACCCCCTGCAGTCTTGTGATGCGGGTGCCCCTGTGGCACTGCCAGAATTGGAACAGTATCTGCAGAAACACCTTGCCCCCCCTCTGGTCTAAATCCGGAGGAGGTGTCCCAGTTTGATTTCAGTGCGGGCTCTTTGGTCAGTCCTATTTCCTATCCCATAATCCCCGGCAGGCCGCTGAAATCTGCACACTGTCTCCTGCCGCGTCCAGGCAGAGCTGATTTATGGCAGGAGTGTGAGAGTGAAGGTTATGTAAAACGCTTAATAACGGCCGATCTGCACATCACCCCGTGTCCCCCCGCCCCCAAGGCCCTTGACCTGCCCCACGCACAGCCAGGGTAACGGGCGCAAACTTCCACACCATTTCCGTACCGCCTCGGAACCGCATCGGTAGATTAATTAATTCTCTTTGCTGTAAGGGCCTTCACTGGCTGCTACAGTTTTACATATCATTACAGAAACTGGGCGTGTGACTAAGCTGCTATGGAGCAGTGTTCATTTTTGTTCATGTTGTGTTAAAGCTTTTCAGTCTCTGAATCCAGAGATGTGGAGAACCTCTCGCCTGACCGTCTGGGAACAGTGTGTACTGTAGCAGTGATCGGCATGCCAGGGACATACTGTATGTAGTAGTAGTAAACGGTTTATTTGTTTATAAAAACATGACGTGGCAGATTAGACACTGGTCAGATAGGCTCATAGTTTGAATGGCCACCTTCACCTTTGACCCCCCTTCACTGATTTGATGCGATTGATTAGAAAATATCGGTTATGTTCCGAAAGTGGGTCTGAACTGTGCCGTTTTTGCTGGGCTTGTTTTTCTCTTCATTTTTTATTAATAGAAGCCTGGTATAACATCTTTATTTTGTATCTTGTCTGCCTGGAGAGGCTTAGGCTCGGACCCGTGTCCATGCGTTCTCGGACCAGGCGCTGGGCGCCGCAGTGGGAACACAAAGCTCTTGTGACTGGCTGCAAATCAGGTCGCCCGCGTGGAGGATGAGAGCAGAAATAGAGGAGGAGGAATTAAGAGTATAAATAAACCAGGGATGTGGAGTGAGGCAGAGGCACTGAGGTAGCGATGTAGACTGTCAACAACGACAGGCCATCTACAACAACATAGACCAACTACAATGGCATAGACCGTCTGCAGGGACATAGGCCATCTACAATGACAGGCCGTCTACTACGACATAGACCATCTACAACGACAGGCCGTCTACAATGACATAGACCATCTACAACGACATAGACCGTCTACAACGACAGGCCGTCTACAACGACATAGACCATCTACAATGATATAGACCATCTACAGCAACATAAACCGTCTACAGGGACATAGACCGTCTACAATGACAGGCCGTCTACAGCGATATAGACCATCTACAAACACAGAGACAATCTAAAAAGACAGAAACCGCCTACAGTGAGTTACCACCCTAAACACTGATATAGAGGCCATTACCGCCCTGAACACTAACATTAGTCTGTGTTTCTCTACTGATGACTGCGAAATGTACGAGATTCACCCTTTTTTTGTTGTAAAAATAGAAATGCTTCATGTGATTGTCAGCTGGTGTCCATGCAGCGGATAGGGGAGGGAGATCACAGGTGGTCTAGCTGATTTCCTGTGAGTCACGGCGTCGTAACTTCCTTTCCTTCCCAGAATTCCCAGTGGGGCCACCGGTCTCTGTGACTCATGGCCACAGCCCAGACTCTTGCCGTGACCTTGACTCCCAGCCAGCGCTTCGGACACTCCTACACCGCCCCGGCCCTGTCCCCGCCCCCGCCCCACTGCACCATGGGAAGTGTAGGCAGCCTGGTGGAGAGGCCGGACGTCCCCGCAGAGAGGATGAAGAGCGTGCGGCAGCAGGACGGGCTGCTGAGGAAGGGCTTCACGCAGCGCGAGCTCCTAAACTACCTGAACATCACCAAGAAGGAGCCGAAGGTCGGCGGCAAGCACATCATCTCCTCCATCTCCTCCATCAAACGGGAGCACGGCCGCGAGGAGGAGAACATCTACAGCAAGGTGTACCACAAAGACGGCCAGGACATGGACCTGGGGAAGAACTCGCTGCCCGTCGGGGGCAAGTACGAGAAGGTACCGAGCAGAACGTGCCTCTCACCGGGGCCCAGTTATGAGATTACCTCAGAGTGAGAGTGTCAGAGTGTATTCTGCTGTGTAACGCCCATTTCTGGGTGTGTTATTACTTTCTGATTTTAACAGAATCTTTTATCAGGCACCACTCCCAAATTTCATCCAATACATGATGTTTTTCTTCAGTTTGAAGAAGAAACTTGCAATAATAATAATAATAATAGTAATACTAGTAGTAGTAATCAAAAAAGAAAAATTATTGTGAGAAAACAATAAATGTTTATGTTTATAAACAAAAATAAATGAACTCATACCCCGTTGTAATAAGTAAAAATGTTTACATGGAACTGCAGCCGATAATTTTTTTCCTTAAACGTCATAAACTGTATCCAGTGACGAGAATATCCAGTGCTGCCACAAGCCTGGACTTGAATACCCCAAATGTTTCTGCCTCCACTACCTGACCTGGAAAGCTGTTCCACGCATTTACAACTTTCATTTAAATACTTACCGATATCAGTGTAGAATTTACCTTTAACTAATTTCCCCTGTCCACTCTTGCTCTGCTAACTGAACTCATTTTTAAAAATCCTTGGCAGTTCACTTTGTTAATCCCTTTTAAGAATTGAAAACCCCCTTAGTCTCCATTTGCTTGACTAGATTAAGTGTCTTAAGTCTTCCCTTGTAACCTTTACCTTCATACCAGGTACCAATGTAGTTGCCCTTCTTTGGAGCTACAGTATAAAATGGACAGACGGGCTGTATTTACTCTGTAACTTCCCTTGAATGGACAGAGTGGCTGTGGGTACGGAGAGCTGCAGTAAATGTCCTGTGATTATCGTCCTGTAGACTTCACTGTAGGATTGCGTATGTCTATATAGTGCCATGAACTACTGCAACACTCCTCTGTACAATACTGCAGACGACTGCACAGCTGCGCAGCTCCGCTGTATAATACTGCAGACTATCGAACTGCACAGCTCCGCAGCTCGGGTGGGCTGTAGAGTGGAGAGAAGCAGCACACGCCTCGGTGGACATGCGTGTTAGTCTGCCCCCAAACTAACAGAGAGCAATGGGGCAGGGCTGTAAGTGTGAGTTGGTATTCCAAAATCCTGTTAAACAGTAAAAATATGGGATAAAATTTGTTTAAACATAGAGATCAGATATGAGTGAACATTAACAGTAGCGTATTTATCACTGTCTGCATTTAACAAGCCTTTCAGATCACAGAGCTGGGGGTAATTATCCTGGCAGGGCGATGGCCTGACAGTTACACATCTCTGCGTTTCGTACAGTTATGATTATTAATTATGTTTGTTGCAAAGCAATCACTTTATAATGGCCCCACTGATACTCTCCCCACCGTCACATGACCCAGAACGTAAGCCGGGATAAATAATGTGCCAGTGGCCACAAGGTTGTACTTGAAATACTGGCACAGAGGGAATGTGCCGTTATTGTGCAGAACAGCACTGCTATTCCCTGGGGATGCAGGTGGGGGAGGAAGTGTTCTGTGTGTGTGCGCTTAGAGAAAGGGTCACTGCCACTGTGAGAACGAAAAACATGCAGGCAAGCCTGGCCGTGGGGAAGATCGGGGGCGGCGTGAACAGCAGGAGGGTTTTGGGGGTGCAGTTAGCATCACACCGATTCTCAGCACCCCAATTGTAAATAGCGATTCTTACTTTTATTACAATTGTATTGTTTATTTCGCAGACCCCTTATCCATAGCATTTGACATGACCGGGAAGCACACAGATGGAGAGATAGCAAGAGCAATATATCCTGTACCAAACCGCTGTCCTACCTAATGAACACTGGTCATAACACAATGTCCTCGATCTGTCCAGCCAAGCAGACATACAGACGAGTTTGAGACGCTAAATCAGTTGGCGGGTTTGGGCTCTGACCTCAAACGCGGTCAGATGCTACTCTGTTAATAAGACCCACTGTCCTCCTCCTGCCTCTTCCCGATGGACTGACGATTCTTCTCTCTCTTTTGTGACTTGTTTCTGAAGTGTCGTTTGAGGCCCTCTGCCTTTAAGCCGGTGACGCCGAAGGGCTTCAGCTCCATGCAGAACCTCTACCCGTCCCGAGTCGAGGATCTCTCCAACGGCCTGCAGGTGTCCTTCGCCAAGGTGGCCTCCGCCGCCGTCTCCACCTCCTCCTCCTCCTCCTCGCCCTCCCGCCACGCTGCGGGCGGCGCCAAGGCCCTGCTGGGGGGGGTGGTGCGGGGGCGGAGCCAGGAGGAGGAGAACATGTCCGACTCGGGACACAACTCCATGAACAGCCTGCCCCCGTACCGGCCGCCGTTCCGCCCCCACCTGGGCCAGATCAGCGCCTCCATGGGCCACATCAACCACATCGGCTCCCTGGACCGCGCCTCCACCTCCACCGAGGCGTCGTGTCCCGGCAGCGGGCAGGCCTACGGCAGCGAGGCCCCGCCCCCCTACGAGCTGTCCCAGTCGCTGGAGGACGTGGTGCGTGACCTGGAGGACCGGCTGCTGGAGAAGGAGCACGAACTCAAACAGATGAGGAGGAACCTGGATGAGAGTGAGGGAGCCATCGCGCAGGTGAGCCACTGTACAGGGGAGCTATCACACAGCACAGAGCTATAACACAGGGCTATAACAGCTATCACAGCACAGAGCTATAACACAGGGGAGCTATCACACAGCACAGGGCTATAACACAGGGGAGCTATCACACAGCACAGGGCTATAACACAGGGGAACTGCCACACAGCACAGAGTTATAGCACAGGGGAGCTATCACACGGCACAGGGCTATAACACAGGGGAACTGCCACACAGCACAGAGTTATAGCACAGGGGAGCTATCACACGGCACAGGGCTATAACACAGGGGAACTGCCACACAGCACAGAGTTATAGCACAGGGGAGCTATCACACGGCACAGAGCTATAGCACAGGTGAACTACTGCACAGGTGAGCTACCACAAAGAGCCGTCACGTAGGTGAACTGCCGTACAGCGCAGGTGAGCTATGGGACAGGTGTGAGTGTGTGTGTTCCCAGCTCTGCCTGCTGCAGGTGTTCATACAGAAGAATGGGATGCTGGGATTTGCTCAGTATGAGCCAGGACAGTGAGGAGTGGAGATTAACTCAAGTGCAGGCTGAGTGAATGAGCGTGTGTTTACACCTGGGCAGGTTAGACCAGGCACGCAGGTGAGCACAATGCAGTGGCTGTTCCCTTTACAAGGGGGAGCTGGACTCCAGTGCTTACCTGGGGAGGGGCGGGAGAGTTCCACATTCTCCGATGAGGGTTGCATTATTCTGTATGATGTGTTTGTCTCAGCCAGATGACTCACCTGCGCTCCAGGTAAAGTTGCTTTAGTACCCGGGGTTCGCCAGCTTGCTGTCCCCCAGCTCTGTGTTATGTGTTGGCTTCAGGTATAGCTTACTTACTGCTAAGGTGGGTCAGTGGAAACAGTTTTAATCACACCTGAGTCTGGGGTGTAGAGGAAAGGAGGGTGTGCCATTCACCTACTCTTCATGACATGTAAACTCTCTCCCTCCCTATCTCTCTCTCTCTCCCTCCCTCCCTCTCTCTCTCTCTCCTCTCTCTCCCTCTCTCCCCCTCGCCTCCTCTCTCTCCCCCTCCCCCTCCCCCTCTCTCTCCCTCTCTCCCCTTCTCCCTCTCCCTCTCTCCCAGGTGTTTGAGGGGAAGCAGAGGTTGTGGGAGAAGGAGGTGGAGGAGCTGAAGAGGCTGTACGCGGCGAAGCTGCGGCAGGTATCCCAGCATGCCCAGCGGTCGACGCGCTCGCTGCAGCTGCAGCTGTACAAGGCGCAGCAGGAGCGCCAGCGGCTGCAGGACGAGCTGGACGCGCTGCAGAGCCACGCCCTCCAGAGCCACGCCCAGCAGGCCCCCGCAGAGGAGCCACACCCACAGCTGGAGGAGACACAGTGGGAGGTGGGTGGGAGGGATACTCACTCAGGCCATGAGCCTGGTCCTGGAGAGGCACAGGGTCTACTGCTGGTTTTGTTCTCTTAAAATCTGCAACTAATTCAGAACCAAGCAAGGCAATGTGACATGACTGTGTAATCAACTGCAGACTGGGTAAAAACGGAAGCCAGCACACCCTGCGGCCGTCCAGGATCCGGGTTGGGGACCCCTGTTACTCGCATAAGGAAGTTCTGTTGTGGGGAAGGGTAGAGCAGTTAAACATGACGGCAGAGCAATGCTGTAACTCCTCCCCAGAAAGTAATTTTATCGTTTATTGATGACATTTAGTTGTTTCATAGGTGCTATTATCACAAGTAACTGGTAATGGAGGCTACAGCGTTAAATGTGTTCAATGTAGCATAAGTATATCCGGGGGTAGTCAAGCTTGAGTAAAGGCTCTCAGTTTCGGATAGGGAGTTTGTTGAGCTGAGATGCAGGTGGGGGTTTTCAGTCTGGTGCAGGGAAGCTCTGTGAATCGGTAACTCCTCCCTCTCCCCACAGGTGTGCCAGAAGTCGGGGGAGATCTCCCTGCTGAAGCAGCAGCTGCGCAGCACGCAGGCCGAGGTCGCGCACAAGCTGAGCGAGATCTTCCAGCTCAAGACCCAGCTGCGTGAGATGCGCGCCCAAGGTCGCGCCAAGGACGGCCAGCTGCAGCTGCTGCAGCTCGCCCTGCAGGAGGGGGGCGGGGCCGGGCGGGGCCGAGGAGCGGCTGAGGGCGGAGCTGCTGCTGGAGCGGCGGCAGAGCGAGGCGCAGGCCACCGCCTTCGAGGCGGAGCGGCGCACCTGGCAGGCGGAGAAGGACAAGGTGATCCGCTACCAGCGCGAGCTGCAGGCCAGCTACCTGGACATGCATCACAAGAACCAGGCCCTGGAGAGAGAGCTGGAGGAGCTGAGGGGCGGGGCCGGGGCCGTGGGTGGGGCCGGGGCTGAGGGGGAGGACAGACTGCCCCCTGGCCTGCCCTGGATCGAGAGGATCGAGTCCTCCGAAATCTGAACGTGGCGAGGCGAAATAGGGCCAGCCAATCCGGACGCAGGGCCACTGTGTCTGTAGCCAATCCGGACACAGGGCCACTGTGTCTGTAGCCAATCCGGACGCAGGGCGCCACTGTGTCTGTACCCCCCCCCCCTCCCAACTTGCACAGAGACTAGCCCCACTGTCGCCTCCTGCATCCATCCAGATTAACGATACTCAGTTACAAATGTTATGTGATTGTGACTATTTTTGTTGGCTAATCAATGCAACAGACTGTCAGTGCATGTGTGTGTGTGTGTGTAGGCCTGTCCTGGCTGCATGTGCACAGTGTGGAGTGCAGAACAGGTGTGTACAGGTGTGATCGGGAGGAGTCGGATGAATAGGGTTACCTCTCTAACGAGCTGCTGTTTCTGCCCAGCAGCAACACCTTTAATCTACTGTTTTAATCTTCTGTTCTGAAGGTAAAAAATCATTCCGTTTTTGTTCAGATAGCCTCGGTGTTATAAGCTAAAGGCTGTATAATGTGTTCTTGTTGTTTTGAACAGTGACATCGTACTGAACCTTACTTGCTGAAGGGGTATTCACTGGCATTTTCAGCCTAATAGATCCATGTAAGATCTGTTCAGCGTTATTATAGAATCATTTGTGGATGTTTCGCATATTTCTGTGAAGTCGCAGGCTCTGGTTTCTACCGCTGCTGGTCTGTGAGGAGCTGCTTGTGTTTGAGCTTTAAATCTGTAACATGAGCCTTATACCTGCCCCCTCACCCTCACACACCCTCACAGCTGCCCCCTCACCCTGTCACACCCTCACACCTGCCCCTCACCCTCACACCCTCACCCTCTCACAGCTGCCCCCTCTCAACCAGTCATGGCTGCACCCTCTTTTATAAGCAAGGGCGTATGGCATAGTATGGGTGACAGAGTGAGGGTGCAAGGGCGTAGGGTGTAGGGCGTAGTGAGGGTGACAGAGAGTATAGGGCGTAGTGAGGGTGACAGTGAGGGCGTAGGGCCTAGTGAGGGTGACAGAGAGTATAGGGCCTAGTGAGGGTGACAGTGCGAGAGTGTAGGGCGTAGTGAGGGTGACAGTGTGAGGGTGCAGGGCGTAGTGAGGGTGACAGAGAGTATAGGGTGTAGTGAGGGTGACAGTGTGAGGGTGTAGGGCGTAGTGAGGGTGACAGTGTGAGGGTGTAGGGCGTAGTGAGGGTGACAGTGTGAGGGTGTAGGGCGTAGTGAGGGTGACAGAGGGTGTAGGGTGTAGGGCGTAGTGAGAAAGCAGCACTCCAGGTTGCTGCCCTAGGCTGCTTGTTGTCCTGATTGACCCTGCAGTCTGGAGAGGTGATTATACTGTGACTACTGAAAACAATCCTACACATGTATCATACTTTGATTAATCCTATTTTTCCATATGTATTTATACATTGATTCAAAATGTTTGCGTACAGGAAACTGAAGTTTTAGTTTCTACCTTTATTTGAATAATATTTTTTATATATGTGTGGTTTTTGGGGTTGAGTTTGTGGACTGGTGACCGTTGAGTACAGAATGCTTCGCCTCTGTTGGGTTTGGCATGTCTAGGGCGGCCCGTTCCTCTTTTGTGAAACAGCCCCTCATTAATAATTGAAGGTATTTGGTGTGGAATGTGCTCTGTGTGTCCACTCCGGCTCTCCACACTTCAGGCGGGCGCATTAGCATCTCTAAAGGAGCTTTTCCCTCCTCCTCCGTCCGGGGAGGGTGGGGGCGCTTCACTCAGCAGGCCGTGGAGGAGCTGGTCCGCCATAGGGGGACAACAAACACACCGAACACAAATTTCAGACGTACCAAGCGACCATGTCAATTACTGCGGTCAAAGTCAGCGGGTTCTGTGGCCCCTTTCTTTCCGCCCTTGTCAGTGGAGGTAGAAAGATGATGGAGTGAGTGAGTGAATGGATTTAATGAATGACTGAGTGACTTGGCGAGTGTGTGATGGCCGCGCTGCTCGCAGGGCGTTGGAGCTGAATTAAAGCCACTTCCTCCCAGGCCTGGGCTCCATCGTTTGGTCGCACGCGAGAATCGGAGAAACCGCGCTATTGTGACAATCTGAAAAAAGATAAATAAATTAACCATCAAAACAAGCTCATTCTGATTCATATTTGGGTTGTTTCGTCCGTTGATTGCAGTCACATTTTAAGAATGAACCTTTAACTTATGCCAGGGGTGTCCAGTTCTGCGCCCACGCCGGCCCTCCTCGGATGAGATTGGACACCATGCTGCCCATATCAGGTCTAAACAGTGTTCAGTTTCTTTGTTCATGCGTTTTCCCTCCTCTTCTCCCATTTTGGGATGGCACAGTTGTGCTTCGGTCTCATGTCACCGCTGTGCTGCCCGTACCTGCACACCTGTACACCTGCGCACGGAGCGCTGCGGCTGAAGTGTGCGCTCCTCCCATGCACTCACCTGCAGCAGTGACTATTTCACACCTTACAGGTCATACAGTACAGCAGGAGAGCTGCCATCTATCGATGGGATGCAACTGGTTAAAATGGGCTAATGCTGCCTGCCTCTGTGGGGAGTGTTTTACCAGCCGAGCCACTCAGGAGCCCACAGCCCCTCTGGTCTAATGTCACATGAAATAGCGCTGAACACGGCGTTAAATGACACTGAACTCTGCCCAACACACACAGCTGAGTAAATGACAGTAAACACTGATCTGTCCTATACACACACTGTGTATACACACTACACACACAGGTAAGCACTGATCTGTGTATACACACTACACACACAGGTAAGCACTGATCTGTGTATACACACACTACACACTCAGGTAAGCACTGATCTGTATATACACACTACACACACAGGTAAGCACTGATCTGTATATACACACAGGTCTGCCTTGTATGCACACACTGTTAGAATGCCTGACTTTACACCAACACAGGTGAGCAGCCACAGGTGCCCAGACACCCAAAGCAACGTTGTTCCACTTCTGTTATGTTGAAGCAGTTTTTCCCCCCCACATTGCTGCAATGTTATACTGACATTATGAGAACATTGTGTGGACTGGGATGTACCTCACAACTGTTTAACTAAAGGGATGGGGTCTAACTACACCCTCTGAATGGGTGAGAAAACAAAGGCTGCTTTCACAAGAGTGATTCTGTGCAACTGAATCAGCTGGTCTGGTCCACACAGCGCACTCTATGACTGGATCAGCTGGTCTGGGATCAGTGCCTGGTACACACAGTGCACCCTATGACTGAATCAGCTGGTCTGGGATCAGTGCCTGGTCCACAGTGTATATTGTGGATAATGGCTGGAAGTGGATTCTCTCTGGTGGCCCCTGTGAACCTGGCATTCCTCTTCCTGGATGCTTATCGGAGTCTCCGCCCCCTTTCCTACATACCTCTCCTCCACGTCAGGGGTCACCCCTGCTGGGCTTTGTGAAAACACAGGAGGGCCTTTATTTGCTCAAGGAACAGGTGTTTCCATGGAAACTGTCAAAGGTAGAGCCAGAGGGAGTGATCAGTCTGGTAGTTAAGTGCTGGACCCCCCACCCCACACACACACACACACACACACACACACACACACACTCAGGCTGTGTCCCAATAGTCTTTCCTTGTTTCCTCAGTGGAAGGCACAAGGGTACAGGACGAGGAAACGAGGGGCACATTGGACATGCCCTTCACCCATCTGTGCTCCTCTCCTCTATGTATTTATTTAACCAGGAGGTTTTGTGAGATTAATAGTCTCATATAGAGACCTACCAAGACAGCAGCAGACTAAGTCAACGACTGAAACATTGAACATATAAAACAACAATTCATACATATACAATTAACTGTACAATCTATGCAAACACACATAGATGATCTAAAAACAGTCACAGTTATGCAAGAAATTGGTGTTTATATACATTTTAAACTCTGACAATGATACCAGATTCTATAGCTTCATTTTTTTTGTATGAATGCCATGGAGAATTATAACAAACGGCTAATATTTTGTGAAGTAGATGAGGGTACAGGAACGAGGAAATGAAGGGAAAATACTGGGACACAGACACACACATGCACATAGTCTGTTCTGTTTCTACTCCAATGTTTTTTTTCATGCCCCAATATTCTCTGATGCACACACTTATAAAGTGCTTCAGCACATCAGGGTTGGGTTATGAGCAGGGACAGAAACAGGGCAGGGTTATGATGATCAAAAGGGGGGCAAAAACATAGACAGCTACAGACACGTCCCCTGTAGACAGCAGGGGAGTAACTGGCTCTTTATTCAGATACATGAGGCTGTGCTTTAGACAGCAGGGCTCTGAGTGTAGACTGTGCTATAGAGAGCAGGGCTGAGTGTAGACTGTGCTTTAGAGAGCAGGGCTCTGAGTGTAGACTGTGCTTTAGAGAGCAGGGCTCTAAGTGTAGACTGTGCTTTAGAGAGCAGGGCTGAGTGTAGACTGTGCTTTAGAGAGCAGGGCTCTGAGTGTAGACTGTGCTTTAGAGAGCAGGGCTCTGTGTGCAGACTGTGCTTTAGAGAGCAGGGCTCTGTGTGTAGACTGTGCTTTAGAGAGCAGGGCTCTCAGTGTAGACTGTGCTTTAGAGAGCAGGGCTCTAAGTGTAGACTGTGCTTTAGAGAGCAGGGCTCTGAGTGTAGACTGTGCTTTAGAGAGCAGGGCTGAGCGTAGACTGTGCTTTAGAGAGCAGGGCTCTGTGTGTAGACTGTGCTTTAGACAGCAGGGCTCTGAGTGTAGGCTGTGCTTTAGAGAGCAGGGCTCTGTGTGTAGACTGTGCTTTAGAGAGCAGGGCTGAGTGTAGACTGTGCTTTAGAGAGCAGGGCTCTAAGTGTAGACTGTGCTTTAGAGAGCAGGGCTCTGAGCGTAGACTGTGCTTTAGACAGCAGGGCTCTGAGCGTAGGCTGTGCTTTAGAGAGCAGGGCTCTAAGTGTAGGCTGTGCTTTAGAGAGCAGGGCTCTGTGTGTAGACTGTGCTTTAGAGAGCAGGGCTCTGTGTGTAGACTGTGCTTTAGACAGCAGGGCTCTGAGCGTAGACTGTGCTTTAGAGAGCAGGGCTCTAAGTGGAGGCTGTGCTTTAGAGAGCAGGGCTCTGTCTGTAGACTGTGCTTTAGAGAGCAGGGCTCTAAGTGTAGGCTGTGCTTTAGAGAGCAGGGCTCTGTGTGTAGACTGTGCTTTAGAGAGCTGAGTGTAGACTGTGCTTTAGACAGCAGGGCTCTGAGTGTAGACTGTGCTTTAGAGAGCAGGGCTCTGTGTGCTTTAGACAGGGCTGTCTGTAGACTGTTTTAGAGAGCAGGGCTCTAAGTGTAGGCTGTGCTTAGAGAGCTGTCTGCTGTGCTTTAGAGAGCAGGGCTCTGAGCGGAGGCCAGCAGGGGTCCAGAGGAGTGCAGCGTGCGCTCAGTGAATAATCAATTCTGTGAATAATCAATCTCCAGCTGTCAGCATTCAGGCCCCTTTTTACACTGCACCCCCCTTACCCTCTCCCCCCAAAACCACACCCCAAACCACCCCTGCTGCAAAGAGCTCAACCAATCATTAGGAGATTACTTATGTTTTTTTAGTTTCTCCTAAATCAGCAGAACCACCTTGCCGGTTGTGTGTACGTGGGAGTTGGAGATTGATTATTCACAGAATTACCTAATAGAGAGAGACGTGATGGAGTGAACCTTTGGAGGAGTAGAGATCTGTGAGCCACAAAGCGAGAGCCCTGCTCTCTACTGTTCCTGGGCACAGCTAGATCATCAAACCGTTAATATTACACAGCTTATCTTACATAACTAACGTTATGTTTAAGGCTTATACTTTTTGACTGAAATCATTCCAGATGATTTTTTTTTTTTTAAATAAGATTATATTTGAAATAGGGCTGGGACTTTAACGCGTTAATTTCGATTAATTAATTACAGAAAAAATAACGCGTTAAAAAATGTACGCATTTTAATCGCACTATATTTTTGCACTCCAGACACCACGGAACGTTTCTCAATGCTAAACATGTTGCAGCTAGCGTGGAAACGAGAGCTAACGCTGATCAGGCTAACGTTAGTCCTAGTACGAGCAAGCAGAGTCGCCAACCCACACTCGACCAGATGACGGGGTTCAGAGCCAAGATGAGTAAGACCACGTCTAACAAAGTAACCAACTCACTGGCTCACTGGATTGCCGTGGACTGTAGACCACTTTCGGTGGTCGAAGATAAGGGCTAGAAAAGGTGCTACAGATTGCGTCGTCTGACACAACTTATGAACTGACATGCAGAAAGACAATTTCGAAAAAATCCAGCAGCTTCTTCCAAAGGTCCTTTGCACTATCATATTCCTAAAATTGCTGCACTTTGTTAAAAATTGTACTGGTCTGTGTAGTAGCTAAAATAAACAAGATTTTGCTGCTTAAACTTATGTATATGTCTATTCATTGATTCACTCGTATACCAAAATCCATTTGAATTGAAAATGTTGCTTCTCGTGTCAAATATTGATATGCGATTAAAATGCGATTAATTTCGATTAATTAATTACAAAGCCTCTAATTAATTAGATTAATTTTTTTAATCGAGTCCCACCACTAATTTGAAAATTAAATACAGCCAACTTCCAAAATAAAGGAAACACCAACATAATGTCTTCAGAGGGTGTTGGCCCATCACGAGCTGGCAAAATTGCTTCAATGCGCTGTGGCATATATTCTACAAGTGTCTGGAACTCTACTGTGTCCAGCGGATTGAGAGCTGTCAGACCAGCTGTACTGGGACAGACCTGGTTTTGGCCCGGGTAGACTTGATTTGCTGCCACTAATCTTGGTACCTGATTTCCCATTAAAGCTGATCCATGCTAAAAGCATTTTGGCCCATTCTGCAAAAGTTTATTCACACTACAAAATGCAACTTCTATGCAACTTCAATGTGTTTTAAGACATGCATTATGAAGAGAATGCACTATATTGCTTTGCAGGCTTAAGCCCAGAACTACTGAAAACCAAATACTATACTGCCCTCTAGTGACACATTCAATAATCACACCTTTGGCATGTGCGCAGAACAACTACCCCATAAATGTTTTCCTCAATTCAAAGTTTTGAAAGAAAGACAAAAGCAAATGACAAGCAAAATGCTTGTGCAGAATTTAACGTGGTTTTGTCATTTTTTCCCCCAATCAATGTGACTTAAGTATGCTAAATATTTTTAATTTACATGGTAGAAGTTCTCAAGTTTAAAAAAACCACTTTTTTTTTTTGAAGTACAAAGTTTTATTTTAAGATGCAGGTGTAAAATGAAACTTACTGTACTATTAAAGGATACATTATTTACAATAAAAATTGCATCAACATAAATGTTAGAGGGGAAATGAAAGTTCTGTAGAGTTGCTACAGGAGCTCAGTGAAGGGGGGTGTGGGGCAGGTGAGCACATGGTGCTGTAAGAACAGATTGTCTATCAAAGTAATATAACCAAACATAAAATCTGCAAAATAACCTGGGAGAACACACACCCCACTCACACACAAGCACACTTAACCTGGACCTGGCATCACTCTTTGCTACGGGAGAAAAGCAGGATAGTGTGACCCTTGCTCCCATTGGCCCCTCGTTACCTTACTGTGATGTCACAATGCTGCAAGTAATGAGGTATGTGTGGGCAGGGTTACATAGTGTGTGGATGGGGTTACTGTATGAGAGGGCATGACTATAGTAGCTTGTGGGCGGAGTGTAAGCTCTTTTCATTACACGCACAAACAAACACTCATATTGACTCCTCCTTTTCTCTGCACCATTCAGAACAGTGAGAAACACAGGCTTACCTCAAACAAACGTCAAACGTGATGATCATCAAGCAAGCAAAAAAAAAAAAAAAAATTAAAAAAAAAAATATTTTAAAAAGGTTCTGGCCGTTGAGTAGTAAGAGTAGTCGAGTAGTAAGCTCTGAGTAGAAAGCTAGTAAGCTTTCCGCGTCCCCTGTCCGTCTCTCTCTCTCACTGGCTGCTGCTGGAACACAGCGCTTCGAAACAAGCTACCTTCCGAGTTTCAGAGGAGAGACAGGCTGGGAAACCACACAGGACTGAGCTGAACCTCAGACAGCCAGAGGAGGTAAATATAACCTCACATTCTTTATATATATATATATATATATATATATATATGACCTCAGAGTCTTTTTATATTTATCCTTCCCGTTACACCGCGAGCTGTTAACACACATTGTGCGTATCCATGGCAATGGTGTAAACCGCCCGGAGACAGACTCCACACCATGTGTGAACACATCACACCTCGGGGTGAAGAAACAAAATAAAATAGTAAAACAAGCACGGTGCAGACCGCACAGAACGACGACCAAACTATGTCACAGCCACAGCAAATCAAAGCATAGACAAGGTGCAGGGACACAAGACACGCACGAGAAAACAGCGAGAATATAGCAAGAAACTCCTGAGCTAAGTCCATTCTAGCACTATCAATGCTACAGGCCAAACACTGCTCCGCCTCACCACTGAAGGTGACGCCCAGTCAGCAAGGGCGACGCCCACTCACCATGGAGACCAAGTCAGGACCAGCAGGCAGGTGGGACACCAGAGGATCCATAAATCCAATCACCACGACAACCATAAAAACACATGATATTCCTCTTCTTGCCTTAATGAACGTTAAATCTTTCTACTGATTTGATAGCATTAAATTTGTCCATTCTTTATATATTGTACAAAAGATTAAACAAAAGATTCAGTTGAACTGAAAATACAGCACATTTAACAGTAGTAGTTTTGTTTTGAAATACTTGTTCAACACACACACACACACACACACACACACACGGAACAAGAAACATGGCTCCCAAAGTCGTCAACTTCCAAATGTTCAATAACTCCATTGTTCCCAAAAATCCTGAAGTTGCCAAAAACAGCCCCCAAATTCACCTCAAGCCTGTCACCACGGCAATATGCTTTCCCATTACTGACTTGCCTGTGGGGATCTGTGTCAGGGAAGTTCTGTTTAAGGATGAACGATAAAAGCCAGACATTTCTGTGGCTTGTGCGTGTGTGTGTGTGTGTGTGTGTGCGTGCATGTATGTGTGCATGGTGTGTGTGTATGCATGCATGTGCATGTGTGTGCATGCATGCATGTGTGTGCGTGAACGTGTGTGTGCATATCATATACTCAGTTCATTTTTATGAGAGCTTGTTTTTAACTACCTCACCACGAAGCATAGAACTATTATATCTATCAATATAAGTTATATGTGGATATATGGTGGCAGAACGGGCCACTTTAATAACTGATAGATGTAGGTTAACTCCATATATAGACCATTTACCATGTTTAAATATTGTCCGTTATCGAGCAGCAAGTCCTCGGCAGGCAAGCATCGGCACCCATTCAAAATGTCAGCTAACGGAGAGGGTGGAGACAGGGAGAGGCAGGGCACTACAGAACCTGATATTCCATTTAAAAATGAGATCGTTTTTTCATTATTATTCTTTTTTTATAAAAGCCCACAGCAGCAGGCAGGGGATTGGATAATGAGTGATAATGGTCCTACACGAGGTGCGCTGACTGGCTCGGTCTATGGGCAACATCACTATTGTTAACAGTCTCTGTAAACTAACGCCCGAGGCTTTGACCTCTGCGTGACCTCAGAGGATGGGGCCTGAACAGGGGCGGGAGGGCGGCTCCACTTCCTGCCTTCCAAAAACAACGTCAAAAGAAGATCTGCTTCGCGTCTGACGGGTCCTGCTCCATGGGGCAGTACGGACACTTCAGTCTGAAACGGAGAGAGAGAGAAATGGTACAAACACAGGAGACAAGAGAGGGTGTAATATTCACTAGCATGTTTATTATTATTCATGTATTATTATTGATGCTCTTGTTGTTTTTTCAGTGCAACTGAGTATTATTATTGCCATTGTTTTTCTTTTAACTGCTATACAACTTTGCTTTGGCAAAAATTGCCTCAAATTGAGGGGAAAAAGCAATAATTGAGAGTGTGAGTGAGTGACAATGAGAGAGACAGTGAGGGAGAGTGAGGGAGAGTGAGGGAGAAGCAGGACTGCGCTGTACTCACTTGCCAGCGTTGGTGAGTTTGTTGAGGGCGTCGCGGGAGATGACGTGCCCACAGATCAGCTTCATGGGCGGGTTGCTCTCCGAGGTCTGCTGTCTCAGGATGGGGCAGGCGAACACAGAGTGGTACCAGCACTTCTTCCCCAGGTCAATCTCAATCTGAGGTTAGAGGTCAAAGGTCAGTGGTCACTCAGAGAAAAGGTCTATATGACTCCCGGAGAGCTTTACTGTCATTCCTCCCAACAGCATGTGAAATGCTGAGAACATTTTTTACATTTGTACCTGTCACAAAGCAGAAGGACACAATCAGTCCAACAGAGGAATCATACAGGATCTGTACAGAATAAGAGATCTCACAGAGATCTGTACAGAGAGTAAGGGACCTCTCAGGGATATGTACAGAGAGTAAGGGATCTCACAGAATCTGTACAGGAAGTAAGAGATCTCACCGGTAGCTCGTCTTTGTGTGTCCAGACTCCACTGCACTGTCTCTGCTCAATCACCTGCTTAATATTCATGAGCACAGGTAGGGCCATGCAGCCCGACGCAAAGCTGAGAGAGAGAGAGAGAGAGAGAGATGACTGAGCCATAACATATCCATACAGGACATGGCATCAAAGACAAACATCACTTGTGTGTGTGTGTGTGCAGTGCTGCTCTCTAACCTCACGCTGAGGGGCGACTCCACAGAGAGCCCCAGCAGGGCACACGCGTCACGGGTGAAGATGCTGCAGATCTCCGCCCACTGGTTGGTCTCCAGGAGACTGCGGTACGGGGAGTTCTCAATGCCGTGCCGCAGGTAGACCAGGCTGCCCATCAGGATCTGTATGTCTAACACAACCAATCAGCTTCAGGCTCCACCTCATATACACCTTCACAAATCACCTCAAATTACATTTAATAACCCAGATTATGCTTCAGTGTAGATCAGCTGTGCTGTCATGCTCGACCCACTGGCCAATCAGAGCCTCAGCACGGTGTCATGGACATATGACCACAGAGGGGAGGGGAAGTGGGCCTTGTGGAGGGGAAGCAAGTGATGTGGAGGGGAAAGTGGCCATTGCAGATCTGAAGCAGGTGTAGCAGAGGGGAAGCGGGCATGGCAGAGGGCTCACCTCTCTGGTGCTGTGAGGCGAAGGGCTGGAAGTGGCGGGCATACTGCAGAGCCTCCAGCTGATTGGCCATGCCGCCATTGAGCAGGCTGATGAAGTACAGCCGGTGCAGCTTGAACTCCAGAGTGCTGTTCAGATCCAGAAGCCGCTGCCGATTGGCTACTGCCCACCTGGACACGCCCACACACATGCACACCGACACACAGACAAGGATGTGCACGCACACACGCAAATACGCGCACGCACATGCAAATACGCACACGCACACACACACACACAGGTAAGCCTTTAGATGGATCCTTGTAGCACAACTTGAGCAGTGCGTACAGACACGGTAATGGTGTAACAGACACGGGTACAGGTAAATCACAGTGCCGTACTCTAAAGCTGGTCTGAGGTCCTGCATTCTAAGAGCCTCCAGGATGCGGTTCAGCTCCAGGAATGGCTGCTTGAGGCTCATGTCAATCACCACCCCCGACTCCTATCAGAGACAACAATCTGTTACTGCTCCACCCCCTGCTCCTGTCAGAGACAACACCCTGTTACTGGTAAAGAGCTGGATGGAGTTCACAGGTACACATTAACACAGAGCACATACATTTATAGGCCAAAATCCAAACAAAAAAAATCCCAACCAATCAGCTCGCTCAGAGCGTCCCCCCCAGACTCACCTGACACAGATCCTCAGCCACACTGAGCATGCCCTGTCGATACAGGTGCTCGACGATGGTCTCGCTCAGGTACTTCTGCCTCTCCGGCGACTCCCACACCGTCTCCGCCACCACCGCACTCACCTCCGCGTCAAAGTTCTGATCATGACACAGCAAACACACCTCACGACAAGCCACATAATCACACCTGGGACTCTTTAACCCTCCAGACTCCTGCACATTACTGGAAAAAAAAAAAAAAAGAGATCTATTTTCTTCAATATTCAGTTTTCAATATTCTATTTTCAAATGGTTACAAGTTTGGTTAGTCACGTTTCTTTGAAAATTCTTAAGGATCGGCAGGAGTGTTTTCACATTGTAGCAGCATCTAGTTAAAGTTGAAATACATATTTGACTCTACATGTTTTCCTACGCATAAGATTAGCTAGTACAAATTATTAGTCTATAGCATAAGATTAGGTCTACAATCAAGACCTTGATTAGTTTAATCAGTTGTTTAGTGCTGGGCTAATTAAGATTGAGACCCCTGGTCTATAGTATAAGGTAGCTCCACCCACTATGGGGGTTATGAAGCCTCTCTGACACCTAAGGGGGCGGCGCTAGGCTGGGACAGGAGGAGGGGTCTGGTAGGACAGGGTTTGGTCGGGCAGGACTGTAGTCAGCCTGACTGAATGGGGCAGTGCTGGAGGCGGGGTTTGGCTTTGGCTGGGGCGGCTGACGCTACCCACCCGGTCGATGGCCTTGCCCACTTTGGAGACGCTGCCGTGGATGTCTTTGTGGCGGGACGCCAGCATCTGCACCGTGTCTTTAATGTTCTTACAGCACTGAGCCATAGACTGGGACAGCACAGACAGGTCAGCATCCTGCACCCCTGCTGCAGAGAGAGAGAGAGAGAGAGAGAGAGAGAATCACATCCTGCACCCCTGCAGAGAGAGAGAGAGAGAGAATCACATCCTGCACCCCTGCAGAGAGAAAGAGAGAGAGAGTGAGAGAAAGGAGTTTCGCTGCCCCCACACGCGTCCACAGACTCACTACACCCCCTCCCCGGGGGAGACTTACATAAAGACATCATGAATCACCCTGCACTCTATGAGCCACACACACCATGGCTGTTTCTCACACAGCTCTATTCTGAACATCAGAAAAACACTCAATCTCAAAACTGGGTCATATTCTGACCTTTTCCCATAAATGTCAAACACAGACACACACAAAAAAAGTACACACACAGTGGATCTATTAGTGAACGCCATGTAGTTCCTGCCACAGAGCACACTGAAATACAGTGCAAAGTCAGCCTTGAAAATGACAGAAACTGGCCCTGTTCTCCAGCGCAGGAGAAACAAGCCAACTCCACCCGCAGCCCTCAATCCTGGATTTGGTAGGAATGGCACATCCACTTTCAAAACACTGTGCACTGCAGAGCGATCTCTAAATGTTAAGCTATTCGCCCACCAGTGCCGTTCACCTCCAGCCATTCCCCCTGCGTGGAAACGTGAGAACCCCAGCTGGAGCATTCCGCACCCCCGGGGCTGCTGTGCACAGTATGCTGCGGATTAGCGCTGTGTGAAGTGCAGAAATATCTCCATTCCCTCTGCATGCTGGGAGAGGCTCCTCACTGTCCCGTCTGGAATATATCAGGACACTGGCGGGAAAACTGCCAGCGTTCTACAGCAGATAAACTCAGCAGGGAAACTCTCTCGTGCTGCCCCCTTCCTTTCAAACGCCTCAGGACTAGCACTGCTACATCTCTCCCTCTGTGGCTGCAGATTACTTACTGAAAATCAAACTGGCTACAGACACAATGCAATCCAAAATAAATGCAACATTTCTTCTTCATTCTCAAAAACAAGTTGACCAGAGATATGCATCAGTGGCGCAGCTGTTCTGGGACTTTCCTTGGATAAATTGTACCACCGCACCCGGCTGTTACCGAAGGTGACCAGTTGAGATGAACGCTCTCTGTGTGGGTCTTACCGAGGGTGACCAGTTGAGATGAATGCTCTCTGTGTGGGTCTTACCGAAGGTGACCAGTTGAGATGAATGCTCTCTGTATGGGTCTTACCGAAGGTGACCAGTTGTCCCCGCAGCTCGCAGACGTATCGCAGCAGCTCGTCCAGGCTCTCCTCGGACAGGTGACCGTACATGACGAACCTGTGGAGCACCTTCTCCAGCTCCCGCTCAACGCACGCGCACTGCTCCATCGCAGCGGAATGAGCTACCAGCACACCTCACCACAACCACCTGGGGGAGCCAGAGAGAGATGGCATGAGCATGACACACATTACAAATACTTTAAAAAAAAGGATAATAATTTTTTTATTTGTTTCCAATTTTCCCCCTGTTTTTTTCTCCCATTTTGGAAGCCAATTATAACCTCTATTTCTTTCAATTTTACCCTCCCCCAGGAATTCCCCACCCACCCTCACGGAACAAGGTAATACCTTGAGGCAATGATCTGCCTCCTTCGAGACTGGCCCCTCCCACTATGTTTACCAGGTCGACTTCCCCCCTCCCTCTGGGGCGGACAACCAAATGCCGCAACCCGATCGGGGCTCCTGGCCAGGGCTGGTCTGGCAATAGCTAGCTCACACTCGCAAAGCACCAGTCAACGCAAGTGCATTAGACCGCTACGCTATCTGAGGCCCCTCACATTCCAAATACTTCTCAAGAGCAAGACATCATGATTGGTTCAAATCAGTGAGTCACTTGTGACATAATGATAGCTTCACTCCTTTTTTGGGCTCATGAAGCTTCCCTCCTGTTACTACACCACACACAGAAAATATGTACTACAGAACACACACTCCACACCATTGGTGCAAATACATCCTATAATTTTATTTGCTAAAACTTTACATATTACCTTAACAGGACTGAATGATTTCTGTGCTTTAAAAGATATGCTGGCCCTATGACTCACAAGAGTTCTTGGTACAATTCTGCATTACGAGAGCAGTCACAAGACCACTATAGCAGCCAAAGCACAGTCACTGGTCTAAAGCATGCATGCATGCATGCATCACACTTTTATCAAGGGGTCAACAAAAAGCACTGTATTTATGCATGGTGAATAACACTGTATAATAGTGTAAATACTTATGACTGATAATAATAATAATAATCTGGAATGTGTCACACACTGCGTGCACTAAGTGCAAAGTGTTTCTGCATGATAAACTCACCTGGAACCTTCCTGTGACTGGCCACAGCGTCTGCTCCGTACCTGCACCCCTGAACCAGCCTGTACCCTCTGCCAAACTGTGCACATGTGGACACAGGCAGTCAGAGCTGACAGCGGCCGGGAATACCCCTTAAAGTCCAGCCATTGTAAACCCGGCTACAAACGAGGGGAAAAAAGGATGTAATGAACCACTGGTGCTGATCCCATCTCCACACCTAGGGATACTGGGCTCTGGAGGTCACACAATGTGTTATGAAAACGATATGCTTAGAACTATATTAGCGTTTTGCTATAAACAGTTAAAGTAGCCTAATGCATATGATGCTTGTTTCGTTGACAATGTAACAATGCTTCTTGCCCCAAGTCCCTAACAAAGAAACAACAACAACAACAACAACAACAACAACAACAACAAAAAATAGAGTGCACTGCAGTTGTATCTATCAGTCAGGGCTGATATATAAAATGGACACAAAGAAAACACAGCGGCATTTACATAGACAAACACATGACACAGTCCAATCCCCTCCTCACGCGACCTGTTATAACGCACTGTTTTATAACGCACAAAACCGCCCCGTAAAATGACCCTGCTTAACGTAAACCAACTGTATTATTACAATTTTAAACAATACACAACTACAGAGAAATACAGTTGTTTAGTGCAACAATTGGCAAAAAATATTCTCAATTTAAGCACTGAAATGCAGGCTTCCGACAAGAATCTTAAATTCCATGTTGTTAATCTACACTCACGCCAATGCTGTACCATATACTTCATTGGAACAAGGTTGAACTGATTAAAATACATCTCAGACTGGTCCTTAAATGTCCTTGTAATATTTTGAGAGCAGAAAACCTTCACAAACTGCCCTAGGCGCCGAAAATCACACCAGTTTCGGTCTTCCGGCAACAATGACGACATGGGCGAAATTGTTATTTGATATAATGATGATCCTTGAGGTGCATATCTCAAAGTCGGAGTTCAACGTATAAACAGTACAACGGTGTTCTTATATCCTCGTCTCAAATGTCAAAACTTAAATTACGATGGTTGGATTTCTGCTAAAAGTTAACTTCGAGCTGAAATTCATCATTCGACAACACAAGCATTTCCTATTTACAGCGGCCGGTGGAACTGCATGTGTACCAGCTGATCACACGGCTGAGCATACGTTATCAAACTGAGGGTGACCGCAGCAGAGCCAGACATAATGCTGGGGCTATTAATAACTAGCCAACTTAGCTGAACTGGCTGGCGACGACCAAGGAGCAACACACAAACAAACACAAATACTAAAAAGTAGCTAGTTAGTCGCACTTGCCAGCCCAGCGATTGTTGTTAGCCGAGAACAGTAACCCTTACTTAGCAATGACAGGCTAGCTGAATTACTCAGCGCTAACAAACAAACAGAAGTTGTTCAATAGCCTACAGAGTACTCGCTAACACCGATAAGACATTGTTGGGTGCTAAAACCTTGATATGCAAAGCTCGTGTATCGTTAACCAGACAGCTAAAGTTAGCTCTGGATATCTAGATACATTGTTTTGCGATTAGCAAAGCAACATCTTGCAATGCAGGCAAATATGTTTTCGATTTGTCTAGTTAGCTAGCCATGCCAATTCGGTGATGTTGACTCGTTACATGGTGTTCATTCAAACGGCATTTCCCAAACGAATGCCGTTTTGAATTGAGGCCTAGTCAGCTTGCTAGCTAACGTCGACAGTATGCTGGTTAAGTAGCTAACTCGTTCTCAACATTATATAGCTAGACAACGTTATATAGCAAGCTGGATAGCTAACTTGCCACGATCAGAGATATTTTTCAGTATTGCTAGCTAGATTGGCAAACGTTAGCAGGCAAGGTACATAAGGATGATCTTCTGTCAGACGGCATAACACTCACAACAATGCCTGGCTAGCAGGCTTGCGATACCATGAAGATCCAATAAGCAGCTAGTTGTAAATTAAGAGTCGGTCAAACAAGGTAGCGCTAGGTAGCCAACTGTTACAATGCGCCAAGAAAACAGCTAGCGTTTGCTTGTTATGTAGCAAGCTAGCAAGTGTGAAGTGTTGCTAGCATTAGCTAGCTTCAAACGTATCTCGCTAGCGCTAACTGGCTAGCTAAATAACATAATTAATATGGATAAAATAATAACAAGCTTTCAGTCTGGATGTGCAGAATTATTTCTCCCATGTATAATAAGGACGTTAAGTTCAAATACTGCGCAAAAAAGCAATCTAAATATTATTTACCTGTCGTCTCGACACTTTTCAACCGGCTGTCTCTTTAACAGTACTTCCTGTAAAAATACGGACCTCAGCGGGAGCCGAACATACGCATGCCTGGACATCCGGATATTACGAAATATAATGAATAAGCGATCGGGCCCAGCGGTCGTTAGTTGAATGCAGGGAAATCGTCAGCGGGATGTCAAGATGACCGTTCTGATTCAATCCAATCAAAAGTTCAAATATGTTCGCAAAATGTCAAACATACCACCACCCCCATTATATCTTGCATTTAAACCGCAGAAACAGTGCTGCGGCTGGGCCATAGGGGGCCAGATGTAGGTAGAGCGTCTGGACCAATCACATTTCAGGCAAAGAGAAAAGCAAGCTGTTCTTTCGCATCGCGGTCCTACGGTCAAGCAGGCAAAACCATTTCGTGATCGCAATGACGGTTCTTCAATCGACAGGTCTGTATTTTCCACAGCCAATCCTGGTTAACAGCAAGCGATGTGAAAGTGCCCACAGCGCCAAAACAGATTTTGTGTGACAGATAATGATATCAGCACTACTATGCAGCACATGTATTCCATTTAAAAAATAATACAACTAACCTTCCATTTAAAAAAGTAATACAACTAACCTGTGGTCACTATTTTTTAAATTTTCTATTAAATAATATGAATAAACCTAACCAGGTTTTTCTCACAAAGGTCAGCAGTGGAGACAATGTTGTGTTGTTTATTTATCTATATGGACCGCAAACACTGTGGTCAATTATGTGCCACCCTCCAGAGCTTCTGTTGTGGATTTGATACCCATGCCCATACCCATACCCATGCCCAACCACACACTAGACTAGAGCTTGAACAGGATGAACACACAACAGCTCCCCCAGTTTAAGATTTTCATGGTGGATATTCTGTGCTCATAGCCAGTGGCACCAGCTCAACAAAACAGTGACTTTAAAATTCCATTGTGGTCCTCTTTCAGCACAGACAGCCATTGTAACAGGGAAGGGTTGTCATGTCTGACAGGCATATTATTTGAATAATCAGAGTTTAACATAAGATTAGTGCTTCCGTGCCCTGGGGTACAGACAGAATCCAAAGCGATTTACAGTAGTGAATGCATACATTTTTCAGTATGTGGTCCCAATGGGAATCGAACCCACAACCTAAGTGTTGTCAGTGCCATGCCCTACCTACTGAGCCACACAGAATCATCTGTATAAATTTGGTTTGAATGAGTTGTTAATGGCACACAGACACTGTCTTTAAATGTAATCTGCTATAAAAATTAAAAAAGTGAAAGAAATGCTGTTTGAGGTGTTTGTGTTAAAGATAAACCTTGGTTCAAAATATTTCATTTTCATTTACATGTTCAATTGTTCTAGGCTACGTCCAATAAACCGCACTGGCGTATCTGAACGGCCGTTGTCATGCAAAATCAGGTCACTGCTTTTATCAGATTTAGCTACTTGCTCAATTACGTCACTTCCGGTTGACAGCGTGGTCTTTCCGTGGTCATCATACAAAAACACAAACCTCATGTGGTCGTCAGACTGCAAAACAAAACACACCTCAAGCTGATTACTTCAGATGCACATAAAACAGGGCAATGCCTACTCAGACTGAGCTAGCCAACGCCAGCGATATTGTGAAGTTGTCGCATTGTAACAGCTAGATATCAGATGAAACTGCAGCCTTGACCGAATTATGGACACTGTAAGATATTGAGGTAAGCATTCGTACTGCGAGTGATGTACCGCTGGCAAGCCGTCCTGAGTGATTTTCGTTATCGAAAATGACAAAACCTTGTAGGTCGTCGGCCTATCAATATTTTAGTTTCTGTAGCAAGCTAGTTACTGTTATATTACGATAGCTAGCAAGCTAGCTACAGCGAGCTAACGCAATATGTAACTTCGCTTGTTTGCAGTTGTCCTTTCCTTGGGTGTGTCAATCGCCCATCGAAGTTAACCGGTTAGCTCATTAGCTTCCTAGTGGGGTCGTTTTTGCGTTGTCTGTTTGCGTGGAACATGCTTGCAACTACACAAATATCTTGCTAAGTTAAGCAGCTAGCTGGTTTATTTGCAATCTAGTTAGGGGAACAGTTCGACACAGTCTTAATGTTATGAATACGCTATACCGTTGCTAGCTAGTCACCGAGCCCATGTTTGTAAGCGCTCAACTGCATTAGCTGGCAAAGTTATACAATAATGTCATAACGAGCTATGTTGGAATAACGTTAACATCAAGGTTCTACCGCGAATACAGATACTTGACTGTAATATTGGTCAGATGACATTAATCCTAACGTATAACAAGCGAGCTAATTAAAATATGAAAGGTAGCCAGAAAAAATAAATGCTCTAATGCATCTATAAACCAATAATAATGGCAATAATCTGTGTTCTAATAAAACACATTTAACATATTTATTTTTAATCAACGCGATATACACAGGGTGTATTGAAAGGTATTAGTGTTAAATGAACATTACACACATGTGTAATAGAAAAAGTCAATTAAAAGAATGAAATACTTGAGTAATGTTAGTTGAGGGGCAACAATGTTGGAACTGGAAGAAGTGGTTCTGTGTGGCTCAGTAGGTAGAGCATGGCATTGGCAATGCTTAGGTTGTGGGTTCAATTCCCATTGGGGCCACATATACTGAAAAATGATGCATTCATTACTGTAAGTCGCTTTGGATAATATATATATATATATAAAATACAAGATTCACCGCGACACAAGGCTGAAAAATTACTTATACTTTATTAAGCTAAAAACGAACAACGCGTTTCACAAAAGGCTTCTTCAGGTTCGTATATATATATAATGCATCTATCTGGGTAAGAGTGACCGCATCTCCAAGTGCACCATGAGGTTTAATGTAAAGGAGGACAAACACCCGACAAGCACACCTTCTTAGAAAGCGAAATTAATACGCGCTGTTGTGAACGGATTATGTTGGATTTTGGTACAGAAGCTCCGTGGAAGTTATGATTTCATTATGTAGGTTTATGTTGTGGACGTGACGGCGTGTTACTGTAGTTCTTAATTCTGTGAAAGTGCTTCAACACCTACCACGAACAGTAGGATTTTAAAATGTCTAAAACGATTTCCTCGCCTATACAATACCTAATATCACATTTAAAAAGCAGGCTCTGCTCATATTTGGTTCAAGTTAATGTTTTTGATGTTTTGTTAAACTCTGATTTTAGGCAGACTGGCCACATAACCTTATTCAGGGAAACTTGCTGTAAACTGTGCCTTGCCTATGATTTCAACATGCAGAAGTCTGGCTATGTGGTTATACCATATAGCTGACATTTATACCAGAAAATCAATTATTATTTCTTTCTGTCCTGCAGTCCTGTGAAATTCGAATGCAAGCCACAGAATGAATATGTCCAGCAATCAGCCCCTCACTTTGACTCTGCCTCTTCCATCCACAGCCCCTCCCCATCCACAACCCTCTCCGTCTGACTCTGCCTCTCCCATCCACAGCCCTGTCCTCATCCTCTCTGCAGGCCACACTATGAGCAGCCAGCGTGTGGATGCTAAGGTCGTCCTGTTGGGTAAGGAGCACGTGGGGAAGACCAGCCTGGTGGAGAGATATGTGCACAAGCGCTTCCAGATCGGCCCATATCAGAACGTGAGTATGGCATATCTCGGCAGCTTGTGCTGTGTCTGTTCACGCAAACCTGCTACACAGTAAACACTGCACAAGGAGTTTACAGCGAGTGAAGCTGACACCAGCAGAATCGGGGTAGTCAGGGTGACACGCCACACAAGTTTTCAAACAGGGAATTGTATAGTGTGTCATCACCCTGAGACTCGTGTAGCGTGTCATCACCCTGGGACCTGTGTAGTGTGTCATCACTCAGGGACTCGGCAGTGATATCGTATGGTGCCATCCACAATACTGATGCTGCCCTATAAGATTATAAATAGGTGTAGCAATATTCTATATATATAGGCCTGATGTTTTGCCTGTTTGTTTCAACTGTGTCAATTCACAGCTCTTGTTTTTAGGTGATCTGTCCAGTAATCTTGGTGCCCCACTGAATCATAAAACACATGCTCCACTGAATCATAAACACATATTAGATGGCCCGCACTGTTAAGTGAGTGGATTGTTTAATAAACTTTTCCAACAGACTATTGGTGCAGCGTTTGTTGCCAAGCCCATCCAGGTTGGAGAGAAAGTGCTGACCTTGGGAATCTGGGTAAGTGATGATGTCATAACCCAGTAAAGTTTTAACTTTACATCTCCAGTTAGTTCCATTAACGGGCCCAGATTAGCAGTCATCCTATTGTCTCAGACGACTAAAAATGAAGAAGGACGACCTTCGATTTCCAAGTGGTCGTCCTGCTGACGACTGTGAATATGATCTTTTCTAAGATACTTGCCCTTTGACAAGTATGACTTTTACCCTAATCTGGGCCCCTGATTAATATAAAAGTGTGTTTATACAGCATTGGTCACTAATTAAGTCCAATCAATAGATTGATTACTTTAGTGAAGCAACTTTTTTTTCCTGCAGTCTTCTGTTGTAAAGCACATCTCACTGCACACTCTCATATTACTGCCTGAGGACACAGCCAAAGCTGATACACACACTCATATTCCTGCCTGAGACACAGCTGAATCTGATGCACACTCATATTGCTGCCTCAGGACACAGCTGGAGCTGAGCGCTATGAAGCCATGAGCAGAATCTACTTTTAACACTGCACAAGTTAAACATGAATATCAGTGTAGAAAAGAAATAATGTTAACCGTTGTCTCTCTTTGGGCTACATATGACGTGGTGATCGCATTTTCAAAGATGTGGAGATTTATTGAGGGTGCAAATCCACCCCCCACTAAAAAGGCTAAAACCAAAGAAGATCAGCTAAAAACTCCGCGAAAATATGATTCAGAGAGAGGAGATTGGAAGGTGAATAGACCAAGGACAAGTAACTTTTAGATAGGACAAGTATCTTTTCTAAGATACTTGCCCTTTGACAAGTATGACTTTTACCCTAATCTGGGCCCCTGATTAATATAAAAGTGTGTTTATACAGCATTGGTCACTAATTAAGTCCAATCAATAGATTGATTACTTTAGTGAAGCAACTTTTTTTTCCTGCAGTCTTCTGTTGTAAAGCACATCTCACTGCACACTCTCATATTACTGCCTGAGGACACAGCCAAAGCTGATACACACACTCGTATTCCTGCCTGAGACACAGCTGAATCTGATGCACACTCATATTGCTGCCTCAGGACACAGCTGGAGCTGAGCGCTATGAAGCCATGAGCAGAATCTACTACAGGGGAGCGTGCGCAGCCATCGTCTGCTATGGTAAATATGGCCCCAGGAGCTGTGGATTCTCTGGGTTGTATCATTGTCATTATGGTCTTCATCAGTTAATAGTGCACAGGGACATTATCAGGTAACCTACCTGTAAATCACCTTTTCAGCAGTCCTGAGGTTTGTGTTTTTGTGGTGGAGTTGACCAGCCAAAGCAGCACAAGGTTTTCTGCTGCTAAATTCTCAATTTATGGGTGGATCCAGTCTTCATTGTGATGGCCCTCAGGAACAAGTTAGTAACAGATTTACTGGTTCTTGCAACACGTTTTTATTTCAAATGCAGCAAGTGACCAGTGAACCCATGCAGATGTGTGAACAGTATCATTGGTTTAAATTCATCACTGAAAAGTGCAGGAAAAAGGTGCCATGGCAGAATTGTATTTAATTAATTAATTAATTAGTTTATTTGTCATGGACATAGCAAAATCTTTGTTACAATGTTTAAAAAAACAAGCATTCAATTAGGGCTGTACCAAATGCTTCGATGCTCTTCGTTCATAACGTTCACATTCGAATCCTAAATCAACATTCGATTAGGCCTACTTCATGTTTTTTTTTTTTGTTTTTTGCATGTCCATTGCAATTCGGTTTAAACCAATGGGCCATTTAATTAATATTATAGTATTATAATACTATTATAGTTAATAAACAGTTACAAAAAAGAACAAAATATTTAATTAGCCAAATAAATTATTATAAATAGGCATAGTAGGCCTAGGCCTATGCTGTCTCTGCTCAGCGCCTATGACAAGAGTCGTGTCAACCAAGACAGCCCCACAACATCCAGAGCCTTGAGGACTCATCTCATCCACCCCAAGTCACGGAGCTTTTAACCACCGTCACCCCAGAGATAGGAGAGCCCACCCCGAGTCCCCAGACCCTGCTTCCTCGCTGGAAGGCGTGTCGGTGGGATTGAGGAGGTCTTGACCACTTTCATACCACCAACAACAAAAGACTGTAGAAAGATGTCCGCGAAGAAATCGCCAGTTTGGAAACATGTTAAGGTTACTGACGACAATCCTAAAAAAGTGCATTGCCAGATATGTGAAGTTAAACTTGCATACCATCATTCTACCACGAATTTGGCAAATCATTTGAAAAGTGTAAGTTCTCAGAATTTTCCCTGCTTGTCTAACATTAGCCTGAGGCCTTAGCATAGGCATAAGTAGGCTATCTAGCTAAATTAAGAAGGGCTAGGCCTATATGCGTACTGCGTATAGCCTACAGGTCTATGCCTAAAAAGTCATGAAGTCAACATTTTTGGGGAAATAGTAGTATGATAGCGAAATATAATCTACATAACAATTAACTTTGCATGTGCAATACTTATAGCTAATATTTGTGTGTATCTATACGGAACATTTAGGTGCATCCCATGCAATCTGTAACGGCGGCGGCAACAATGCAAAGACAAAGAAGCCTGGATCAGATGGTGAAACCCCCTTTGTCTGAAAAAAGGAAAAGGGACATAACTGATGGGCTAGTGACATTTATTGCGATGGATATGAGACCGGTGAACACTGCACATGGTGCAGGTTTTAGATGCTTAATGGATACGCTTGAACCGGGGTACACAATTCCAAATCGCCAAACGATCACAGAAGAGATAGATAAAAAATACACGGAAGTGAGGGAAATTCTCTGGCATAATTAAAAACTCCCCCGCTGTTAGCTACACCACAAATTAAATTTGAAATGTACTGATTTAGGCCTATTGTAATTGTTATCACATTCATAGCATAATGTTGCTTGCTATAAGTTTAAGGGCCTGATTTTTAATTTCATTATTATTATTATTTTTTTTAAAATTAGTTTCTGATTTTATCCCATTTTTCTCCCAATTTGGTAGCCAATTAGACCCGCTATTTTTACGTCAATCCCCCCCTAGTAATGTGAGTTCGCTGCCGTAGTCCTGCGACCGGTAGTGACGAAAGCGAAGTGACGCCTCTTACGAGACGGCACCCGCAGGCCGTCGACCGTAACCCGGTACTACAGGGCCACTCTACGCAGCGAACGTCACGCCGGCTCCCTCACCCTCCCTGGGGCGGACAGCCAATCGCCGCCCCTGGTGGCACTCCCGGCCAGAGCCGACACTTGGCAAGACGGGGAATTGAACCCCGGTCTCCGTGGCCAGCGTCGGACGTTGTAACCACTGGACCACGCGGGAGGCCACAATTTCATTATTATTTAAGCCCTTATTATTATTAAGCCCTGGATTAGCCTACGTTTATGTAGGCCTACTTATGTTGACGAAAATTACGAATGTTCATTGAATAAAAAAAGTATTTAATCCGATGAATCATTAAAAAAAAACGTTTTTAATTGATTGATGATTTTTGAAGCTTGATTGATTACCTCAATTGAAGCTTCGAATATTAAAAAATTATATTCGGTACAGACCTACATTCAATGCATTGCATTAAGTGTGTATAGCCAAACTACAGAAGAAAGAAAAAAAAATGCATGCATGAGCACATTAGAAAAAGTACACCACTCAATATAGAAAATAATGAAACAAAACAACACAAGCCACTGTAAATTGAGAGGGATGCCCACACCCCCTGTTGAGGAATGTGGTGATATCATGGCTGTAGGAGGGGGTTATTCCCAAACTGCCCTGGCTCAGGGAACGCTTTCAGAGTGTGTACAGACGTATAGGCACTGCTGCTATATCGAGCGCCGGGGGTGTTTTTCACAGAGGTGTGTGAGGCATAGTGACCAGCAGCCACAAGTCCAACATTCCAGCTCAACCACAGAGCGACGTCACTGACGGAGCAGACAAACCTGTTCTTTTACATTCACTCTTTTTAGGGAGACAGTGCCAATTCTAATTCCTGTGAATATTTCTTTTTTCTAGTTCATCCAGGTGACATAATTTGGTTCTTGAAATGGCTCGTTGTTAGCCTCGCCTTGCTCTATATGCTAAACCTGCCATGACGACTGTTAACAGCCCTTTGAGAAACGCCAGCCCTTCCCACTTTGTGATAATTATGCATGTGATTTGTATTTTCATACTTCAGTAAAGATATGTGCTACTGTTTCACTTTGAAAGAGTGAAGAATGTTTTGCCATTCTGTGTGGATCGGTAAGTTTTGCCGGTTATTTTTACTCCCTCAGATCTTACTGACAGCGGCAGCTTTTCACGGCTGAAGTTCTGGGTCAAGGAGCTGCAGAACTGTGAACAGGTGAGTAAATATACCTGTCTTATTTCTATCAAGACGATATACCTGTCAACATCTTTACACCACTGATATACCTATCAACACCTTTATACCACCTATATATCTATTTGTCTCTTTGATTTAGTCGTTTCCTTGATTGGTGTAAGAGCCTCATCAGTATTTAAGATGTGAAAATCTATATTTCACAGGGATGAGCTTGATTTGATATTTGAATATATTCTACAACTTCTGAATACACCTCTAATAATTGAGTCCCCCACTATTACTAACTCCCTTTTTCTGGGTGGCATGGCCACCAGAGTGCCCTGGGGCTCATCAGTCCTCCTACTCTGGGCCAGATCCTCTTCCAGCAAGGGCTGGAGTCGGTTGGACACCACAAATTCTGGAGATGCCACCCCTGCATATGCACGCCCTTTTCTACGCTTACGCCCTACCGTCAGCCAACTCTTTGTCCCTACCTGCTCTAGAGTCTCCCCCCTACCCAGCTTCGGCGTGCATGCTAACTTTCTAAAGGACGTACTAATAAGTTCCTGGAACTCTACAAATTCTGCAGGGCAGTCGAGACTAGCAAGTTAGGCTTCGAGATCAAGAATCTTGCTCTTGAGATGCTTCGAGCTGACAACGGTCGCAGACGAAACCCTCCTGGAAGTCTCCTTCCAGAAACGCAATCATTCTGCAACACTCGCACTGTACTGCCGATGCCCACATTTTAACCCCGAAGTATTAGTCTGACTCTCCCTGCAACTGAACGAATTACTGCCAAAACAGAGACACCAAGTTGATAAAAATACAATCAGCAGCGGCATTTGGCTGTCTGCCCCAGGGGGAGGAGGAGGGTGAGCCAGCACGAGTTCATCGAGGAGTGGAAGGGCGTCCGTGGTCAGGTTCTGTCTCGGAGGAGAAAATTGTCTCGATACCGGGAGGACGGGCGACGGACTCCAGGGGGAGGTGAATGGAGATAAATTGAGGGTGTAATTGGCAACCAAATTGGGAGAAAAACGGGGAAAAAAGTATACATTATACATTTAACTATACATTAAAAAAATATATATATAATCAACAAAACAAAATACAATCCCAATAATCTTAACGACCGAAACAAACAAACTGCTCAAATTCTCTGTACGAACGATAAGAGCAATCCCATCAGGCAAAGCAGTAGCAAAGATCAGCAGCCTAGCAAAGATCAGTATCCGTAAAGCAGTATTTCAGTAAGCCTAGGCCAGAAAAGCTAACAAAGCCGAGAGTCGAGACCAGTGAGTGAGGTATTCTGTGCCCTGTGCAGTAATGGGACAGCTGATGAGTGCGTTTCTTTGTGTCTCTGATTCCAGCAGTGTAAGATATACCTGTGCGGAACGAAGAGTGACCTGGTGGAGGCCAACCGCAGCTTTCGGCAGGTGGACTACCACGATGCCCAGGACTACGCAGAGGGTAACGCCCCAAACCTCACCACACTCTGAAAAACACTGGTCTATTTGGTTATTACACAGTAAAGCACTCAAAAGCATGAATGAATCAAATACATAATTGTCAGGGGTGTTATGAAGTGAAGACGTGTTAAACACAGTGATTTAAAGGAGTACTCCCATCAAAATCTTGAACTCCAAAGTTTTATATTATATTTGTGTGATGGTGGATGTTTGGAAAATGTCAATGTCGTTTCGCTGTAATTTCTGATTTGGATTACAAGAGCTCTTGCTCAACAGGTCTCACAAATTGTCAGGACAATAACACAGATCATTTGAATAGACCAATTAACATTTGACTACATTTTGAATTCCTTCCCACACTCTGCTACAAGGCTACGGTAGCTGTATGCATTTGTAATTCTATAAAGGTGGATCATGCTTCATTTTCCTGAAAGCTGATCTTGGTAAGAAAGCTATTGTTTTCCCGCGCATATGAGTGTAACCCCTGTACAATGGCATCTATATAACTGGTAAGAAAAGCAAGGGTTAGTTAACCACGTGTAAAGCCCTGTAAAATAACCTTCACTTGCTCTAAAAAGTACAGTTATTCCCATTTGTCAATCTCATTTTTTATAAGCCTATATAGAATATTTTGTGCAGATAAGGAAATTCAAGGTTGTTCAGCCAGTTTTTTTTTCATTTTTCATTTAAATTGATGGGAGTACTCCTTTAAGAGAAGCTGTTTGTCAACCAAAATGACCATGTGTTTTTGTGTCCTTTGTCTGCAGAAGTGGAGGCGGAGCTGTTCGAGACCTCCAGTAAGACAGGCCGAAATATCGGTGAGCAGCCCCCACCACATTTTCATTTTTCTTTGAGTAATTTGTCAGTTTGTACTATAATAACTGTCCACTATATTTGCCCATCCGCGCATAATGGAGATCAACCAGTCTCTGGTCTGCACAGTGTAGCGCTCATGTCGTTTTCTAGAGAGATTAATAGTTGGTGAACTCCATTTCCCACAATGCATGATGTGGAGGCAGACTGTGATATAATGGCAGGCACTCTGATGTCTTTGCTTTACAGACGAGCTCTTCCAGAAGGTGGCAGAGGATTTCTACAACAGCACAGCCTTCCAGGTCATGACAGGTGAGGATATCTCTCAAAAAAAGACAGTGGCTAGGTCTGCTCATTTGCTCCAATTGTGTATGCTTCATTAAAAGAATGTAATTGATTCATAGCTTTTCTTCAATCCTGAGCCAGTCAATAGGGCACTTATTTACACTAAATATTTAAAATAATGGGAAAATAATTTGAGCTTGACTCATTTTTTATATGGACCACACCTTCCAGAAACATCACCCCTTTTGCAAAGTGAGTAATTCTGACTAATGGGTCTTTTTAAAACTTGTACACATGTTAATCATGCAAAAACAATCAAAACATGTTCAGAATAATTGTTAACTAATTACTTCCCTGTCTGTAACTCTTTGGCTGCTGGTCTGACAGTGGTCCAGTCTGATTGGTGGGCAGAACTGATTGGTTGTGTCTGATTGTGCATGGGGCTAATTGGTTGGGCCTGATTGGTATGTGGGGCTGATTGCTTGGGCTTATTGCTTGGGCTTATTGCTTGGGTCTGTGTTGCAGAGGAGAGGGAGCTGGACCAGCATCAGCGTAAGGGCTGCTGCCACCACTGAGCCACTGAGACAGAACCAGACCCAGAACCACAACCCTGAACTTTAATGAGACAGAACCAGAACCCTGTTCCCCAAACCCCAATGAAAGAGGACCAGAACCCTGTTCAATTTTACCTTTTATAAACTTACTCCAGTGTGGTATACGGTATAAATTGGTTCAATGTTTCCCTTATAAACTCAGTGCAGTGTGGTTTACGGTCAGACCGATTCAAGGCTGAATTGTGTTTTTTTTTGTTTTTTTGTTGTTGCTGTAAATCGGCTGAAATTAATATTACCAGTTAAGCTGTGACCTCTCATCAAGAACAGAACTGTTTTGGGGGAAACAGTAACACCGCTGTGCACTAAATGTCTAAGTAATTTGGCAGTGCGCCCTCTGCTGTTCACTGTGCTGATCAGCTCTGCTGGATGTCCAGCATCCTGCAGTTTCGGCTCACCTACCTTCATCGTGACTAATGTGACTTTGAAAGGATTACAAATGTACAGGGAAAATCTACTGCTAATATCTGAATGGAAAGCTTATTCAGGTTTAAAGGAACAAAAGTGAACGGCATGAAAGAGACAACTGTGCAAGTTTATAATTTAGCAAAAGTTCATTTTAAATTGTTTGTTTAATTGTAAAACTGTCAAAGCTGCCTAAACTGAAATGTTATGAATGGCATTGCAAGTGCACAGAGTTAACTGCACAGAGTAAAAACGGAAGACTAACGGCTAGTTTTGAAGTTCACTTGAATGTCATTGTAAATGTTTACAGCTCATAGTGTCTGTAGAAGATGGAAGTGTTAAGAAATGTTTTTATTGGATTTGCGTGGTTTGAAACTTTTTGACACAACTTTGGATGAAGACACTGTTGTTCCTGTACAAAATACAGAGCATACCCAGCCTCTCCAGTTATTGTGGGAAAACGGTACCCTCGATTTCAAATCTATTCTTTAGTGCTCATGGAAATATAAGCCCAAATGTAAGAATATTATCAGCTGTCCAAGTCACAAAAGCTGTGTTGGTAATGGGACATAAAATCTAAAAAGTGGGGCATGCTAGCACCTACAGAAAGCAGACAAACAAAATGGTCAGCAAATTACACTCGTATCGCAGGATATGTCTGACCTCACCCTTCTGAAATGGGACTTTACCTGGACAGAACAGGTGAAGAGTTGCCACTGGTTGCAAACTATGGGGCTGAAACATAATTAGGTTATTTACATATGCATTTTGTTAGAGGAAAAAATAAACAAGTTTGGGGCGTCAGTGTTCTCTGAACCGTAGCCTTGATTTAGAATACCATCTGAGACAATGTTTGAAACGTTCATACCTACTGTAACAGCATGAATAACACCACAGGGAACCACTTTCTCCCTGATCATACCGTTGTTCTTCGATTTATTCTGTTGTATGAAATGGGGTCGTACAGGTGTGACAGATATTTACAGGTATGACACCCACCTGTTCTCCCCAAACCCCACTGCAATGAAGACTCTGTGTGTCTGTGTGATACTTTAATTACAGTTCTCTTTATTATGTACAAAGGACTACAGTACAGTTCAGGATTCATCTCAAGGCAGCAGTTCTTTTCCCCGTGTTTTTTGATTTTTTCGTTAGATTTCTGCCAAACAGACCACTACTGGAGTCTGGATGGGGGATGGGGATGGGGATGGGGATGGGGGTAGATGCAGAGAGCTGCTGACATGTTTCTCTAGTACAGCAGAGAAGGACGAGTAGAAAAAGAAAAAGAAACACTGGAAAACGTATTTCTGTTAAACGTACGCACAAACACAGAAAGCGGTGCAATGCTGCCTGACTGGTTATAGAAAAGAAGTCTGTGAAGAAAGTCTATGTGGCTCCGCCCACACGGCCAGGACAGACGGCGGTGTCCCGTTCCACAACGTGCACCACAGAGCTACGGAGGCGCCTGCTCCAAGTTCTAACGGACAAACAGTGTGTTTCAGGCGAGTGTGAAACCGCAGGAATGGCACTTTTTCCCCTCCCTCGACATCTGAAGCTGTGGAACTCCTGGATATCTCAGTGTGAGTGATGGGGACTTCAAAGGCCCAAACGAGAAGATTCATAATGGCTTCCACAAAACAGCCTGAACACGGCTGTACTGCACGCAACACACAGTGATTTTGTTTTTGTGTTTTAATGGAAACGTGCTCCTATAATTTCAATGGCACTTCACTACTCTTGCTGACCAAGAGAGGTCACGGACTGTGGCTTATTCACAGCATTGGGCTCCGCTGGGTGGATACAGGTTCTGGTTACTTGTGAAAAGCAGAGAACTTCATCCTCAACTCATTTAAACCTGCTTCCTGCCATCTTTTGCAGCCATAGTTAAACTATTTTCCCTGGGGTCAAACTCCTCTGGGGGTGAGGTAACCATGTGTTCCCAACAGCCAACAGAGGGGGCTGTGTGTAGCTCCCTACCACTGGCCAATCCAAAAGCCTGTTTGGTTTTTGCATTAGCTACAGTACATTCCACATTCTCAACAACAAAAAAGTTTACATTTTCTGAAAAATTGCCCCCTCCCTGTTAGACAGGTTGACCTACAAACTCGGCTCCAGAATAACGAGACCCTTAGGGCTTAAACATACTTCACTTAATCACGCGTACGCAACGCGAGTAGCATCGTTCACATACTTTACTGCATACTTTTTGTTTGTCTGGATGTCTAAAAGCTATATCCACTAGGGGGCAGGTCAAAGCCGAAACAAAGTTGTCTCTGGCCAGCATACGTTGACAACTACTTCCGATTATGCACAAGGTTGTTTTGATATACATCTTGAGAAGACGGCACAAACAGCGGCAGTGGCGCGAACATGTACATCGGGATGTAACCATGTATTGTAATCACTTTTTTAAAGTGAAATGTCAAATAAAATAAACAACGGAGATGGTGTATTCGACCATTAAATGTATCCCGGTGTAACGACGGTGAGTATGTTTCATTATACCGATGAGAGAAATTAACAAAGAAAAGCATCATCAGTATTTCCGTATGTCCGCCAGGAACATTTGATGACTTGTTTCATTGGGTGGCCCCGCTCATTACACATCAAAACACGCAGTGAGCCAGTGGGTGAAGCAGAGCAGTTTGCCATCACCCTCCGCCCGTTGTCTGCCCCCACGATTTATGTCGGTATTGCACCTCGCGTGCGCGTAACGTTAATTTATTGAGGTTGTGCACAAAGGACGCTCCCAACGACTGCAGGATATGCATGGCAGCCATCTTGTGTACGCATATTTAAAGTGAAGTATATTTAAGCCTTAAAACTCAGCGATGTTCAGTGGAACTGGAATCTGCAGTTGTATAAAAACAGTCCAGATTTCCTGTTGTCCACCATACTACTCAGCTTCCATTCACAGCAGCCACAAACACAGTTTAACCCTTTAACAATCACCACACCATTGGACTGACAATGAAGGCAATCTGTTTTAAAGCTCGAAACTAATATTAGAAACTGTGTTATGCCTAACTCAGGATCCCACCACATTGCCTGGTTCTGAACGTGGGGCACTTGTTGAGCAGAGCGGCCCTCGTGTTGAGCAAACGGGACCCTGTGATGAGCAGAGGGGCCGGTGGTAGATGTCTGTCCAGCCAAGGACAGTAAAATCACATCACAGAGGGTAACTAGTTGGGTTTACAATTGGATAGACCTCAGATGTCTGTGCAGGAAAGTTTTTTATATTTTTTATTAAAAGGTGGGGGGGGTGACTGGTGGGGTCTCTGTTTGGAAACAAAGCACACGCACACGTGGGAGATGGTGTAAGAGGCAGGACGGGGCAACTACATGGTCACATGACCAAGAGAGCACCAGCCACGCCCCACATCGCTCCCTCTATTCTACCTGTGCGTTATGCAGGTGGATGTACACTTATTACGGAGCATAATGCAGGTGGGCACTGCTGCAGAGGTTACTGGTGAGGGCACAGGAGCACTCTTCAGTCAGGGTTCTGTGATGAAAACTGCAGTCAGCTCCTCTCTCGCATCTGCAGCGGATCTACTCAGATATACTCAGATATACTTCCACAGATCTACTCAATCTCTTGCTTGCGCTGGTTTGTGGATTTGTTTTTTCTCAGGACCGCCGGAGGTTTGTAGAGTACTCTGTAGAGCTGTGTCAGTCCCATCTGCAGGTCCTGCCCACATTGTACAGACCCCACACACATTGTACAGATCCCGCTCACATTCATGATCCCAAGATTAAGTGTGGATACTTTAAAATCAGCCAAAACCAGTCAGTCAGTCAGTCCTGGGCTGTTCTTATAATTTGACAGCTGAAGTGGGGTCCCATCTCAGGGCCTAGTGTTTTTTTTTGGGGGGGGTTGTGCTCTGGTCCCCATGGTAACAGTGGCGTCCCTCAAACACAGCGCAGTGCCTCTGATGGGGGCCACGCTGAGGGGTTTCAGCCTTTCAGACATCATTACATTTATTTTCCACAGGAGAGCTTATGATTAAATGTAAACAAAAGTGAAAGAAGGAAAAAACCTAAACTGAAGAAACAAACAAACAGCACCAGACACAAACAACGCTAACGTGAGAGAGTGAGACAGCAGCAGCGGCTAAGCCCTGTTTGGGCTGCGTAGTCAGTTCCAGCAGAGCAGAGGTGCGTCCGTTTCGCCCAGCATGCCCCGCCAGCTCCCCCTGCTGGCCTGGCTGTGCAAGGCAGGTCACGTCACTCTGCCACCATGTTCTTTAGCTCCACCCCCTCTGTGTCACAGTCTTCCTCAGACTCCTCCCCCTCTCCATTCAGCTCCTCTGCCTCATGATCAAGCCCTTCCCCCTCATCCTCAAGCCCCTCCCCCTCCTCATGATCATAATCATCATCAAGTCCCTCCCCCTCTCCGTCAAAGCCCTCCCCTCCTCCTCCTCCTCCTCATCATCAAGCCCCTCCCCGTCTTCTACCTCATCAGCATCACCCTCTTCATCATCCTCTTCTTCCTCCCCAAACTCCTCCCCATCTTCATCCAACTCCTCTTCTTCTTCATCATCAGGCCCCTCCTCCTCCCCATCTCCAACCTCCTCTTCCTCCTCTCTGTCATTCTGGGGGGTGGGGCACTGCTGGGTGCTGGCGGAAGATTCTGACATGTAGAGGGGTGGGGGGGCGGGGCCACGGCCAGGAAGGGCGGGCTCGGGGGTGGGTTTAGAGGTGGGCCTGGTGGGGCTGGGGATGGAGGGGGGTGCGGTGCCAGCGGTGAGGGGCGGGAGCTGTGGGAGGGCTCCGCCCTGGCCCTTGGGGACCTGGTCGGGGGGGACGTATTCGCGGATCTCTCCAGGCTCCAGCGGGTCAGGGCCACAGGGGTCGTGCTCGCTGCAGGAGAGCCGCCCATCCAGTTTGGAGATGAACAGCATGCCCTCCCGGTGCCGCGGGCAGAAAGAGCTGGGGCACATCTCACAGAACGAGGCCGCCTCGCCACCACACAGGTCACACTGGTGCCACGGGCACTCCCAGCGCCCTGAAACACACACACTTAGCCAATCAGGAGCCATACAACACACATACAGCAGATCAGGAGCCACACACACACACACACACACACACACACACACACACAGCCAATCAGGAACACACAGTTGAGTGTATGTGTACTGACCTGCAGTAGATATGAGTGTGTGTATGTAATGACCTGCAGTAGGTATGGGTGTGAGTATGTGTAATGACCTGCAGTAGATATGGGTGTGAGTGTGTGCACTGACCTACAGTAGATGTGGGTATGAGTGTGTGTATGTACTAACCTGCGTTAGATATGAGTGTGTGTATGTAATGACCTGCAGTAGGTATGGGTGTGAGTATGTGTAATGACCTGCAGTAGATATGGGTGTGAGTGTGTGCACTGACCTACAGTAGATGTGGGTATGAGTGTGTGTATGTACTAACCTGCGTTAGATATGAGTGCGAGTGTGTGCACTGACCTGCAGGTCTCTTGCTCAGGTTGAGGCAGTCTGCATGGTAGACCTTGGGGCAGCCAGGCTTTTTGCAGGAGACAATCTGGCCGCTGTCTCCGCAGCTGAAACACTCGTCCTCCCGCTCCCTCTGTACCTCCAGCTTACTCTTCTTCTTCATCGGAACCTTCTTCTTCAGCTTGCGTAGCTTGTCTTCTGTGGAAGGCTGGTTCTGAGGACAGATAGTACCGGCAGTTTCAACACCAATCACACACAAAGACCCATCACGTCTAGACCAATCCAACAGTGTCCTGGTGCCTCTACACCAATCAAACACAAAGACCCATCACGTGTACACCAATCCAACACATAGTCAATACACACACTCACACCCAACCAAGCCTATATCAGCATGATTCACACTCTCCACACACAAGACAGTCTGCTTTTCTTCTACATGTGACATTAACACTGATCCAGGATCAGCTCTTGCACCCCACTGTGGACCTCACCTTGGGCCTGTCACCCAGGAAACCGCTGCAATTTGGTGCTCCACACTTGCATACGGTCTTCCCATTGCCCAGGCACTCCAGGTTGTAGTTGAAGGTGAGCTCCACTCCTGGAGGGAGGCAGGTTCAAAAACACACACATGCTCAGATAGAACAGTGGCAGGTGAACCTCCACCAGGGAACACTTATGGGAGATTCTGAAGGGACTTTTGACCAGATGAAAGATCAAGAATGGTGTTGCTGATTAGTAAACAAAAAAGCTGTTCTGGCAGCTTGTGGTGGCCCAACACCCTATGAAGACAACTGACAAAGTAAAGGAAACACACTTTTGATTCCCTGGTAAAGGAAGTCCCATTCAGTTCTGGAGGGAGGCAGCTCTGTTATGCACAGAAAAACTTCTCTGGACGTGTGAGCGGTCCCTGCCACCGGGAAGTATTTTCCTGGCAGGTGGCGGGCTTGTTGAAGGAGGATAATTGGAGGGGTAAAACACTTTTATTTTTCCAAAATGTTTTCCTTTATTTTGGCAGTTACCTGTGCAATTTATCACTCTGTCACAGTGGAGGTAAAATCAGGTGTACACATCAGTAAGGTCAATACACAACAGCATTAACAGAACTCCTTCAAATCTGTTTTCGAAAATGTATGTTTACACAATTGTTTACAAAATGTCCAGGGTCACTGCATCTCTGATTGGACCGGGCAGTGTATTCCAAAGCAGAAGGCCCTGTGTGTCACCCACTGCAGTGGGTCTGCAGTGAGGCTACAGTGGGGACACAGTGAGGACACATTGGGGCTATATTGGGAACACAGTGGGGCTACAGTGCGGGTACAGACTTGGGGGAGTGTAGGGAATGGGCTAATCTACAAGAGTGGATCAAATCACAAAGGTAGCCTGGAACCAAGACATGAATGGCTTTAGAAGTCAGAGTTGAAGAGTTGTAAAATCAGTCCCATAGCACACTGGGAGCCAATGCAAATTAAAAAGCACAGGATTAATATGATCCTTCAGAGTTGCACGTTAACCTGGGAGCAGCAGCATCATTTTAAAAGCTTTCAAATTTTGCCAGCATCTAAAAAGTATTTGAAATGCCTATCTGACCCAGGTCAGGCGACAGGAGGGGCGTGACCAGGAGGGCGTGGCTCACCTTTAGGGATGTCCACGAGGGCGAAGAGCCCCACCCGTGTGTCTCCGTTCACCGTCCACTTCTGCGTCTCACAGTTAGGCTGGCAGCTGTGGTTCATGAAGCGGGCCTGGTTTCCTTTGGGCCCTGCGTCGATGATCCGGTCCTGCCGACACCACCGAGATAAACACCATTCAGAGACCATTTAATGGATGCTACATGCTTAAACTGATCCTTAAATGTTTAAATGACAAAAATTGTCCCAAAAGTCCCATATGAAACCTAAGTACTTGTGCAGAGGTGTGCTCTATGTACAATAAAACCACCAGCCATTTCCCATAACCCAAAAGGTTTGTGTTTTCTGCACGGGGAGATGGTGTTTGGTCTCACATTTTTTGACATTTTACATTTTAAGCATTTAGCAGACGTTCTTATCCAGAGCGACTTACAAGATGTGCATTAATACAAGGTAAGAACAATCATAGTTAGCGCACAAGATCAGTGCAGTAATACAGCAATAGACATCATTGCAGGCGTCTGCGTATCATTGTCCTCACCTTGTCCAGGGTCAGCATGTAGAAATTGCAGATGTCGTTCTCTTGGGCGTGTCTGATCCTCGCCCGACACTCCTCCTCATCAATCACCTCCCCCACGTACTCGTTCACAAACTCGCCCTGACGACCCAGAACCAGCACACAGCTCAGAGAGGCCCGTTACAGGCAGCGTGTTCAGAACCAGGTTCAGTTTTAATCTACTGACTCTTGACTCCTAACTTGACCCATTACAGTGCCAGTGTTTTCCCAGCTGGGATGAAATGTCTAGTACACTGAAATAATGAAAAATAAAAAAAGAACAGCAAAGCCGTTTTTTTTTCCTTCCTTCTTTTTGGCCCCTGGTGCACCCTGTACCCCCTAGTTCTGTGAAATCATCAGAATAGCAAAAGAGACTTAAAGATGCTCACTGGCAGGGATCTTTAGTGTGAGGGCAGGGCAGACAGACAGAAGGAGAGACAGACAGACACAGACAAATGGACGGACGCTACCTTTTTGATGTCCGAGATGCTGCGTAGGCCCCAGCCTCGTGCCAGCGTCCTGAAGATCTCCACCTGGGTGTACTGGCGCTTGTTGAAGCTCTGGTTCTGGCAGCTATCGCCCGCCGGGCACACCTGGGGGTGGCACTCGTACATCAGCATGCGGTTGATGCACTCAGAATCGATGCCACACGGGCTCTCGTCCGACGCCTTGCAGTTGCAGCGAGGGATCTCCGATAGGTCCGCTGTGATGATCTGCACCTTTCCTATTGGTCGGTTCACCTAGGCAGGACACAGGCAGGACATTGGATCAACCATGAGCACGCCCATACATTACACTAATATATAATCATACACAACAATATACCACATTCATGAAGGAGTGTTTGTAGCTTAAAAAGAACAAACATCAATGCTGGACTCATGAAATGAAATGAAATGTTGTTCAGTAAACAGATCACTGGAAAAGTACAAAGGTCTTTTATTATTGTGTTTTGTGAGAGCCGTACCTTTGTGTTTCATGAGGGGTGGGGACAGAACTGTACCTTTATATGTCGGTACGGAGGGGGTTTCTTGTCGTTTCTCCGGTCTTCCTGCAGCTGCCTCATCTCTTTCTCTGCCTGCAGTTCCTGGAACCTTAAGGCAGCTTCGTGCAGAGCTAGAGAGAGAAATGAACACTGTGACACCTGCAGCAAGTCATTCTGGGAAATGCAGTCCATCTCTATGACCTATAGCAGTGGTTCTCAAACTTGGTCCTGGAGTAGCACTGTCTACGCTGGTTTTTGTTCAAAACATAATTGCAATTCCTAAGGTATAATGAGCTGTTAATCATCTTTAGATAGACACTTTTAATGTCTATGAGGGTTTATTTAACACTACTCTCCAGATATTAATGTTAGAAGAATGAATATTCCATATAATTGAATAACTTTTAATCAGTCAAATCAGTTCTCAGACAACTAATGCTTTCATTTTCTGTAATGTGCTGTTACAAATGGTTCCTTCTGAAAGAGGTCACAATTTTAATTGATTTATTGATAGTCCTACAGCTGAAATCAGCAAAGTCCTAAATGCTGAAAGTGTGGACACTGGGTCACTGAAACGACAACATTTGTGGAAAATTACCAAAGACAAAGCAAATGGGAATGAGCCAAGCCTGCATTGTTGGATGGAACGAAAACCAGCATACACGGTGGTACTCCAGTACCAGGTTTGAGAACCACTGACCCCAAGGCCCTGCTTTTTCTACAGTCCAATTTGGTATCCCGCAATTCAATCAAATCAACTATGCGTCTCTGAGGGTCTGCATTTTCCAAACACAAGGCCTTTCGGTGTGGCCAGTAAAGCAGGGTGTGGCAGTACCTTTCTTGTAGATGGCATCAGCCCCTTTCCCCATCTTGTCCTTGTTGTTGGCGTCCCCTTCCATGTAGGGGAAGACGCGGGCCTGGTACGTCCACACATAGTCCTTGGACCCAAAAAAGTGCACAGGGAACTCTCCCACATCATGTTTCATTCGCAGGATGTTCTCAGGGACATTTTTGGGGAGAGTGACCTCTGCGGGCCACCACCTGGAGGAACAGAGACAACCCAACAAAAGGGGGTTCAGGATTAAGACGCAGAAACCACAAGGTCTCCCACAGGGGGGCGCTGTTCAGCAGCAGTGTAGTATAATGGTTTGGGAGCTTGACTTGTAACTCTTGAGGGTGCAGGTTCAAACAACAGCAGCTCTAGATAACAGGACCTGCTAAATGGCTAAAGTGGAATGCTAAAATATTTTAATTAATTCCCTCAATAAATATCCATTAGCTAAGTATATGAATAAAGTTACATAATATGAAGCAGAAGTCAAACGATAGCAACATGACTTTACTTTTCAGAACACAGAGGTTCTCATGAGGAGCCAAGTTTAGGGACAGGAGCGGTTCTGACCTGTATCGGCCCACTTTGACCCACAGCATGTCCTTGTAGTGGGGCCTCTTCCCTGCCCGGCAGTCGTTGCAGAACCAGCTGCCTTCAGGCATGTCAATGTTCAGACACTCGCGATGGAAAGCGGCAGGACAGGATTCACAGCACAGGAGACTGCCCCCTGCAGGGTGGGAGGTACCACAACACCATGGAAAAAGCATCACACAGTGGGACTCAGTGGGGCACAGCTGGGTACAGTGGGGTAGAGCAGAGCATAATGGGGTGTTTGAGGCACAGTGTAGAATAATGGGGTGATTGGGGCTCAGTGTGGCACGGGTGGAGGGCAGTGGGGCGCAGTGGGGCCCAGTGGAGTGGGGCACTGACCTTCAGAGCAGACGAAGCACCAGCTGACGTTGATGTGATCGTGGTTTCGGCAGCCCCGGCGCGGAGTGAAGTGGTTTGGGCACAGGAAGCTGTTGTTGGCCAGGATCATGCCCCCGGCCGCCATGCAGTAGTCACTGGCATGGTACGCTACCGGGCAGCGCACACAGCGGGTCAGCCGACCTGGGGGGAGGGGGGGCAGACACTCTTCAGAATCATTTAACCTCTACAGTATAAATAATAATAATGAGAACAATAATAATAACATAATAGAGATCATAATAATAATCATAATCATATATTTATTTACACAGCACCTTTCATACAAAATTCAGTAGCCCAAAGTTCAAATAATAAAAAGAATAAAACAGCAAATACTACAGGAACATGGAAAACAGAAGAAAAAAGAAAAACAAAGTCTGCCAGCCAATATCAGACAACTACAACTGTGTCAAACGCCATGTGGTTCAGGCCCGCGAATTGGATAAAATGGTGTAGCTGGCAGCTGATTGGCCCCTGCTTATAGCAGATGTGGCTGGCAGCGGATTGGCTGGTGCTGACCACAGGTGTATCTGGCACCGGATTGGCTCCTGATTATAGCAGGTGTAGCTGGCAGCGGATTGGCTGTTGCTGATCACAGGTGTAACTGGCAGTGGATTGGCTGCTGTTAATCACAGGTGTAGCTGACAGCAATGGAGGCTCACGCACCTTTGGAGACAGAGGGGTTGGCAGGGTTGGTGATGTAGCAAGAGAGGCAGACGTGCAGGGAGCAGCGGAAGCCCCGCCCCTGGGGTGCGGTGGGGGCATGTCTGGCGATGCACTCGTCGTGGTAGAACTTCCCGCACACCGGGATCATGCAGCGCTTCACGTCCGAACCCGCCGTCTTACACGCAAAGCAGGTGTGCACACCTGGAACGAGCCACACACAAAGCGCAGCGATGAACACTCCCACGCACTGCCCACAAATCCACATCACTTCCTGCTCTGCAACGAACACAAATTTACACTCACTTTCAGCCATATAGAAGATGCTCTATCCACAGCGACTTACAAAAGTGCATAGCAACATATGTACAAATCTACATCACACACAGTTATAAACTACTGTCCTCTGTTAAAGCACATATCATTACCCAGAAAACTATTAAGAGCACAGTAATTGGAGTTACACATGTAACTCTGTAACAATCTAAAGGGCTGAAAGAGTTTGTTTCTGAAGCAGTCTGATGTGATACTCAGTTATGGTGTTGCAGTCAGGCAGCTTGGGGAAGTGGAGCTACACTGGGGTTTGGATGTACAGTGGGAACGGTGTTGAGGGTTTGGATGTACAGTAGGTAAAGGGTTGGTGTTTGGATGTACAGTGGGAACGGTGTTGAGGGTTTGGATGTACAGTAGGTAAAGGGTTGGTGTTTGGATGTACAGTGGGTAGAGTGTTGGGGGTTTGGATGTACAGTGGGTAAAGGGTTGGGGTTTGGATGTACAGTAGGTAAAGGGTTGGGGTTTGGATGTACAGTGGGTAAAGGGTTGGGGTTTGGATGTACAGTAGGCGAAGGGTTGGGGTTTGGATGTACAGTAGGTTGGGGTTTGGATGTACAGTAGGCGAAGGGTTGGGGTTTGGATGTACAGTAGGCGAAGGGTTGGGGTTTGGATGTACAGTGGGTAAAGGGTTGTGGTTTGGATGTGCAGTGGGTAGAGTGTTGGGGGTTTGGATGTACAGTAGGTAAAGGGTTGGGGTTTGGATGTGCAGTGGGTAGAGTGTTGGGGGTTTGGATGTACAGTAGGTAAAGGGTTGGGGTTTGGATGTACAGTGGGTAAAGGGTTGTGGTTTGGATGCACAGTGCATACAGCATTGTGGGTTCCGGGGGGGTTGGATACCTGTGGTGCACTCTTTGCAGATGAAGCGGCCCTGGGGGGTCTGTTCCAGCCCGATGCACTGCAGGTGGAATGCCCCACAGCACTGCCCCTCACACAGGAGCAGCTCACCCGTCTTCTCACACAGCTGCGGGGCACACGCCACAACAACACAACATTCAGGCAACATTCCCTACACCCACGCTCACCATGCCGACCTCACCCGGCACACCCATGCTCATCAGGCCGACCCTTGCCCGGCACGCCCACCCTCCATGCCCCGCCCCGCTCACCTGGCACACGTTCTCCTTCATGGAGGCGGCTCCTCCTCTCTCCCCGGAAGTCTCTTAGTGAGGGAGAGCCCCTCCTCCAGTGACTGGTCCTTCCCTCCTGGCATGCCATCCTCCCGCCCCGAGCAGAAGCCCTGCCGACCAATCACAGCTTCGTTACCCAGGAAACCAACAGCCAAGGACGTCAGTTACCCATAAAAGCAACAGTCAATCACATCATGGTTACCCTGGAAATCAGCAGCTAATCACATCATGGTTACCCAGGAAACCATCAGTACAAGGACCAGCATTTAAAACTACTGCAGCATACAACTAGAGTAACACGTACTTATCTACCTAGTGCCCTGAACATAACTGCAGGGCTGTCCCATGGCTGCCACCTGTTCCGTCGATTCGGGAGGGCGCGCAAGCGTGTACATTCTCCAAAACACATGCGGTCAGCCACTGTTTATTTTCACTCTGAAATCCACATGCAGATCTGTGTAGTTACTGCGCAACCTCCGCACCTGGCAGGTTGCCCGTCCCAATCAACCAGAGGAGTCACAAGTAAGCCATAAGGCAGGGAATATCCTACCGACTGAAACCCAGAGACAATCACGTGTTGTCCTCTGAAACACGTGATGTCAGCTGCTGCTTCTTTTCTTTTCTCGCCTGCTTGTCTACCAATTAAGCTAGCACAGGCATTACATTGGATGAGGACACTTCATGTGTAGCTTGTGCAGGCAGACCATGCCCCGATAGACCAGAGGGGGTTGCTGGTGCACAATGAGCCATGAAATCCTTCCTTCACTGAGTGATACTACCGCCAAGTATACACTAACAATCAGGATCTAGATCTGATACCTCGGGGCCAATCCACATACTGGAACACAGACTTCATAGGATGAGCCCCCGAACATCCCCAGAAAGTTTTTTGGGAAGCCCCTGTGAACAGACCTCTGAATCCAGTGTTCCATCGCCATCCCCCTCAGGCCCACACAGGGAGTCCCAGCTGACCCCACCCTCTACGCTCTCCGGACATGGCGTGGGGGAGGAGCCTTGCGTGTCACCGCTCTGCTGTTTATCTAGAGAAGACAGACAGTTGCATTACACACATTACCATCTGACAGCCACACGCAAGATCACCTATATTAGGGGGTCAAACTCATTCCATCCAAGATCCAAGTGCCAAGTGCACGCAAGTTTTTGCAGCAACCTATGCCCTACACCAGATTATTTAAATTACTTCCCTCCTTGGTTATAGAATGAAATCTGGTGGTGTGTGTGGCTCAGTAGCTAGAGCATGGCGTTGGCAATGCTTAGGTCGCGGGTTCGATTCCCACTGGGACCACATATACTGAAAAATGTATGCATTCACAACTGTAAGTCGCTTTGGATAAAAGCGTCTGCTAAATGGCATATATTATATTATATTATACATTATTGGAACAAAAACCTGCATACACTCAGCCCTCGATTAAATGACTTTGACATCCCTGGCCTACATATTTAACTGATCCAGTTCAGACTGGCTGGAGAAGGGGTCCGTAAAGCAGACCGGGCTCTGGGTCAGGGCTTACCGGAGCAGGGCTCGTTCCACGGCAAACTGCAGTCTGCTCCTTCCTTCAGGGCTCCTTTAACCTGTAATACAGAGCGGCAGTGAGGCAGGTGCTTACTGCACCAGGCCCAACTCCCTGTCCAATCCCCACATGAGATGACCAGCAGTAACAAACAAACAAAATGGATGGTTAAATGTTAATGAGGTTTAAGGGGCCATGTTGGGTTTGTACGCTCTAAGCTAGGGGTCCTTGGCCCTGGTTCTGGATGGCCACAGACTGTTTTTTGTTGTGACTCAGCTTAATTGATCATTTCATTTCGGGCTATCCAACTCCGGGCCACGAGGGCCACAGTGTTTGCAAGTATTTGCTCCAACCACACACTACATCACCTGATTTCATTAATGACCCCACCTCATGGACCAAGGAGGTAAACAGGTGGTGGAGTGTGTGGCTGTAGCAAATACCTGTAAACATAGCCCTGAATTAAGGTGAAAACTAAAACCAGCAGACCCAGTAGCTCTCCAGGACCAGGGTTAGCGACTGTGATCACCAGGGATACAGAAATGGCTGAAGATCAGCTGAGCCTCGGACAGCGCTCTGGGAGGCAGAGCTGGTGTTAATGGACCCAAGATGCAGTTTGAAGAGGTGGGTTTTCAGTGTGTCTGGATATGGGTGCTACTGAGGTTGGACCCAAGGGGCCATGTTGGGGTTGGGGGCTTGTAAAGCACTAAGGGGCGTGGTTTACGCTCCTGTATTTCAGACTCCCTCCCTCACCTCCTCCAGCACCTCCGGACTGTCCTGGCCCTCAGTGTCCTCGTCTGGAGCCCTATGAGCCTAAACCAACATAAACCAACTTCAATCGTAACAAAACGACACAAAACCCACTTGTTATGTAAGGAAAGTCCAAATCATATGAGCCTAAATGCAGCTAAATAAAATGGCTACCATTACAACAGGAACCTTGGGGTTGTTTGGAGGAATTCAAGAAAAACTACAGAGACCATTGATCACAGCTGAGAACATGTGACTGCCATACAAATTTAGATATGGCAACTTCACCTCCTATGTCCTATGCCCTCCTATGGGCTTCACTGTATCACAAACCACGGGGGCGCCTCAATTGTTCACTCCTCTCATACCCTTGTCCACTTCCACTGGGAGGCAGAGCTGGTGTTAATGGACCCAAGATGCAGTTTGAAGAGGTGGGTTTTCAGTGTGTCTGGATATGGGTGCTACTGAGGTTGGACCCAAGGGGCCATGTTGGGGTTGGGGGCTTGTAAAGCACTAAGGGGCGTGGTTTACGCTCCTGTATTTCAGACTCCCTCCCTCACCTCCTCCAGCACCTCCGGACTGTCCTGGCCCTCAGTGTCCTCGTCTGGAGCCCTACACTCCGCCAACCCAACATCAACATAAAAAGACAGCACAAAACCAACCTCACCCATCCAGCACAAAATGCCCTTTTATCCAGCAAAAACAGCACAAAACCAACCTTAAACCCACTTGTTAAAACGACACAAAACCCACTTGTTATGTAAGGAAAGTCCAAATCATATGAGCCTAAATGCAGCTAAATAAAATGGCTACCATTACAACAGGAACCTTGGGGTTGTTTGGAGGAATTCAAGAAAAACTACAGAGACCATTGATCACAGCTGAGAACATGTGACTGCCATACAAATTTAGATATGGCAACTTCACCTCCTATGTCCTATGCCCTCCTATGGGCTTCACTGTATCACAAACCACGGGGGCGCCTCAATTGTTCACTCCTCTCATACCCTTGTCCACTTCCACTGGGAGGCAGAGCTGGTGTTAATGGACCCAAGATGCAGTTTGAAGAGGTGGGTTTTCAGTGTGTCTGGATATGGGTGCTACTGAGGTTGGACCCAAGGGGCCATGTTGGGGTTGGGGGCTTGTAAAGCACTAAGGGGCGTGGTTTACGCTCCTGTATTTCAGACTCCCTCCCTCACCTCCTCCAGCACCTCCGGACTGTCCTGGCCCTCAGTGTCCTCGTCTGGAGCCCTACACTCCTGGCCAACCCAACCGCAGGGAGAAAACATCACACATCCACCAAAAGACAGCACAAAACCAACCTTACACCCACCAAAAACCAGCACAAAATGCCCCTTTTATCCAGCAAAAACAGCACAAAACCAACCTTACAACCGTCATGTAAAAAACATAAACCAACTTCAATCGTAACAAAACGACACAAAACCCACTTGTTATGTAAGGAAAGTCCAAATCATATGAGCCTAAATGCAGCTAAATAAAATGGCTACCATTACAACAGGAACCTTGGGGTTGTTTGGAGGAATTCAAGAAAAACTACAGAGACCATTGATCACAGCTGAGAACATGTGACTGCCATACAAATTTAGATATGGCAACTTCACCTCCTATGTCCTATGCCCTCCTATGGGCTTCACTGTATCACAAACCACGGGGGCGCCTCAATTGTTCACTCCTCTCATACCCTTGTCCACTTCCACTGGTCTACTTCACAAAACGTTACAAGTAGATGAGGTGAGGAGAGGAGAGTGGGGGAAATGGGACACCCTACACACTCCTGCATCACCTAAAGCAACATGATTATGAAGAAGACAAGCAGATAGCAAATGAGCGAATAAGACACGTTACCATTTCTAACAACAGTGGACAGAAAATAAGCCAGAATGGAGCTTCGACTGCTGCGGAAAGAACCAATCACGTCTCAGCTAGAGAGCAGAACCTAGGACCAATAAGTTGCCAGTACCCAGACTTGAGAGGCAGGGCTACAAGGCCTTGCCCTGGTTCTGTTGATGAACTCTACCGGGAGTAAATGCAGGCCCAGAAAACTGAGGGGCAGTATTGAAGGAGTTCAATATGACCTGACATCCAAATATCTCATGCTCTCCCATTCTCCTTTGAAGCGTCTTCCCTAACCACCTGAAAATGTTCACACATACCACTGTCATTCTTATTGGCATGACAGAACAGTGTTTTCCAGTAGAGCTCATGACCATGACCGGGATGTGAAACATGCATGAACCGTCAGAAGCAGACAGGCAGCAGTGGGTTGGATTACATAAACAACCATTTTAAACTAGAACAGAACTGTTTGGTGGAAGACTTTGTCTGCACACTAAGATTCCTCCTGTACCTTCTTTGTTGGGATGGTAACAGGCTCCACCTCATCTGCACTCTCCAGGAGCTTCTTGGTTGGTTTCCTCGGCCTCTTCCTGTCCTGGGGAGCTGAACAGAGACACAATTCGCTTAAAACAGCAGAGGCTGTGAGCTGGGCCTTTTCATCAGTCAATTAAAAAAGATCTTACATTTTTAGATCTTAAGAACTAGAGCAATAAGAGGGACTGCTGGAAATGTATCGTAAAATACTTTTTTTGCATAAAATAAGTACACAAACTAACTTTACCTCCATAATGCTTTATAGCCGGGTTAGTTATATTCATGGAGGGTGGTGCTACCCCTGGAGGTGGCTTTGCCAGTGTGCTTCTTTATTTTTTAAAGTTTAAAAAAAAAAGTATTTTTATTTCAGTTTTGTCTAAAGAGCTTCCTAAGCAGGAAATATATATTTTTTCCCATCAGTCTCATTATACACTGCCCGTCCAAAAAAAAGTCACACACTCTAATATTTCGTTGGACCGCCTTTAGCTTTGATTACGGCACACATTCGCCATGGCATCGTTTTGATAAGCTTCTGCAATGTCACAACATTTATTTCCTTCCAGAGTTGCATTAATTTTTCACCAAGATCTTGTATTGATGATGGGAGAGTCGGACCGCTGCGCAAAGGGGTTAAGGTCTGGACTATGTGGTTGCCAATCCATGTGTGAAAATGATGTCTCATGCTCCCTGAACCACTCTTTCACAATTTGAGCCCGATGAATCGTGGCATTGTCATCTTGGAATATGCCCGTGCCATCAGGGAAGAAAAAATCCATTGATGGAAAAACCTGGTCATTCAGTATATTCAGGTAGTCAGCTGACCTAATTATTTGGGCACATAACGTTGCTGAACCTAGACCTGACCAACTGCAGCAACCCCAGATCATAACACTGCCCCCACAGGCTTGTACGGTAGGCACTAGGCATGATGGGTGCATCACTTCATCCACCTCTCTTCTTACCCTGATGCACCCATCACTCTGGAACAGGGTAAATCTGGACTCATCAGACCACATGACCTTCTTCCATTGCTCCAGAGTCCAATCTTTATGCTCCCTAGCAAGTGGTTTTCTTAAGGCTACACAGCTGTTTAGTCCCAATCCCTTGAGTTCCCTTCCCATTGTGCATGTAGAAATGCTCTTACTTTCACTATTAAACATAGCCGTGAGTTCTACTGTTGATTTTTTACGATATGATTTCACCAAACATTTAAGTGATCGCCGATCACGATCATTCAAGATTTTTTTCCGACCACATTTCTTCCTCGAAGATGATGGTTCACCACTATCCTTCCAGGTTTTAATAATGCGTTGGACAGTTCTTAACCCAATTTTAGTAGTTTCAGCAATCTCCTTAGTTGTTTTCTTTGCTTGATGCAGGCCAATAATTTGACCCTTCTGAAACAGATTAACATCTTTTCCACGACCACAGGATATGTCTTCCGACATGGTTGTTTAAGAAATGAGAAGCTACTCACTGCATCAGTTAGGGTTAAATAACTTGTTGCCAGCTAAAACATATTAATCACTGCAGTAATTATCCAATGGAAGGCTCTTACCTATTTGCTTGGTTAAATCCAGGTGTTGACTTTTGTTTTGGCCAGGCAGTGTAATAGAAGTCAATGTAAATGAACCCTTAATAATAAAACCTTTGCTCACCTGATTCCAAAGTATGATGCGTATCAGAAGGAGAGGGGGCTTCAGGGGGCGGAGTTAGTGTGTCTATGGGTAGGTTGTGGCCATCTTGGGGAGGGGTCTGTTCCGTTGTGGTGGGTCCAATAGAAGCCCTGGATGGTTCGTCAGGGGGCGGTGTTTGTGACGTGAGGTGTTCCATCTGGGAAAGGCTGGGGTCGGCTTCCTAAAGGCCAGCAGGGTAGGGACAACACTGACCTCTCGTGTGCACTAAGACAGTGAGTTCAATGACTGTAAATGATCAGTGTCACACTCACTGGTGTGCGTTTTAACATTAGTGCTTGTTAAAACTATATAAAAATAAAAATATATCTTCATGGAACATGAACATGAACGCTCCAAAAGAACCGCCAAGAAGGGGTGACTTTCACCCCTTCCCCCGAGCTGGTCCCCCCAAATAAGTGGCCAACTTTCTCAAAGGAGAACAAAAGCAATTTCTGTTATGCCCCAGCTTCATGAGAATCATGCACATGCAGTGCAGTGGCACAAATAACTATCGGCCTGGAGTACGTAAATTTTGCGATTAATGAAATGCGCTGTGATTCGAAATAGGTGATTGTGCTTTTTTTTGAATTTTTTCCAGAAAACCCTCAGGTTTTAAGAGGTTGTGTGAATAATTGCTTAGGTTTTAATAGGCGTTTTTAGCAGGCATTTTAGGTCTAAATGGGTTAAGTAAGGCCAAGATGAGATTTCAACAGCCACTCGTCATATTTAAACCAAAACCATAGCAACTCAAAGCAAACTCGCACGGGCGATGATGAAAGATGAGTGAGGGTGAGGCGGATATGTGCGCATGAGGCATGAAAGAGTGCCATTTCTGTTACCGTCCCAGACGACTCGGCAGGTTTCTTTGGCTTCTTCTTCACGGCGTAGATCTTATCGTACTCTTCAGTGCATTCTATCAGCCTTTTACTGGGTTTTCGGAGGCGCTTGTTTTCGGAATGCGCTGCGGACGACAACAAGAAGACACGGCAACAAGAGAGCCGATTTAACCGCGTCAAAAACTGGACTTTGCGTTTCGAAATTTGACAGGAGGAAAAACTGTTTATTTTTTATTATTTTACCAGGATGCCACGTGGAAATTAAACCCTCTGTTACAAATGAAACCTGCCTAAAAGCCTATATTCATATCTGCCTGTGTTTTTCACGACATCGGTCTCCATAGCGACCCCCTGGCTTACCTGCCGGAACGTCTCCCCCCGCGGAGGTGATCTGGGGGGGGCCAAGCTCGCCCGTCTTTGGCTGGGGCAGCCCGCAGGTCCCGCTCCGCTCCGAAGGCGCCTCTGTGTGTGGCTCCGCCCCTCCCCCACGTCCGCCCCACCCCTCCATGTTGGCACCGCCCTGCTCCAGCCAGCGTTTCTTGGGGGCCACGCCCGTCACCCTACTCGGCATGCTGCCGTCGGCGACGCCGTCAAAGAGGCCCCCGAGGGAGTCTGTGGTAGCCCCACCACGCCCGTACGCATGCTCTGCCAGCTCCACCGGCATGCCGCCGCCCGCACTCCCGCCACTGCTCTCTGGCGGGCGCAGCCTCTTGGGGCGTGAGTACTTAGAGGGCGAGAACACCGGATCCCCCTCGTACTTGGACACTTTCTTTTTCGGGGTGGGCCTGTGCCTCACCCTCTTGGGCTTGGCCGGAGGGCTCTTTGTGTCAGGAACCTTCTTGGCCCCTGTGGGGCAGCGCGGCGGGTGGAGACTGGTTCGCTGGGCGGCGGGTGGGGCAGGTCCCGGGGAGTCGGGGGTAGGAATGAGGGACGGCTCCTCCTTCATGAGGGCGCGGGTTGGCCCCCGCGTTTCCCCTCCGAGCCCCAGAGGGGTGCCCTGCTTCTCCCGGCTGTCGTGCACATCCTTCAGCAACATCAGGAAGGTGCTGAACTTGTAGTTGGCGTTCGGCCGGAAGGATACGGGCTTCCCCCCAGTGCCGTCCTCGTCCAGCAGGGACTGGAATGTGATCTCCTTCAGGTCCTGGAAGGCGTCCATAGGGGAGAGAGGAGGTGAGGAGGAGCAGCAGGAGGACACGTCGGAAACTCTGCTCTCGCGTTTCACCTGCACGGCAAACACGCCGTTTTCCTGCCTCACCTGCGTGGGCCCCCCGGCAGAACCGGTCACCCAGCAGCTCTCCTCCTCGGGCTTGATCGGGAGCCCGTTGGGGACGTCGCCTCTCTGGGCCTTAATGGCCGTGCATTTGAGGAGGGGAGAGGGAGAAGGAGAGCAGGGGCTTGTGGGAGATGTAGTCTCGGTCTCGGGAGTCGGATTGGTGCTGACTGGGGGCTGCGATGGCTCAGACGAGCCAGGTGGCAATTTGACGGTGGTCGGGTCGTCTGGCACCTCCTCGGGGTCTTGGAGCGGTTGGCTGGGATTCCGGCTCCGCAGTCGGCTGCGCAGGACCCTGTCCTGCTGGCTGGCCCGCTCCTGGCTGCGCAGTGCCCGGTTCATCAGTCGGCTGCTGGCAGGCAGGCAGGCCGAGTGTGCGTCTACCGCTTTCCTGGAAGTGTCACACAAATCCGGCAGGGGCGTGGAGCTGTGCATGTCCTGCTGCGCGCCTGCCGAACCCGAACCTGCCCGACCAGCTGCTTTCCCAGGGGCCAATGGAGCGGGGAGAGGTGCCCGTTCCGAGTTCTTCTCAGGTTTGGGACACAGGAGCCGAGGCACGGAATCAATGTTGGAATACAGGCTGTCTTTGGGCTCCTTCTCTGCCTGATTGGCTGAGGCCTTCGCTGGGGCAGGTGACTTTTTGGAGCCCGGTACTGGCGTTTTGGTGCTGGGCGTTTTGGACTTCTTTCTGTTTGGTGGTTTCTTGGTGCTGCTTTCCTTGGGGGGTAGTGTTTTTCCATTGAAGAGGTATGTCGGCGAAGGGGGTGCTGAGGGGCAGGGCGGAGCCTCTGAGACCTGCTCTTCTCTCATTGGCTCACACAAAGTGGTCTTCTGGGCGGGCATGACAGGGCGTGCCTTCTTCAGGGCCTCCGGGAGCAACACTTCTGCTTCCTGTACACTGACTCTCCATGCCTCCAGAAAACGCTTCGCTATCTAAAGGAGAAAAATCAGAAAACAAACCTGAACAAATAAGAAATACTAGACAAATCATTTTCATTTCAATTCACTGACTAATTAAATACTTTTTCTCATTTCAGTTGTTGAACTTTGTTATTTTTCAATAATACCAAAATGGATACACAAAACAATGAATGGGTGAAAAATACTGAGCTAAAAACAAATACTGGCCTGTCAGTAATGTCTGTGATTAGCTTGTATTTATTGCTTATATCAGTAATGTCTTTGCAATATGACTGTGGCTAATGTGTAAGAAGGCCATAGTCTATGTGATTGCTACAGGTTAATGTCACTATAGTTACTGAGTATTTGCAGTTGATGTCAGTATTGTCAGTAGCCACTGAGTATTTGTTGTTAATGTCAGACATGTCTATAGTTACAGTGTATTTGTAGTTCTTGTCCTTCTGCCTCCCTCTCCTCCGCAGTACAGGGAGGTTGTCAAACTCATGGCCTCCCTCAAACCGGCAGACAGCCTTCCCTGGGACCCAGGCCTGGTCCACCGTGTTCCCAAACGTCCTCAGGAAGTACTGCCGACACGGCCTGCGACTGGGCTCTGAGACAGACAGACAGACAGACAGACACACACACACACACAGACACAGACACAGTAAATCACAAGAATACATAAATACAGAGCACCGAGTCAAACCTAAAGCAGGGTCAAAACACAGGGTCAAATGCAGAGCGCCTTTCAAGCAGAGATGAGATGAGCATGAGCAAATACTAAGTGCACAGAAGTGTTTCCATCTCTCACACACTAAAACTACTGCTTCATTATGGGCAGCTGTCGCATTCATTGTGTCAAGTTTTTATGTGAGTAGGATGTTTCTCGGAAGAATGTATACAGACTTTGGTGAAAACACCTGCGAGTAACCATGGTGATGCTGCAGACGTACACAACAGCATACAGGAAGCAGCATTCTCCTTTCTCCTTTTGATGTGTTCTGCTGGATTAGCAGGGGCTGTGAAGACAGTTAGCCAACCTCTATAAACTAACTATAGCTTGGGCATCACAGGACCGAGCCTGGCCTATAGCATCAGCCATTTATGACTGGCAGTCTGAAGAGGTGGGACACCACTGGCCTCGTCCCGCCAGGGGTAGGGTGGGTTATAGTTCCTCAGGTTTCTGCTGTATTCATTTCTCCCACCAAAAGCCAGGTAACCACAGGCTATCAGCTGTTGTCGGTGAGGGACACATCTCTCCTCTGATTAGTGCAACTCCTCCTGTAATACTGTTTGTGGCCTTTAATGCCCTACATGCAGGTGAAATGTGACCGTGACCATGGCAGTGGGGTTCACGCCCGCCCTTGGTGAGCCTGGTTTTCATTGTTACTCAGCACTTAATTGACCACGTAAAGCAGTTGATTGCACAGTCATACCCCACAGTCGTATCCCACAGAGACCCACCTTTCATTCGCGTGTGTGTCCTTTCCCGCGGGTCCGCTATCACCTGGCATGGCCACCAGGGGCGCCGGTTAAACTTTGCCCAAACCAGGTCCCCCGCCAAGAACTTCACCTCTGGGGGTGGCTTTTTCCTTGGGCTGGTAGGCTACAAACAAACCCGTGACATGTTAATACTGGGGGGCATTACAGCATGGGAACATTACACTGTAACAGGAGCAGAACATTACACTGTAAGAGCAAGGGAACATTACACTGTAATCCAGAGTAACATTAGAACAGCAGGGGAACCTTATACTGTAACTCACAGTAACAGCAGGGGAACATAACACTAAGAACAGGGGAACATCACACTGTAACCCACAGTAACAGCAGGGGAATGTAACAGTAAAAACTGGGGAATATTAAAATGTAAAAGCAGAGGCAGATTACACTGGGACTGTAACTAAGGATGTTACCAAAAGTATACGTATAAACGTATTCAAAAGCAGTAAGAATTTACTACAACAATTCACTATGACTTGTAATTGTTTAACTGATAACAATCCATAGTTAACATCCATATGCCATACAGTGTTACGGACAATAATGTTAGCTATGTATAATGCCCTGCCCCACATAAAATGAGATAGCATTTAGCCACTTCAAGAAATAATAACCGTAGTCTAATGGAATTACACTACCCGTGGAGAGAAATAAATAACTTGTAATAACGTCTGTATATATATACACATATATTTATTGCTTTAATTCCATAATAATCCATAGTAAATCTATAATATGAGTCGAACTATTCATGAGTCAGAAACAATCACAGCTCCCTGACTGCCACAAGCTATGTTCACAGGAGACAGAACTTGGCCTTGTCAACCAATGCTAGAGCAAACCTAAGCAGAGTTCCGGGATATACCACTGTAAAAGAAACTTCATTTAAAATGCAACTGCTAACAAAAACCACCACACTGCCATGCCGTAAAATAATTATGCCTGAAATAGAAATAGAAAAAATGGCAGTACATTTACAACAAAAAAACAGCAGTACAGAAAAAGGACAGCTCTTGCGAACAGTTAGGTTCTCCAGAATGGTTCAGTAGTGGTAAATACAGAATATGTAAAATGTATGTTTAATGGCTTCATGCAAATTCTAAAAGTTTACTAAATTCTTACAGTTTTTTCTGAATGCTTAAACACTAACAGTGATTCTTGAAGCACTATCTCTGAAACCATTAACACTTTTAGCCAATGCATTTACAAAGTGTGCCAAACTGAATGCACATTCTCTGCTTTACACTCAGTTTGCAATTTTATTAACACACTTCTAGCAAAACTGTAAACATTGGTCTCTACATTGCTACACTATACTTCCCACGCTGCCTAGCTCAAGACAACATCACGTGATGTGGATGAAGTCTTATGGCCAGACCCACAAAGGCGGCGAGATTTAGCCAAAAAAAATCTGTTCTTTTTTTTCCTAACACAAACGTTTTTGTTTTCTTCTACTGCGCTTTTGTTGTTTGAGGAGTGTTTTTTGAGGAAAAATAAAAAATAAACTTTTTTCCCCCTTATTTGTATTGATAGTGTGTAAATGATTAACATCCATAACTGTAAACTACAGTAACAGTGGGGCAAAGCTATGGCAACAACAGGCGAATGCTGCACTGTAACCCATGGCAACATCCGTGGTATAATACACTGTAGCCCATGACAACAGCAGTGGTATAATACACTCTAACCCACATATAACAATATGTATAATCATTTTATATTAGGGCTGAGTATTGCCAAGCACCTTGCAATATGATATGTATCACAACCCCATTTGCATCACTGATTAGGGATGGAATTTCATTTTTGGTATTGGCATGGGGGTTTCCCTCCCATGTTAAACAGGATTTGAAAATCTTTGGGGGGATTTCAAAAAATAGTTGCTTAGCATGTGAGCTCTCAACATAAATAAGTCGAATACATCATATTGTCTTGTCGTTCTATTCCTGAAATTATATAAACATATTAAAAGAAGACAAGCTCTGCGCTTCTGGGATTCCCTGCAAGAGTTTGTGGATTTGTGTCGTTGAAATTTCCTCTACTTCCAAAAAGTTTTTTGAGGTAAGGAAAAACATATAAAATCAAAAGAACAGACTCAGATTCCCACCAGAAAGGAAGATTAGCATGTAGAAAGAGACAGATTAAATATTAGTTCTCATTCTTAAACTTTCAACACTCATGGCCCAATGTTTGTGTGGGAGGCTGCCATATGCTTCATAAGCAGAATGGCTTCAGCATTAGGATATTACTATCTAAATATCAACACTCGCTAGCTATAACACACATGACACAAATACACAGAAAATTACTGCAAATGAAAGACCAAAAGTAATCCACATTTTTAAAGTGCACCTTGATCATTCAGAAAATTAAGACCAATACAGTGACCTACATTTGTGTTTACTAAAAATTGAAAATTAGTCTGAGAAAAATCTACTCCTCTATGAGTACAAATTAAAATAGGTGAAACAATCTATATTTGTATAGTTTCCAAATGAAATGACAAAGAAGGTAATGTTCTACTATTACAGATTAAATTAAAATGACAGAAAACTATGTGATGACATGAATGTACATCATGAAAAGGGTAAATACTATATTCGGGATATATAAACTAATGCACTGACCAAACACATACCAACTACAACCAGAGTATATAATATAAAGCCCCTGCAGAACATACACAGCTATATCCAGTGTATCCATGTCTCGCTTCTCCATCAGGACAGCCATGTTTTATAAAGAGCTTCATTTAGAACACCTCAGACAGTTTGATAGTGTACCTAAAACTGAAGAATAACCCATAATGCACCACTGCGAGTGCCAACAACTTGTCTGTGGATGGTAACCTCTATGTCTGGAGAAAAACACTACCACCGTGTGCTACTCAAGAGGGCCGGGACAGTATGCTAACCAGGACCACAGCAACAAGTGTGGCTGACTATCTACTTCTCCCAATTAAAACAATCCTCCTTGTTAAAATCAACAGTGTTTGTTTTTGTCAAAGACACAAAAACCTAAGTGAATTTGTTTTCCTCAGAACATTTCAAGCTATTCCATTTCAGATTAAATCCGAATTGCAAAAATGATTACGTTGCAATCTGTGCCCACTTAAAACGGAATTTCAACAGTCACTTGTCATGTAATTCTTCACAAACCACAACAGTGACTTAACAATCGACAGCGTTAAACTTTACAACCACAGCAACATTACAATCAATAAATCAATAGTAAACAAACTTAGCTACAATAAGAGAAGCAGATATACATTCAAACCTGACAGAGAAAGTGCCATTTTGTCATTATCTAACACAATTTCATAAAACCTGAACATTTACGCTACTTTTTAATGTACAATATTCTTGTTTTCATTTCCACAATTCAATTTCCAATTCCAACTTCTCCCCAATTCAGCTATAGTGACTACAATGCAGTGTTCCAATGCAGTGGTCATAGTTATGACAAGCCATGTAATATACTAAAGTCATTAGTACATACATTTTAATATAGACTTGTGTGTGATATCCTTGGATGACTGTTTATAGATGTAGTAAACGTGCCATGTATAACCTTTCACCCACATAAATGAAACCTGATGAGAACTGATCAGAACCGAGATGATGCATGGACAGGAAGTGAGAGCGGACAGGAAGCTTACAGGATTGGTGGAGGAGCAGGGATCGGCCAGGCTCTGGGACAGGTCAGCACCGGACTCCAGTGTGGGCAGCTCGTAGTCGCTGTCCGAGTACTCATCCGAAAACTCTGCCTCATCCAGGGGTGCCTTGGGGCCGCCAGGTGGCAGGGGGCCCTCTTCCTCTCCCACCTCTCCACAGGTGCCAACATCACACCCACTCGCCACCACATCCACCCCAGAGCTGCAGGGGGCAATGCGGTCAGTCACCTCTCTCTTACACTCTTTCTTCCATGTGTCGTTCAACAGTTCCATCCCCTGCTCTTCGACCTCATTGATCTCTCCTTCTTCTTCGTCTTCTTCTTCTTCTTCCTCCCCCTCTTCCTCCTCCTCCTCATTCTCGAACAGGGTGGACTCAAAGTGCAGGGTGCCATTTGAGACGGGTTTAGGTCGGTCTGGGCAGAGCCCCCCAGTGGTTAGGGGTAGGCCATTCCTGTCCGAATCCTGGCCGGGCACGTAGCCACCCATCTCACTGTTGCCGGGCAACGGTGGGGATATGTGGGCCAGAGTGGGCCCGAGGTCTTTGGGGCCCATGGACTTCTGGCTGTGCGCCCCCCCACGGCCGCGAGGATCCTGGTGTGCCAAACCCAGGTCCGGCCTGGAAACCATGGAAGTCAGATGTTGCAGTCTCCTCAGGGGGCTGTAGCAGGGGGGGTCCTGCTGCTTGTAGGTGTAGGACGTCGTCGCTTTCAGTGTAGCTGTTGTTGATAGATGCATGGCACGCGTGGCGTGTCTACCTAAGGCTGGGCGCTGTTCCTGTTTCCGTCAGGAGCGAGGCGACCGTCTGGGACCAGAAAAATCCGGGGTATCAGAGCTGCATTCCAATGCATTTCTGATGGACCGTTCCTATGTCTAATTCAGCGGACATGGCTCCATCCTGGTAACACACAAAAACAAGGCACACTCCGTTAACACATCTGGCATAATTTGCGCAAAAGACGTGTGGACTATCATTTATGTTGTTGCATATGATGTTCGTCTAAATTCACTTCTGGCAACCACGACTGGACACAACGTGATAACCGTTGCAGGAAAAACGCAAACGTGCGTTCAGTATCCAAGGAGAAATAAATGTGATCTATTCGTGGATTACCGACCTACTAACAACTAAACATGAATGCATCTAACTTCGCCCTCGTATAATTGATATTCGAATACTTACTATCATTTGTTCGGTTTCTTCTCTAAGCAATCAAAAGGCGTGAAATTGCGCTGTAGCTCTTAAAAACTATTCGCATCCTTACCTTGCTAATGCGTTAGCCAGTAGATGGCTACCCCTCCGCCAGCTGGTCACGTTACGAGCAGTAGGCTACCGTAGACTCAGATTAAAAAAATGACTCGCCGTGCTGCGCTGTCTTCAGTCAAAGTAAAGTTGACATTCATTATTTAAATAGTGGATGCTAAACCGGTCTGCTAGTGTATTTAAAAATACGAAATACAATGACCAAAAAAATGACGCTTCCCGTCAACATCAGGTATCGAGTCTCCATGCAGCAGGCTACTGTAGCCTACTGAACCAATACTATCAACACTCGCTAGCGCTGACACATGCAGACAGATACACAGAAAATCACTGTACATGATACGATAAATTCTCCGGGAGTTAAAAATCCACCGAAATCTTACCATTCATATCTCGGTCACAACAAAACCGACCGAAACCATCTGAAATTTGGACATATAGCGTGATTTTTTCCCGATTTGTGAGAACGGATCTGCAAAATCCAAGCCGCAGCGTTACCACTAGGCCAGGACCTTGTGCTCATTCTCTACACTTTATTACTCCACCGGCGGTCCCTGCATGAAATAAAAACGCACCTCCTGACTAGCAATCAAGCTCCCTTCCATTTCTCACGACTGATCTAGCTACAAAAGTTCATGATTTCCAATAATGTAGTTAACATTTACTGTTTCATATTGAATAAATGATTGTTTCCCTTTCTGCCGACCTGCCCCTGGTTACATTGAAACAAGCCCCGACTGTGCCTGACGAACCAATCGCCTCGGCTTCCCATCCCCCTTGTCCGTATATCACGATACTCGTCTCACAATAGTGCGCTCGCAGAAAACTACAGATAACTATATGTGTGAGCTATATTAAGCGTGACCTGTCATTTTTTGTCCTTGTTTAACCCTATCAAACGCCTATTGAATGCGTTTCTTAATGCCTGCTCACATTGCACTCACTATTTCATGCAAGGGGAAACACTGGCACAATGCTCATACCAAGCGCGCCATTTGTTCCCTTATACCAACAAAGGCGTAACTTCCTCCATCTTGGTTTACAAGTATGATTAAGAATATTTAAGAGCCAAAGAATACCCCCAAGTTCGAAAATATATGAGGGAAGGTGCAGATTTCATGATGTCGTCACGTGCTGGCAGGGTGAATTACAACGCCAGCCGGTTAACCCAGACCACGCAAAATGGAGTCTATGTTTATGCATATAGACTCAGGCCATAACGTATTAAAGGCATGTCGATATAAGCCTATATTTAAAAGGCAAATCGATCGTTTTAGAACAAAACACAGGCAAATATAACGTGTTTTTTAAAATATAAATATTGCCCTGTGTTCTGTACACGATTTAACACTTATACTATAACCTGACACATTTATAGTTTGTGTATTTTTCATTTATCATGACTAGTATTACCCGGATAATTATATCTTTAGCAGAGATGATGCGTCAATACACAACATTTGGTGTATTTATTGCCCACGGTTGTTTAAATCCAACTTTTTTTTAGGATTGACCATCCCCCAGAATTTGATATCATTGTAGCCTACCTAAATATGTTTCTATGTTTGTTGTCTGCACATTGTTTAATTTATCGGTCGTGTTGGGGGGGTAGACCTCGTTTGATTGGTGACAGCTATCTACGATCGAAGTTACTGTTGTTACTAAAACAATCCAAATCACAATAAGATCCAATACGAAATAACGTCCGTATTTATCTTTTGTAAGGACCAGGAGAATAGCAATAGTGTGTTTGCGTGTTGTGCCCACGGGTGGAAAACAAGGTTCATAGTCTTAAGTGGTTGCATTGAATTTGTCAGTCGTAGCCTATAGATTAAAGTCGTTCCAAGTATGTTGTTTGTTTCGGTGAGAATGGGGAGGAGGGGAAAACGCAGGGCACGTAGAGCTTTGTTAAGATAAAATGTCCTTGAATTGGTGGCGGCGTTTTTAGCCTGCCCGGTTGGGTAGAGCACCCCCCACGCAGCCTGCTCAAGCCCACCGCAGCCTCGGCCTGCTGTGAGGGACGTCAGACATCGTCTCCCGACCGACCGATTCAAGGATTCGGTGTTTTTGTTTTGACATCGACGAAACTCGTAATATACATCTATAATGTATACTTAAACGGACAAGTGTCAATCGGACCACAAAAGTACCTCACCTGAACCGCGAGACGAACCAATTCAATTGGCCTAAAAACGAAGTTTAACAATGCACATGTGAGCCTATACAGTAGAAATTAGAAAATGGGCTGTGTGTTGCTTTAAGTGCTTACACATAATGTTCGTGGGAATCGATGAATTCGGGGATGTTGCACGCAGTCCACCAAAAGGAAAACGTTTTCCCCAAGAGAACCAACACCTAAAAGATTTGTTTGCTTTTCAAAGAACGACCACCATTTTTTTAAAGAAAGCTATCGCACATTTCCATGTTAGGTGTGTCAAGAGGCAAAGGGGAGCGTTTTTGTTGTTTTGTTACCCATATTATGCGTACAAATTAGATTATTTTATGTCTAATGTAGCGCATAAATTACTACGTAAAACGGTGACGTAAGAGGGACAAAATGGAAAGTGAATTACGAGTGTTTCCCGTATGGAACCCGAGCCTGCGGTGGGCTACAGTCAGTTTTACAATACGGGGCGTACAAAAGGCCAGATGGAGAGAGAAAGGTTTATTAAAACGCAGGGGAAACGACCACATCTCCCTGTCGAAAGACACCGCACATTGGTATCCGGATGTGAGACAGGTATACGGGTGTTCCCCTACCGTGTATTCATGCACATCTTGTAAGTCGCTCTGGATAAGAGCGTCTGCTAAATACTTGTATAGGATATGCAGTATAAAGACCGTGCATTTCTTCCAGGTTGAACGTTTAATGAACAGTTGGTTGTCGAATTCAAACCAACACCCGGCTCCCCCCGGCTAATGTGTTTTGTCTTTCTCGTGTCCAACCTCGTGAGTCACGTTGCAATGGAGGTCATATATATTGAGCCAGGGGGCATAACACATTTCCCCCAAAACATATGCAAAATACAAGTGGCGGATGACTCCCCCCCCCAAACTATCACAACAATAATATAAAGATTATGCCTTACATTCCATTCCGCACTTTTAGTTGAACATTTGAGTTTGAGAAATGGCATTCTGGGAAATCTCAGAATGTCTTAATCTGAACAGAAACAGAAATCTGTTGAATACACACATCTTTGTGAGCATTTAACTGGTTCCCACCTAGATTATCTCACCTGTGTGCAGTACACCTGCACAGTGGGGAAACTGAGTGTCATCAGTTGCTCGTCCACCCAGTCGCACATCCACACAGTATCACATCCGCACAGTCACACATCCAGACAGTCGCACAATCGTAAGGGCCAGTTCTCTGTGTTCACCCTGTATCACTCACTCACATTCTGTCAGGTACAGCTAGTACCCCAGTCCAGTGGTTTTTCTGTGGCTCTGTGTGTAAGCAGCCATTTGCACACCTGCCCATGTGATCTTTAACAGGTTTCTGATGGTATGGAACTATGGAATTATACTGTGACCTCTTACACACTGCCCATAATATGATGTGCTATGTGGGGTCTGTGTCACACCTGCGCAGACACACTGATCTGGATGGCTTACCCTGTTCACATCAGATGGAGATCAGTGGATCAATCAGATTCACTGACCTGGTACAATGAGACCACAGTGTCCTGTCTCTGTTTCTGTGAGTTCACATTTTCCAGGCTCTGTGGCTTTCACACACCCCCAGGATTGACTCGTCACTTCCAGGCTTTACATTCTTAGAACGCTGCCCCCATCTGATGGCTTTCTGCACCTGCGTCCGGACTGTTGCTGTATGCTGCACACTTGACAGCTGCCATCTTTGCCTTTGCTACTTGGTGTTTACCTTCCCACCTCAGAGGACCCTTTACACCTCCACACGCACACACACACACACACACACACACACACATCAATTGTTTTTGATTTGACACGGTTCATGGAGGTGGGGGTCAAAAATAACATCAACATGTGTTTTATGAGTAGCAGAGAGAAGAAAAGCATACACACAAGCTGTGTGTGTGTGTTTGTGTGTGAGCGTGAGCCTGTGTGTTTTTCAGAGCTGGGAACGCACTCGTTTGTACTCACAGTTCTGTGCATTTTCCTTCAGGCAGCTGTAGATAGGGCAGCCGATTCTCAGTGCTGATTCAGGAACTGGGCCGGCTCAGCGCCTCTGTGATATTTCCCCCTCCCTTCTCGTCCATTATTCATGACCCTCAAGTGCCTATTGGTCAGTGGCTCGCCGTAGGAAATTCCTAACGCCGCCCGTACTTAAAAAGCCGACTGAAATGTTCCTGGGATGTACGTGCATCTCAGTTTACTGTAAAAGTAGAAGCCGGGAATCTTGGTTCAACTGCATATGTTCTGCATTTAACAATATAGATATTAATGCCACTGTAACAATGGTGTGGACAACGATAAAGTACACTTATATACATAAGCATTAATTATGTTAACAAGGGGCAAAGAAAATCTGAAATGTATACATTACATTTAATGCTAAATACGCAAATAAGTAAATAAATGAATGAAAGACTACTGAATATTAAATGTCGGCTGCCCGTTCCTATCTCGGTCTTTTACAAAACTAACCTGCATTAATACACGACGCAGAAGGAGACGCACACACAAACACACAATTCAAATTTGCGTGTTACCTTATCTACTGAAGATGGTTTGTAAGCGCCACAGACAGAGGGTTTTATTTCGGCTTCAAAATAGTTATCCTGTGATGCCCTATGCGAGGCGCTCCCTCTACTGGCTATTGCTGATTATTGCGCATTGAATTACAGTTTTTCTCCATTGTATACACACAGAAAATGGAACTATGCACACCATTCTGAAAACTTGAAGCTCATGTATCAACAACAAGACTCCAGACTGCTAAACTCTAAGCACAATTCCATTGTTTTCACTCAAATAGAAATTCTAAATCACATTTTTGAAGAGGAAGAGGAAGAGGGAGAGGGAGAGCAAGAGGAGGAGCAGGAGGAGGAGGAAGGGGAAGGCAAGCCAATATTTCTAATGAAATCTGCGCAACTTTGGTTGACCATATACTCAATCATGGCCTAACAATGACTGGAGCTGGGCAGCGAGTCCAGACGAATTTGAGCCGCTTCACGGTAGCCTCAGTTATCCGGGCATTTAGAGATGAGAATGGGTAAGTAACCACTTCAGTAGTCTTCTATACTCTGTACAGTAATTACAGTAATGTAACTTTATGGTTTCTATGGATATCTACAGTGCTTAGAGAAATGTATAGTGTAATGTTGTTTTGTCTTACATTTATGAAATATGTGTAGCCTATACTGTATATACTTTTCACAGAATAGAAAGACGACCAGCAAGAGGTGGCAGAGGCCGGAAATTTACAGATGAGCAAGAGACCACAATAATCAACATGGTGTTGGCTAATAATGCCACTACACTGAGGGAAATTAAAGACAGAGTCATACAAGACGATGTCCTCTTCCCAAACCTTGACCAGGTCAGCCTGTCCACAATAGATCGTGTCCTGAAGAAACGACCGCATCGAATGAAACAGATATATCGCGTATCATTTCAGCGCAACGCTGACAGTGAAGGAGCTACGTTACCAATATGTGCAAGTGAGTACAGCACTGATCACATCCTTTCAGTACTCTGTATAGACATGTCACTATGCACCTGTAGTGTTAGCTGGTCCTGTATGTAGGCCTGTAACTGATCACTATGCTGGTCCTGTATGTAGGCCTATTGGTCTGATAAGGCCTATTGTCTGATTTTTTCTCTTTTTCAGAGAGTGCTTGAACTTGATGCCAGTGTTGCTCTACATTAATACATATTCATTGACGAGGCAGGGTTCAACCTGACCAGGACCAGGTGGCGAGGGAGGAACATCATTGGCAACCATGCCATCGTTGATGCCCCTGGCCTGCGTGGGGGAAATGTGACCATGTGTGCAGCCATTGGTCACCGTGGGGTCATCCATCACCATGCCCAACTTGGTCCCTACAACACTGCCCATCTGCTAACCTTCCTTGATGCACTCAACAATATCTTCATCCCACCACAGGAAGAGGGACTAGGGCAGCCCAACTACATTGTCATTTGGGATAATGTAAGTTTCCACTGGGCTGCTCTGGTCCACAACTGGTTCGCTAACAACCCACATTTTTCAGTTCTCTACCTCTCACCATATTCCCCATTTCTAAATCCAATCAAATAATTATTTTTAGCATGGCGGTGAAAGGTATATGACTGCAAACCCCACGAACCTGTGGCCCTACTCCAGGCAATGGAGGAGGCGTGTGACAACATCCACGCAGAGGCATGCCAGGGGTGGATCCGCCACGCCAGGTGCTTTTTCCCCTGCTGCTTGGCCAGGGAGAACATTGCATGCGATGTAGATGAGGTCCTCTGGCCTGATCAGGATCGGAGGCGGGATGCGGACTGATTTACATGTAGATCTGTTTCACCGCATTTTACAGTTTTTCTCGATCGCTTACACACTATAACTGGGCCTATTAACTAAACATCCCAAACCATGACGCCATCTACCAAAAGACAGACCCATTTCCCAAAACTATAAACACTATTCCCGTTTTCACACATGAGTCAGATTTGTTGAACTTTTTGTGAAAAACTCTACACACAAATTCACTGCATTCATATATCACTGGCTGCACCATGTGCTCATTTAGAAAGCACTGGCATTCAATATCATTAACTCAAGGGATCACAACTTGAACCCAATTAACACACAATTCCCCAGGAGGAAACACTTAAGAGTCAAAATTGTTCACACACCAATCAGAACCTCAGGATGGATAGATAGATAAAAGGGCCATGGGTCAGTTCACTTGTTTTGGAACAATGGATCTACAAAGACCTGAAGGTAGAGGAAGAGGATGGTACAAGTATGGTTTTTCATACTGTATCAAGTATTTGAGTACCTGTGATGTTGATGAGAATCTCTGGCCTGACCCAGACCAGAGATGGGGTGCTGAGGCAGAATAAATGTGATTTATTTATTTATGTACAAACTGGTTTTTTTTCTCCATTGGTTTATATTGGTAAATACATGGACATTATTCTATGTTCTTTATGTATCAGTTGCATATTTTTACAGTACATTTACTTTTTCACCCAATCTCAGTTTATTTTACTGCAATACATTGAAGAATTAAATGGAACAAATTTATACATGTGTTGTGTCATCATGTAAAGAGGTTGTTCTGGGGGAAAACCATAAGCGCCATTATTCATTGCAGTAACAGAGTTTTACGGTAGTGTTTTCAATTGATCTCACCAGTGTGTAATGACTATTTTGTAGTGTATGTGTATTTGATGGCTTTTGTGTGATGTCTGAAGTTTGGTTTAGATGTAAGATTACATGGTTTTGAGTGGAGAGTTTGGTTTTGACATGGAAGTTAGAAATTTGTGAAGATGAGTGTGCAGTTATGCATTTGTGTTTCGAGTTTTGGGAAATGGAGCACCATTTCATGAAATGTGTCTTGGCAATAAAAAATAAAAAATAAATTTTGTGGGCCTACGAAAACCTTTTTTTTTTTGCTGTCAGCTGAACATTTTACTGTTGAGTTGAATTGAGTTGAGTTTATTTATCTTGAACAATCAACCATATACAATTACAATAGAAAGGATAAAACACAAAACATAAACAGTTAAATCTAAGTCTTCATCAAAAAAAAAAGCAAAACAAATGAGTTCGAGAAGGAGCAGAAGGAAGCAATTGCTTATCTAGTCCTGCCCCTTCCTCACAATATCATAACGTATAACATAAAAATATCTTACAACCTAAAATAAAAATAAAGTAATGAAGAAACAAAGCATCAAAAAACAAAAGTTTTTTTTTTTTAACATTATCTATTTACAATTATAGAGCTCCTCATTTTTGTACTTATCAATGAGTATTTTCTTATATCTGTTTTTATCTTTTAAGAGTAGTGCAGACATAAGGTTGTTTTAAATTAAGCTTCCCTCTTAAATCATATCTTCTCTCTCTATTCATGAACAATTTTTCAATGTTACCTGGCAATACATTATTCCTTGCTTTAAACATAATTTGTGCAGTTCTAAATTTCACTATATCCATACATTTCAAAGTCTGTGTCTTTAGAAACAGTTGATTAGTATGCTCACGATACCCAACATGACTTACTATTCTTATTGCTTTTTTTTGCAGTGTGCATATCTTCTGCAGGGTGCTCTTATAAGTATTACCCCATACTTCCACACAGTAGATTACAGTAAAGCCACACTGTTTTAGATCTAGCAGATTCTTTTCAGATATGTCAAGTGTGTAAACTGTTGAATAACATAATTATTCCATACAATTCCACCAAAAATTAGGTTAATATTAATATGAACTAAACATCGTCAGAGACAAGCTGCGTTTCCACATCCTGGCCAGACAGCATTGGGGTCCATTCCAGCAAAGCACCTGTTCTCGATGCAGTGAAATGTCCCATGGAATGACATTGAGTCCTATCCATGCCAGTGCCAACTATTGGCCTAACAGGCAGGCAGATAAGGAGATGACAGGATTTGCTAATCTTGTGCAAATATTGTGCTGTTTTTAGTAGGCTACAGCCCACTGTTACTTGATGTGGACCTACCAATCCCACCCCCCACCAAAAAAGTAAACTATAATAACACTAATAAATGCTTATAATCCTTTTCCCCTCTCTGCTAGAGCCTCCAACACTAATGGCTAAATTAAAAAACAAAATAACAATCCTGTTCATAAATTAATTCACAATATTGTAAATGCACGTTTGCAAGTGAAGTGGTGCAAAGAACACAGGCATTGGTCTACTGAGAAAATGATCAGATGAGTCATCCTTCATCATGTTCTCAACAAGGAAACAAGTGCATGTGTGACGCACGCCAAAAGAAACCCATAGGCCCGAGTTCTTGTTTTCACACAGTGAAGGGCTCTGGTGGCTCTGTTATAGTGTTGGGAACATTTTTCTGGCATGGATTAGATCCACTCAGAGAGCAAGGTAAACACCAATAAATACAAAGCCATTCTGAGTGATCACCTTCATCCTATAGTGAAAAATGTATATCCTGATGGGAGTGGTCTCTTCCAGGATGACAATGCCCTCATCCACAGGGCATGAGTGGCCACTGAATGGTATGATGAGTGTCCATTTATTTTGTCTGTCTTTATTTGGATTCTTTATGTGTTTTGTGATGCACCTTGTGCTGTACTGCTTAAAAGGTATTATACAAATAAAGATATTATTATTATTATTAGGATGCACCGATTGCTAAATTCTGGGCCAATTCCGATTGCCGGTATTTAAACAAAACTAAATAAGCTACAGGCAACAAAAGTATACATAAACATGATTGTTTATTTGCATTTTAATGGGCCAAACTGGCCTCAAACAAAGACATCTGTAGCCTTGTGAAATTGCATAAAATAAAAATAAAATGTTCAATGGTAAATAAAAATAAATAAAACAGTTACATTAAAATCAAGATGCAGCAGCATAATCAGTAAAACAAAGATACTACAGTAGTTGTTTTTGATTAAAACTAATTTACGTCAGTATAGGTACTAGGTAGAGCCAGATCATTATTGTGCGTGCAGGAGAACTTTACGTAATTCGAAGTTGGAATCAATCCACTGCGCAGTCAAGCTCAGCATTGACATTGGGCTCACATCAGAGCTCCATATATCAGATGTAAAGTTTAGCGACGTGACGTTAGCTTCAAGTAGATTGTTAACATAGGATGACACCGCGTTGTACATTTCGGGTAGAGCCACATCCGAAAAGAAACGTCTGCTTAACAGAGTGTATCGCGGACCCATGTGCGGACCCTCTATCCTCTACAACAGAGAATGGCTGGTCATCTAGCGCAATGAATTCCATAACTTTGTTGGTAATAGCTTTTACTTTTTGACTATCTCTGCCGTATGTCTGAGTTTTTTTGAAACATTGCCTGCACCGAGGGTTGAGTGAGGTGTTAAGCTTTTGGCTGTTTGCTAATGCTATTCTCAACGCATTTACGATACTCATCGTGTTCTTTGGAGTGATGAACCCTTAAGTGGCGGATCAAATTGGTCGTGCCGAATGTCTTCGGCGTAGTTCCTCCCCGATTAACCCTTTCGTTGCATACAGTAGCTACATAGTGCAAGCTTAACGTCCTCTTCATAGACTTTGTAATAACTCCAGACTGCTGACATTTTGCTAGCTAACGGATTCAATTTATAATGCAGCGTGCGCATGGACTAGGCTCATTTCCGGATTTCCGGATCGGCCAAAATAGAAAATAAATCCGCCGGTCGCGCGTTAAAGGGCAAAAACCGTCCGGTTCCGGTCTATTGCCGATCGATCGGTGCATCCCTAATTATTATTATTAAGACACTTTATGTTGGTGTTTCCTTTCCTCAGCTGGTACAGAGGTGTGTGTACTGACACTGTCACGTGACCCAGAGTGTAACACACCTCTCTGGTGTGTGTCACCTGACAGTGGCAATGCTTTCGATGAAATGCAGCCCTGTAGGTGAAAGGTCATGTCTTCCTCGAAACAACAGGAGCTGTGATATTTCAGTGAAGGAACAGGGTAGTAATGGACCAGTTAATGTCCCACCTGCCCCGACATTGCCCCCAGCCCCACCCACATTTTTGGTAAATTTAGAGTGGAGAGAGGAAGAAAATGTGTCAAACTCATTTTTTTGTTGTACACCATTGATATAACACTAGATGGCGCTACTACCTTTTCTAATCTCCATTTTTCCACAGTGATTTATTGAAGCAAGATACAGTGGGCATTAATCAAAGTTAATCAAATGGCCTCATATCTAAGTTTCTTCAAATACAGTGATTACACTTTTTTTCCTTTGTGTTCTTAACAGATTTCTCACTTAAACGAAAGCTCTGTCTCACACACACTCTCACATACACACTCTGTTTCACACACACTCACACACACACACACACACACACACACACACACACACACACACAATTATAAATTCCTGGGCATTTGGAGAGGTGCAGATGGCTTGGTATTCTCATTCCAAGCGAGTCCTCAGACACAGGGGATTCCAGCCATTATTTAAAAAAGAAAGAGCAGGTCCAGGATCAGTGATCCTGGTGTATGCATCTGCTTTAGCACAGGGCCTCTGTGAGGTTGTGGCAGTTTCAGGGCTGTCAGCAGCTTGTAGTTCTCCTCTAAAAGATTCCACTGATATGACGTATGAATACACAATCTTGCGTACTGTTGTTTCCCCCTTTAAAAAAATTAAAATAAAATTGCATTCTGTGGCACAATTACACAAATGATAAAATTAGAAGATCTGGAAATGTTTTCCAAACACAAAAATAACTCAAGTTCGTGGACTTGTAAAAGAGTTTCCATGCCAGAAGACAAGGAAAAGTATCTCCAGTCACAGCAGCACTGGTGCCACCTTCTGGCCAGACATAGTATCAGCACTGATCCAGTCTGCAGGTCCTGTCTGGTGCGTGATGTGTACGGATTTGCAAAAGCTGTTTGTATCTGAATTCTTAATTTTTTTTGTTGGAGGGGGGTCAATATGGGGAAAAACTGCCTTATGAATAAAAATATATATATGGTTGTTGGAGGGGGGGCACATGTCTAATGTGTGTTTTGACAGGATAACTAATTCAAATTCGAATAAGCTTTAGTGCCCATCAAGACAAGAATGGAAATTTGTCTTTGGAATATTGACTACATTAAACGGAATCCATGATACTTCACAACACCACACATTACAATAAAATCAATACAATAAAACACAGCACCACACACCACACATTACAGTAAAATTACTTTTCTCATACCATAAAATGCATTGCACAGTTATTTAATGAAACACAACCGATGAGATACACTTATTATTTGTTTTTCTCTTGGATTTATTACTATTATTCTGATTTACTGGGGTTGCATAATATTATAGTTACCAGAGTAGCTCTGCATTTTGGAAAGGTACAGTATATAGATAGAAAGATTTGTGTTCATGGTTTGTAACAGTTCTATTCCAACAATAAATGATTTTGGATAAATTATTTTGATGTGAATGATGTCTTACATGACCAGATGCTTATGTGGAAATGATTAGAATTGACAGTGTTATAATCTACTTCCCTGTGTCTTCTGTTCATCCCTTCAAAAACAGCACTTTTGAAAGAAGCATGAAGCATTTTTTGCTCTTGGGTTAACTGATTGGTACAATTACTTACCTGTGTTATCATTAATGTGGGTGTTTGTGACTAAATCACAATAAATGTGTATTCGATGAATGACGGTGAGGTGAAAGAGAGAATGAATGCACGATGTCAGGTTTTGAAGATAGGATGGGTCGTGTTACCTGTGTCATCAGTTTTGAGATTTGTGTTAAGGGCTTTGAAGGTTGTACACATAGAAGTGAAAAAGTGTCAACATGACTGAAAAAAACAAAAACATGATTATAATTACTTTGTATTTTTTTTAGTTTTCGTTGTTTGTTCATTTACTCTATCAGTTAATTACTAAAAAACGAATAAAAGTTCATAGTAAATTGATAAAAATTCAGGACAATATTACCGTTTTTTATCAACAATTATGAATCCAATCACCTTGGCACTAATTTCAGAACCTTGAGGTCATTTTTCAAAACTGGACACAAAACTCAAAACAAAAAACATTTTTCAAAACTCTAAACACTTTTTTCAATTGCCTGAATACAATACACAGAAGCCTAAAATCATTTGTTTGCTGAACCAAATCACTTGTTCACAATTACACAACTTAACATCAAAGTATTAGCATTTCAAAATGAAATACACACATTACATATGATACCACTGTCTTTTGATTTCATTACAATACATCTATCAATTAATCCAACTGCTCAAAATGATAACTGTAGCATTACTCCTAATGCATAGTTTTATGGAAAGTTATGAATAAAATTCCATGTTTAGATTTGTTTTCAATCGCTTTGGCGCTAGTTTCAGAACCTTGATGTCATTTTTCAAAACTCTAGACACAAAACAGTCACCACTTGTAATACAGGCTGTCCAACTTTATCTATCTTTATCTATCTATCTTTATCTATCTTTAAAGAAACCTTGCACTCACAGAATCATTGGTTCAAACAACTCATTTATCATGAAATGCCATAGGGACATTTCTTTAGATCACCCACACACAAGATACAGATAGTTTCACTGTTAAGTTGTTCGTACAACCATTAAATATTGTAGTACAAAATATGTGATACATGTTTCATCATGTGCTACATGTAATGTCACTGTAAAAGGACTAGTAGAGAGAATACCACAGACGCAGTGGAATCATTGAACAAATCTGAAATGTATTGATGAATACAAACTGTAAATGACAACATAGGTTCCCTTTGAATGAAAGCAAAAATTAGCTAAAAAAGAAAAAACAGTCCTGCAAAACAAACTGCAGTGTTCCTCACCTAGCTAAGAAAAAAAAGCAAAACAAAGGATCAATCACTCATCATTCCCATCAACCCTGTCTTGTGGATTTGGCCACAGGTTCTCATCCACATCAACATGGATGTTTTCATTCGCCAAACATCTTGGAAAGAATCCAGGCTTGACACTGGTCTGCTGTGATGTCATTGCATGCGTCATCCATGGCTTGGAGAAGGGTCACTTGTTGATGCGGATGCCTATCATACACTTTCCACCTCCATGTGGAGAAAAATTCCTCAATCGGGTTTAGGAAAGGAGAGTAAGGGGGCAAGTACATGGTGATTAATTGTGGATGGGCCTGAAACCATGCCTGCACCAGTTGAGCATGGTGGAACCTGACATTGTCCCACACAATGACATATATCACACCAACAGCTCTACAGACTAGAGTTAGCTCATCAAGGAAGGCAACAAGGAGCTCTGCATTGTATGCGCCAATACGAGATCTGCGCCCCACCACACCATCTTCTGATATAGCCGCACACATGCTGATGTTGGCCCCATGTTGTCCGGGTACTTGGATGGTTGCCCGCTGGCCAATGAAATTCCGACCTCTCCTCCTTGTCTTGGCCAGGTTGAAGCCTGCCTCATCCACAAAAACTAAATTGTGATGGTTTTCATCAGCATCCAGGGCCATCACCCTCTATGTAAAAATACATGTTGGAAAGAGAATGATTGATTACAGTACAATGATGGGGAATTTTTCACAAACAGGTAGCATGAAAATTCTCAGCATGGAGGTGGAAGGTCATCACCCTCACAAATGTGCCACTCTCCTCCAGGCCATGGATGATGCATGCAATGACATCACCTCAGACCAATGTCAAGCCTGGATTCACCATTGCAGTAGGTTTTTTCCCCGATGTATGGCAAATGAAAATATCTACTGTGATGTGGATGAGAACTTAAAAAACTGTAACAGGATAATGGATTGTCTATTTATATCAGTGGTTCTCTGGTCCTGGTCCTGGAGAGCTGCAGATTCTGCTGCTGGTTTTTGTGCTCACCTTAAAATCAGCAAACAATTTAGACACAAGACACCAGGTGGAGTGAGTTCATTATGTAATCACCTGCTTTAATTAATCAATCGAGTGCTGAGTAACAATGAAACCAGCAGACCCGGGTTTGAGAACCCCTGATTGATCTATTAAACCTGGGCTGTGGGCAGGTTCCCAGCCCCCCCACCCTCGATTGAGGCATCATTGAGGCTGATATGTACCTGTGTGGTACGGGAGGGATGAGAATAGGGGCATCTGTGCTCTCTCATCTGTGCGTCCAGATGAATCCTTATTTCCTTTCCTCAACAAAACCTTACTCAGAGAAACACAACGTGGGGGGAGGTTCAGCCTTTAGCAGAAGTGTTTAAACAATAAACAATTACTTTCTTCCACTCTACTTGAACTGAAGCTGGGATTCATTATCTGTATTGGAGAAGCGTAACGGCAAAGGCAAAATTATACCTTTTAACCCAGCGTCTGCATTTAAAGCAATGCACAAATTCCCCCTCCTGTAATTTTAAGAGCTGGCTGGATCCCTCCTGGGCCTGTCGATTACAGAAGGGGGTTGTGGCATCTCTGTGTAGGTTATGAAAACTTGTAATGACATGTGACATATGAAATATCTTTGGTTTATGGGAACTGCCACAAAGAACACAGTGTTTTATTCAAATTATACTTATAACTGACATAAGTGTATTTTTAGATGGTGGGAAATTTGTTTTGACTGGATGGAAACCAAGGAAGAGTACATGGAATTCAACTGCAGCTCCACCTAGTGGATTAAATATGTATATAGTGTGATGCACCCTCTGCATTGCAGTACTGTTCCCCTATACCACAGCCCATTACTCTATACCCTTATACCAAAGCTCATTACTCTATACCCTTATACTACAGCTCACTACTATACACACCCTATACCACAGCTCACTACTATATTTCCCCATACCACAGCTCATTACTCTATACACCCTATACCAGAGCTCATTACAATATAACCCTATACCACAGCCGATTACTCTATACACTTATACCACAGCTCATTAGTATATACCCTATATACCACAGCTCATTGCTATATACCCCCTATAACATAGCTCACTACTATATACCCTCTATACCACAGCCCATTCAATATACCCCCTATACCACAGCCCACTACTAATATATCTCCTATACCACAGCCCATTACTCTGTACCCCTAAACCACAGCTCATTACTATATAACCCTGTACCACAGCTCATTACTATATGACTCTATACCACAGCCCATTACTCTGTACCCCTAAACCACAGCTCATTACTATATAACCCTGTACCACAGCTCATTACTATATGACTCTATACCACAGCCCATTACTCTATACCCCTACACCAGAGCTCATTACTATATTCCCCTATACCCTATACCCCTATAAATCTTTGACTCATCAAAGTCACCTTTTGCAGATATAACAGCCGAACACACTCGTGGCATTCTTTCTACAATGGAAATCAAATATTGTTTGGAAAGTTCTTCCCAACACTGTTGCAGAAGTTCCCACAAATGTGTTGCACTTGTAGGTTGCTTTGCTTTCACCCTTCTGTCCAGTTCATCCCAAACCAGCTGGATGGGGTTTAAGCTGTGCTTGAAGCTGTTGTCCTGTGAGCCGCCTATCATGCAAGCTGTTGACTCTCAGAAACTTGTCTTCTGATTTTGTTGTGGCTTTGGGTCTGCCAGACCTCTTCCTGTCAGAGTTTCCTCCAGTTTCCAAGTGCCTTTTGATGGTGTTGGAAACTGTACTCACTGACACCTTGGCCTTCTTTGCAATTTCTCTAAAGGAAAGACCTACACTTTTAAGGGTTATAATGGTCTGTCTGTCTTCCTTTGTTAATAGCCTTTTTCACACCATTATGATAGCAATATACTACTTCAGGCAGTGCAATAATGCTTCAGAGGGTGTAGTAACACAATCTGTTCCAACACTGCTTTAAAAAAAAATATAGATTTTTTTTTTTTTGTTTCTGATTTTTTATCCCATTTTCTCCCAATTTGGTAGCAAATTAGACCTGCTATTTAAGTCAATCCCCCCCCTAGTAATGTGAGTTTGCTGCCGTAGTCCTGCAACCGGTAGCCACACGCGACCTGACGCCTCTTCCGAGACGGCACTCGCCCAAGTATCAACCGTAACCCGGTATACTCTTATGCGCAGCGAATCTCATGTCGGCTTCCCTCCCCCCTCCCTGGGGCGGACAGCCAATCGCCGCCCCTGGTGGCGCTCCCGGCCAGAGCTGACTCTGGCGAGACGGGGAATTGAACCCCGGTCTCCGTGGCCAGTGTCGGACGTTGTAACCACTGGGCCCACCCGGGAGGCCTCCAACACTGCTTTTATACAGACAGAGGGTTTGTAAGTAATCAGCAAAAGTTGGGACACCTGTAGGAATTGTTTGCATCAACTTTCAAGGCTAAATTTACTTCCATTGCTGCAGAACAGCTGTAAGTTGTTAACCCATTGCTTGTTCCCTGAAAAGGACCTTTTTTCATAACTCTGAAATTTACATTATTTTTCAGTTTTTGGTAACCTCATTGTCATTGTATCCTTTCAAACTCAAAGTGCAGAACCAAAGTAACAAAAAATGTGTCACTGTCCAATGAATTATGGTGCTCACTGTATATATATATATATATATTGTTGCAACCTGGCAGGACCAAAACGACTGCCACCTGCAGCTAATCAACTAATTAACATCCAATCAACCGGGAATAAAAGGAGCCAGGTTTCCTCCTTGTGAGGACAGCAAGTGGAGTGAGAAGCAAGAAGCAAGAAGCAAGAAGCAAGAAGCAAGAAGCAAGAAGCAAGAAGCAAGAAGCAAGAAGCAAGAAGCAAGAAGCAAGAAGCAAGAAGCAAGAAGCAAAAAAGTGGAGAGAGCCTGTGAAGTCATACAATATATATATACAGTACCAGTCAAAAGTTTGAGTACACCTTCCATCTGGACTACGGCTAAGCGGGCACTCCTTCATTCTTGAGCAAGATAACAACCCGAAACACACCTTGAAGTTGTGCAAGAACTATCTGGTGAAGGGGGAACGTGAAGGACAACTCAAACTAAGGACCTGGCCTGCCCAGTGTCCAGACTTCAATCCCATATAACTTGTATGGGATGAACTGGACAGAACAGTCAAAGCAAAGCAACCCACAAGTGCATCTGGGAATTGTTGCAGGAGAGCTGGGAAGACATATCGGGTGATTTCCTGCTGAAACTTATTAACCGAATGGCCCGTGTTTGTGAGGCTGTTATCACAGCAAAGGGTGGCTATTTTGAGAAATCCAAGATTCAATTTTCAATTAAATTTTATTGAACATTGCTTTGATGTTCCTTTTGTTTATCGTTACATGTGTTTTTTGTAATTTTCAAGTATTTAAAGAAACTTATATGATGTAAAACATTGTCAATTATGAGATAAACCTAGTTTCCAGCAGGTGTACTCAAACTTTTGACTGGTACTGTATATACAGTATATAAGTATTTATAAAATGTCCCCATCCCCCCCTGACCACAGCACAGAAACACTGGTTTTGCCGTGGCAACAGGAACAGGAGTGAATAATGGTTGAAGAATGTATGTAAAAGCAATGGTTTCACGAAAAAGCTACTAACTAACTAATAAAATTGATATGTGAAATAACAGATGGACCAGTTATTAGTCACAAACCTGATGTAAAATTATCTCAGAGAGTTCCTAACCTTCACTGCCATTGGATACCTTACCTCAGTGGACATGGGAAAGGCACCCTGACAATCCTTGAAGCTTCTTTGCCATGGAAATGACATAAGATAAGCACTGATTCTGTACCCTGCAGTGTTAGATTACTACATCATTAGACAGAGTGCTTAGAGAGACCTGGGTGCTCATGGTTCTCTCCATGCAGGGTTTGGTTTACATCAGCCCTGTGCTTTTAATGCTCAATGGGGATGATACCCCTAAGCAATGACCCAGGACCAGATAATGTAGCGGGTGTGCTCTGGTACGTGAGCGTCCGCTACAGAAAGTGACGTGGATAAGAGTGTGATTAGCTCCCAGAGTTAGGGACTTGAGTCTTTAGCTTGGCGCGCTAAATTGGTCTCTTGTCGTGTCGAGATCCCTCGGTTCGAAACTCGCTGCGGGCAGAACCAACTCCGTTACATTGGTGCCGTGACCTGGATCATACGACTGATGGTAATTGGTCGGGCCGTGGTTGCTGCCGCAGGAGTTTCGAGGGGGAGAATGTAGCGGGTGTGCTCTGGTACGTGAGCGTCCTCTACAGAAAGTGACGTGGATAAGAGTGTGATTAGTTCCCAGAGTTAGGGACTTGAGTCTTTAGCTCGGTGAGCTAAATTGGTCTCTTGTCGCATCGAGATCCCTGGGTTCAAAACTCACTGCGGGCAGAACCAACTCCTTTACACTAACTCTACTCACATCTTAATCTTAACCAGAAGGAAGAAAAATTCCAATGTAACTTCAGACCAGACAACTGCATGCAGTATGCTGGTGTGCACCTTAAATTCAGCAACAAGCGGGGCCCGAAGTGACGCAACCTGTAAAGGCACTTGTTCCTTGTACCTGGGTTCAAGTCTGGGTCTGGCCAGGAGTCCTGTTCAGCGATGGAACAGGGGAGGGAAGCTGGCATGAATTTGTGGCTCTGTTTATACTGTGTTATGGCCGATGGCTTGGCGAGTTCCATCTCGGAGGAGGTGGTTCGGTGTCTTTGTCACTGCCAGTCCCAGATTTGCAGCGGTAAACTCGCAGTACAAGGGGGGAGTCAAACTAAAGGAGGGTACAATTGGTCACCAAAATGGGAAAATTCTGAAATACATTTATTAAAAATATGCGACTAATTTAGACCGAAGAAACCAGGTTAGGTGAGTTACAGTTTTTTTCAACTGCTAACATGCATTGGTCAAAACTGAAGTCACATTGTCAAAACTCTTCACACAGTCAGAGAACCAGAAGTCTATGTGGACCAAACAATTAATAATTGTTCATTGCTTTCACACAAAATGCATTCAATGACCACATTTTCCAAAATCCATGAACTCTTTTCTCATTCATACTCCACCACCCGCAAAACACTATATATTTGCAGCACATTTTTCAAATGCTAACACAGTGTTTACAAAACTGTTAAAAACACATTCAAAACAGAATGATGGAGCTATCACCATGTGTGCAGCACTGTCCAATGATGGTTTGCTGTTACACAAACCACTCATTGGCCCCTACAATACAGAGAGGCTCATTTCTTTTCTGGATGACCTGCATAATCAACTTGTGCCAGCGGAGGAGAGAGGGGCAGGAAACTCCCTACCTTCATTGTTGTGTGGGATAATGTGGCATTCCACCACTCTGCTGCAGTCACAGACTGGTTTGCTGCACATCCCAGGATGTTAGTACTATTCCTGCCTCCATACTCCCCTTCCTAAACCCCATAGAGGAGTTTTCTCTGCATGGAGGTGGAAGGTGTATGACCACCGTCCACATGACCAGATGTCCTTATTGGATGCCATGAATGCGGGGTGTGGAGACATTTATCCTAAAGACTGCCAGGGTTGGATTAGACATTCCAAAATATACTTTCCAAGATGCATCGCCAGAGAAGACATAAGATGTGATGTTGATGAGAACTTGTGGCCAAATGCAGGAGAGAGGGAGAACTATAACCCTCACAGTACTGTACAGCATGAGTGATTATACTATACATGTTGTTGTTTTTTTGTGATTATTACTGTATTGCAGCCCTGGAATTTCAGGAAATTGCTATTTTTTGTTTCAACTTTTTATTTTTCACAAGTAAATTACTATATGCAGAGATATAGAAAAAATAAACAATATTGAAGCAAGTTGCTGCATTTCTGATTAATTCTTGTTACATATACTTTAGTGCAGTGTTATTCTTATTCTATAATGAAATACTGATTTATTTCATGAAAAATCATTCAAACTTCAAAGATAAAAGTTCATCATTTATGTAATGCTCCCTGTTGTTAGTGTTTTTTAGGTCAGTGTGTTATGACAATGTATGCTTTCTGAATGAGAATTGTTCCCAGTGTTCTGGTCAAACGAGCTTATTTTGAGACATGTATGAAGTGTTTTGGTGGTTTGAGTGAGTTTTGGAAGTGAGATTAGCTGTTTGGCCAAGATGCATGTTGGTAATGCAGACTGTATGAAGAGTTTTGAAAAAGTGTCTTCAGTATTGACCGATGCTTGTTAGCAATTGAAAAAAACTGTAACTAATTATTCACTAATTTATCAATTTATCAACTGAGTAATAACAAAAACCAGCGGTGCAGGTCTAGGACCAGGAATAAGGGTCCCTGCTATAGACAGAGAGACAGACTCCAGTGAAAACAACCCAAAACAACCCTCCCCCGCCCCATCTCTGCTCACTTCCACTCCCTCTCACCATGTCCTCTTTTCTCTCTCGTTGTTTTTTTGCTCAGCCTCTCCTCTTCTCACCCCCGCTCTCTCTCTCTCTCTCACCCTCAATTAAATTAAATTAAATTGCCAATTGCCAAAGCATATTCTAACATAACAAACAATCATAACAAATAAGCAGTAACAAAAGGAACTAAAATAAAAAAATAAAAAATAAATGAATAAATAACAGTAAATCATGAGAAAAGAAAGATCATTCTACAGTGACTAAATATTCAACATATTTATGAAAATAGCCCATGGACCATAAATGGTTGTTATTTGTTTTTGTGCTACTGAAACGAGCATACAGGTCCCATGCTCAAATCTGAGTAAAAAGGTACAGGTGTACATAGGTGGACCTGAGTTAAAAGCACATTCTGCATTGGTATAAGGATGTATTTCTTGAATATCAGTTCTTAACGCATTGAATCGCTGGAAAAGAAGAATGACATACTTCTCTTGGACTCGATGGGAAAGAGCTGTGCTCCATGTCTGTGAGCTGGCTGAGGGGTGTCTCTGTGGTGTTGTGCTGGACTCTATCAAAAATAATAAACTCATTTCTGTGTGATTGGGAGTTCCAGGGGAAGCTGTGGTACGGTGATTGTTTCTGCAGAATTTCCTCTGCAATCAGCTCTTCCCCTGACACATATACACACATTTATTACACAACTATTCAAATTACAGACTATTACTGTTCTCATATATCCTCTCTGTCCCAGAGTTCCCACTCACTATACTAATTTACTCTGCAGGGAGAGGACTGAAAGATTTCATTCTGTGTGTTTGTGTGTGTATGTGTGTGTGTGTGAGTTGGTGCATATGTGTTTGTGTGTGTGTTCATGTGTGTGTGTGTGTGAGAGAGAGTGTATGTTAGTGTGTGCATATGTGTGTGTAGGGGAGTGCATGTGTATGCGAGTGAGTGTGTGTGAGTGTGAGTGTGTGGGAGAGTGTGTGTGTGTTTTTGTGTGTGTGTGTGTGTGTGTGTGTGTGTGTGTGTGTGTGTATGTGAATGTGAATGTGTGTCAGAGTGAGTCGGGGAGGGGGGGCGCTGTGGTTAAGTCTCTCTCCAGTAGAGACAGTCTGACTGAGACTCGGTGCTTGTGGCATTCCTGCCGACCATAAACTGGCTCAGCATCAGCCTCCAAAAATCTGCTGAATAAATGAGATCCTTTTCTCTCTCTCCTCTGAGTGGTGAGCGAGGGATGAATGAAACTATCCCTTCTTTTGGATGAATGGGGCTGTGCTGGAGCCTATCCTCAGCTTTGCGTTTGGACAGAATTGGACTCTGCCGATATCGTTACGTATCCAATAACAGCCCTGTTCAGATTCAGGAAACAGTGGGCATACAGACTCCTCACCGTGCTCTTCTCTCTCGTGTTTAGGCAAAGGCCTCGTCTGAAACCTCTATCTCTGTCAGAATTTTAATGAAGAAAATAAAACGTGAAAGTAAAGAAACAAACATATTGTCTTGGAGTGCAGCCACTTTCTCCACTTACGCACATTTACCAGCGACATAATCACAAAGTCTCATAAATCATTGTACATTATACATTATATTATATTATATATGACCTATTTTACGACCAACAGGACACTATGAAGGACCATTCAGTATTTCAGTCAGTGCGCATTCCTTAACTCATTCCAGATTTGAACAGTTTTTATATTTGCGATTCATACACAATGTTGTTGTTTTTTTGTGTTCATTTCAGCAACTGCCAAACTTGTGATGACGCCTGAGCATCAAACCCATAACCCTTGTTTAATTTGCCCGGAGTTCGGGCAGGGTGCCACGGTAGTTGGGGTTCGACTGAATGCCCCTCCCTGGCCCAGTTAGGAGCAGGCCGAGTGATACTGGCTCATTAGAGTCGCGCCTGCCTGGCAGTGCTTCGAGCCAGTGGTCTCATAAAACAAATGTAAAACCATTTCAGAGACTGAGAATGTTTGTTTGTTTTAAATGAACCAGAGTTTGTAAAAGTAGAAGGTTAATTTAGAGTAGTTTACCAGCATCCTTTACATTGCAGGCATTTAGCAGGCACTCTTATCCAGAGCAACTTAGACAGTTTATATTAAATCTATTTATACAGCTGGATATTTTACTGAAGCAATTCAGGTTAAGTACCATGCTCAAGGGTACAACTGCAGAGTCCCCACCTGGGAATCAAACCTGCAACCATTGTGTTACAAGCACAATTCATATGCGGCCTCCATCCCTCTTACACCATTTGTGTCCACAATGTTCAGTGAATCATTACACTGAATACAAATATTTTAAACTTTGATTTAAATAATGCTTCATCTGGGATAATACATTGTAAAGCTCCTAGTCTGCTAAAGTGGGATCTGTTTAATCAGAAAATGAGCTGAACGCAGCAGAGCCAATGAGCTGTGCTAACCCCCTGTAGCCATTACCTACGCTTATTTACTGCTTTAAAATTAGAATGAGAAAAAAAGCTATATAGTCATTCAATAATCATTAAGATCCCAGCATTAATTAAATGATATAGCCATTAATTAAACCCTATGTGGACGCTGAGTGTGATTTCCAGTTTTGTTTTTATTTGCCCAGACAAGGAAACCCAAATTTGAGACAATTTTGTATGTTCCCAAACAGCTGAGTTCATATTGCTTACATGTCTTTACAGGAAAACAGTCTCCACCAGCTTCTCATGTAATGCGCAAGAGAGCACAAGCATGAACACAACCAAAAACAAGAGCATGCACGCACACATGCACACGCGCACACACACAAAGGAACTTTTATGAGAAAATGAAATATATGGAGATGCATTCACGGTAGGGAATAACAGCTGCGTTATCATATAATGTTAATTCATCCAGTGTGCTGAGCTGAAGAGAGCATTATACTTAAAGCAGCACACAGATACTGTTTAATTCAGGGCCCCATTGTTGTGCTAATCAGGCACAGATAGGGACACCTTTAAACCCCTATGCTGCTGAGGGTGGGGTCCTCTGTGGACAACACCACAAGCAGGGATCTAAGCAGTGACCTGAAAGAAAGCTCAAAGGTCAGAGAGCAGTGTGTCATCACTGGCGTGACCTTTCATCGGTGACGGTTTGTGTTTTAAAGTCAACATGGACACTGACCTTTGACAACAAGCACCAACAGCTTCAAAGTTTTTCTTTGTGTGAAAATAATGACTTCATACAACAAATGAAGATAATAAGGTTTCCTAGAGCCACACAGTAAAGCTGGAAGGTGATCATACAATGACCATACAAATGATCATACAAGTTAATCAACTATAGAGCTGAGAAACACGCACACATACACATACTGACACAAACAAACATGAATACTCTCATACAAGTGTTTGTGTGTGTGTGTGTGTGTGTGTGTGTGTATGAGCTTATGAGTGTATGGGAGTGAGTGTGTGTGTGTGTGTGTGTGTGTGTGCCTTTGTATATGTGTAATACTGCACTAATACTACCACTGCAGACTCCACTAATACTACCACAGCAGGTGGGACTAATACTACCACTGCAGACTCCATTAATACTACCACTGCAGACTCCATTAATACTACCACTGCAGACAGGACTAAAACTATTGACAGAAGTAGTGCTATCCGCTTTGTACTGCTGGCCTCACCTGTGCCTCTGTCTCTGCACTTATTGTTTAACCCCAGGTTAGATCCCTCCTTCCTAAACAATCAATGGATTGGTAATTGTAGGAGTGTTTTCTGACACAGAGAGCTCAGTTTTGCTGCTGTTTCTCCCTCACAGCTGCGACACACAGCCTTAACCACTCTCATATCTGCTTAGCAACCAGTCAAAGGTCAGAATGTGATGTTTATCATAAGGGGGAACTGGACAAATAAAAGGTGGGCGGGGGTCTGTTTAAAACCTTGGAAGAATGATTGTGCTCAACAGGAGCTTAAGGCAGCGCGAAACCAGCACCACTGTGTCTCTCTCATTTACGCATGGAGATGAGCACAGAGGATGATGGGAGATGGAGTTTACAGTGAGGATGCAGCGAGTTTTCAATTCAAATTTAGTTTTTCAATTTTCAATTTCAATGACAAAACATACTTTCATATTGCCAAACCATATGCTAACTATACACATAACAGAAAAGCACAACACAGTATCACAGTAACACAGTAAAACAATCAAAAGGAAAATAGTATAATGGTTCATTCATAAGAAATAATATAATATTGAATTTAAAAAAATCTGAGATTAAATAAAGGCAATATTAAACAAGTAATGTGCATAAAGAATAACACAGTGTTTCCTCACTGGGTAGCCACAATTTCCAAGCATCTGCCTGTCTTTATCGCCATGCTATGAGTCTACCTTTGTTTTGTTTTGTTTTTTAATCCGATTTTTATCCCATTTTTATCCCCAATTTAGTAGCCAATTACACCCTCTCTTTTCATGTCAATCCGCCCCTCGTATTGTGAGCTTGCTGCCGTAGCCCTGAGACCGGCAGTGAGGAATGCAATGTACCGCCTCCTCCAAGCCGGCACTCGCCAAGCCGTCAACTGTAACTCCATTCCATTTCAATTCAGTCAACTAATTCAAATTCAGTGAATTAACTGAAAGCCCCTCACAGAAAATGGCGGGCAGTTTAAAATCCATTTAATTGAATTTCAATTCACATCCTGAACTGACTGAATTGAAATGGAAGTGACCCCCAATCCCCTGTTCTCCCGTCTCACAGAAGAACACAGCTCTGGGAAATGTAACACCATATGAACATGTCCAGAGCTGATCCCATACAAAGACGGCCTCAGAGTGAATTTGGCACCGCCTGTCCGTCCGCAAATAGGCGGTGATTTTGGGCAGGACATGTGGGTGTGAATGGCTGTTTTTGGGATAAGACAATGAAGCCCAGACACGCAAGGAATGTGCCTCTGGTCTCAGGACGAGAGGGAGAATGTAAGGAGACTCCAGCTGTTTCCGTTACTGTGCTTTCCCCTCTGCCCACCTTGCTCTGTATTTCACATTTCAGCCCCCTTCACCCACGGGAAAGGGTGTGTCTGGGGACAAGAGGGGGATTTTTATGTCAGGATACTCGGATCGGGCAGAGAATGAACCACCATTCCCTGTAGCACGAATGACAATGCCAACAGTGCAGAGGAAACTCAAGGGACCCAGAGCAGAGAGCTGTTCTGTTTTTCTCTCTCTCCTCCACTTTCATCCCTGGCCAAAGAGGGATGACTGCCATGTTTTGTTTTTGTTTCTCAGTGTCTGTCTCCTTGCATTGATGTTTTAGTGTCTGTGTTATTTGTGTAGTGATTGTGTTGTGCTTGTGTTTGGGTTGTATTGGCGTAGTGATTGTGTGGCGTTTGGGTTGTGATTGTATTATGTTTGGTTTGCATTTGTGTTATTGTGTTATTTGCATTTCGATAGCATTGCTTTTCTGTTGCCTGCATTGCCCCTGGAGAAATGAGGTTTCTGCAGTTATTTCCTCAGTTTCCTGGTCTCAGTCATGCTGGTGACCACTTTGACTCCTCCGTGGGGGTATGCTTCAGTATTGCAGCCTGTGGGGGTATGCTGATGGGGGGTTAGTTAGTTAGTTATCACCTAGGATGCACTCAGAGTAACAGTGCATGGTGGAGGGGCCAATTAAGCAACCAACTATGGCTGTGAAGTCAAAAGATAAATTACGTTTCGTTGCCTGCAGTGTGTACTGAAGCGGTTACATTCAATGAGAAAGCTGAAATGAGATGTGGTTGTCTGGATGTCTGGATTGTGTTACCCTTGGGGGTGGATTTGGCCTGAACCTCTTTGGGGTTTGACTGGAGAGTTTGGGGTGAACAGCATGTTGATTGCAGCAGAAAACACAGCAGTTGTAGTCTGGATGTCCTATGCATTTATATGGGTGTTTTGGAGTGACAGGGAACTGAAGACAGGTGATTACCATAAACATACTGCACTGAGGGTATAATCACACTCAGGGTAACAGAACTGAGGGGATAATCACACACATGGTAGCAGAACTGAGGGTTTAATCGCACACAGGGTAACAGGACTGAGGGGATAATCACACACAGGGTAACAGAACTGAGGGGATAATCACACACAGGGTAACATAATTGAGGGGATAATCACACACAGGGTAACAGGACTGAGGGATAATCACACACAGGGTAACAGAACTGAGGGTTTAATCACACACAGGGTAACAGAACTGAGGGGATAATCACACACATGGTAACAGAACTGAGGATTTAATCACACACAGGGTAACAGAACTGAGGGGATAATCACACACAGGGTAACATAATTGAGGGGATAATCACACACAGGGTAACAGAACTGAGGGGATAATCACACACAGGGTAACAGAACTGAGGGTTTAATCACACACAGGGTAACAGAACTGAGGGGATAATCACACACAGGGTAACAGAACTGAGGGGATAATCACACACAGGGTAACAGAGCTGAGGGGATAATCACACACAGGGTAACAGAACTGAGGGGATAATCACACACAGGGTAACAGAACTGAGGGTATAATCACAGGGTAACAGAGCTGAGGGGATAATCACACACAGGGTAACAGAACTGAGGGTATAATCACAGGGTAACAGAGCTAAGGGGATAATCGGGGGAGGGGATGTGTTGTTGTGTTGTTCTGCGCTGTGTTGTCCTGTTTTTACACGCTCTGATCTCAGGTTTCAGCATCTCCCCCTCTCATAGCTGATTTTGGCCCAGTGCCTTCGGTCTGCTCATCTGCAAAAATAAACCCAAAGACAAGCTTTAGTTTCTGCCGGGAGAGAGCATGCCAAACACACAGGCCAAACTCACAGGGCCAGACTCACAGTCTAAACTCACAAGTCAGACTCAGAGGCCAAACTCACAGAGGGACTGGGAGGTTACCAGTCTCATATAATAATTATAATAATAATAATAATTATTATAATAATAATAATTATTATAATTATTATAATTATTATAATTATAATGATAATAATAAATTGTATTTATAACACCCTTTTCAATGTAAAACAATGTCAAAGTGCTACAGCGGTACATAAAACAAAAATAAAAACAGGGATGTGAAAATAACAATGACATTCTACAGAGGAGAGTTTTTAGGCCTTTTTAGAGAGCTCAGAGGGGTAAGGAGAAGTAGTCCAGGAGGGTTGTATTTTAAAGGCGCTGTAAACTTGCATAGAGATCAATACAGAGTCTGAATTTGTTCGCCTGACCTAAGTGTGGTGCTTACATCTGGGTGCTAGGACTAGTAATGCCCTGTCACAACAACATTTCACTGGGTCACATCACAATTTTACTGGGCCACATGGGTGCTTCACTGGGCCATGTGTGCGCCTCACTGGGTCACATGGGTGCTTCACTGGGTCACATGGGCGCTTCACTGGGTCACATGGGCACTTCAGTGGGTCACATGGGCACTTCACTGAGCCAAACACTGCTTTTCTCCCACTCATTGCAGCTGAAGGCTGACAGCTGCCATTTACAGATCGTTTGAGTGTCAGCAAAGGGGTGTGTCCAAACAAAGGTGCTTGTCGGAGACGTGTGTTCTCTTCCTGCGGCGACAGGTGTTTGGCATTTCCCTCAGAGTTCAGCCTGGACAGCCTTGAACTGACTGTCCTGACCACCTGTGATTCTCTGTAAGCTTAGAACAGAGAAACATCTCAATATCGATATAAACATCAATGCTGCGTACACAAGTACAAATGTATGGTTGTTACAAAATACCTCCCCAAAAATGTATAAACTACAGGTGTAGGTGTATTTGCAGGTGGCACAGAAGTATAAACCCCAAAAAGAGAGACAAGCAACCCGTATCACATATGAATTACATACTGTACATTCAAAAACACATTAAAGTATATGTATTTGAAATACTGCCCATCGCTGACTCTGGTTTAGACCCAGCATTAGTGGGTTTTACTGCAGTTGACTGGTTAGACTTACTGTCACTCTAATCTCATTTCCTACTACTAAAAATTAAGTTTAAATTCACTCTTATTGTTGTATGTTGAAGCATAGAACACATTACCTGCATTTCATAAATATAATCCATGGACTGGGTAAAGTTAGAGTACACACGATACTGATTTCATACAGCACGCTAGACTTTCAGTATGGTGATCAGTTCGCTTTTTTAACAAAGATGTGATTTTAAAGACAGAGCAGCTGCTTGCTGCTAGCGTTGTGTCACGCGCTGAATGTCATGTCATAGTGTAATAACGATGGTTTATTAAACATAAAACATGAATAAATCCACATAGTCAATGTATCCAGTAGAATAATCTAAACCAGAACACAAAATAAATAAACGGGAGTGTATAGTACTATACTACGTACTTCAAAGGAAAGCACAAACAAATGTTGTTACATGAGAATTTAAATTTAAGTTGTATGGAGATTTGGGTGTAGGCTTCGTCGCTGCGGTTGCCGCCAGGCGGGAGTTGGGAGAGGGAGGGGCAGGGGGGTGTCTCTTTCATTTGAATCTATTGTCGGGACTGGCAATCTATTGTCGGGGCTCGCAGCAGCTTCGCTGTGAAACCAGAGAGACGCTAATTGAGATCTCTAATGCTCCCGACCAAGCCATTAGAGCGCAGAACTGAACGAGAGAGAGTGGAGTGTCGCAAGAACTAAACATCTGCTACACTGTTAGAGCACAGCGGACAACTTAATCGCGCCTCGGGAGAAGATCACACGGTCTCAGCAACTTGTGGTGGAGGTTCATTTGCAAATGGACTCAAAGAAGATGGAACATCTCCTCTTCTCAGCTTCGAGTGGAATCTAAATCGCCATCGTCAAACGTACGGGGCGGTCTTTCTTCTTGAATGCACCTTTTCCCCCCTCTGAGTGAACCAGCGCAGTAAGATCTTACTCGGTTTTTAGTCCACGGCCACAGTGGGTCGTGGCTTTATTGCGTGGGGAGAAGAGCGGCAGAGATGGCTGTCATTCCTGAGTTGGACTTTGAGTAAGCCGAGTTAAGGATCAGGTCTTCCGTCTTCAGTGGGCAGCTGCTGTTGTTTTGGCTTGGACTGATTTAGAATTGAAACTCCTCAAGCTATTTTTTTCAAGCCCCTGGCACCAGAGCCTTTTCGGGAGATACGTGGGGGGTTCACGGCACCATGTCAGCGTGGACTCAAGCTTCCCTTTTTCCTGGACGGATCTAAGGAGTCCTGGAGAACCAAGGATACCGCGTTTACAGGAGAAGAAAGAGTAATGTGCTGAACAGTGAGTGAAAAGGGCACAGCCAGGCGAAGTGCACCTCACTGGTGTAACTTTATGAAACATAGACATAATGGCTATTTTATGGTATCACAGAATGCGCATCCTCCGCGGTGTAGGTTACATATGTTGTGGCGTAGATGATACAGGTTATATAAAGACTACAAGTTAAGTGTTTCAATGAAATTTCACGCCCTTGTAATGACACCTATTTTCGTTAAGCTATTCGAATCACCTGTACAATATAGGTAACGGTTGTAAGGTACAATCTAATTTACTTTACAAGTATTTTATTTAATTTGTGATTGTTTGGTGAAATGCACACGTTTTTGACAACGTAGTTTTAACGATTGTAGCCTATAGTCCTTTTCGGACGCATGAAGAAGCTAAATCTTATAGCACGGACAGTCTGTTTATGCGTAGGCTATCAAATTAAGACGTTGTATCTTTCAGTTAGATTTGAGATTGATTTTAAGAAATGACCATTTAAATACCTTCAAATACTTCAAGACAGACTATAGCTTCACGCCTTTGCTTGACTGACAGCGCAAACCCACATAATTGTAAAACAGATAATCTTTTGTAAGGCGTGTTAATATATAACTGAGTTAATTGTTGCAATGTAACAGAAGACCTCTTTGACGAATTCACCGACCTCAAAAAGCGCGAAATTTGGAAGGCGGTTGAAAATAAAGCTCTTTGATTCTGCGGAACACCCGCGTGGAAGCAAGACTCAGACTTAAATAAGACGTCCGCGGCAAATAGGCTACTTGTTGGCAAGAACATTAATAAATAATTTCATTCATTGCCTCTCCGCTGGAAATCGTTGAGGTTTCTACTGGATTTCAACAATTTGGTATTTAGTCGTAAACAAATTCCGGGACGTTTAGTATTTTGAAACGGAAACACTAGCTTGATTTTTTAAACGAAATCATTAGGCAGCTGGCACAAGGCAGTCGTATGACAGTGAATAGCGCTACGCACACGGTTAGAATATACGAAGCTATTAAATTCTCTGCGGAGTCTTAAAAACGTGTGCCTGGCGCAGCTCCTTCTACCCACTTACTGCAGGATGAGACAACCGTTTATTTGTATCGAGCCTCCCATGAAGACGTTGGCACGTGTCTGATAGTGAGGAGATGGTTACAATGACATGACTGTGTGAGGCTTCTGTACCCTGTTCACGTAAAGAACCCTCGCGTTTTAATTTAAGTTTAAGAGCCAAAAATAATAAATAAAAAAGGAATGAATGAATGAATTAAATCGAAATTAATTCTATCCCAGTGCAATGACGTTTGGAACAAACATAATTAATATTTACCAACCAATATTGTTGTAAGTCATACCGTGCATGTTTACGGTTTAGTTGTCACTTAAATTTGAAAGTTTACATCGAGAGGAGTACAACTCTGGCGTGTTAAATAATTCTCTGTAACACTATTATTTATATTGCGATGGGGGGAGTGAAAAATGCGCACAGATCGGGAATGTGTGGTTTAAACCAGATATACACCAGGCCCGTGTTTATTAATGTAGGCTATATTATTTTTCGAATTTGTATATATATATAGATCAGCTATGCCCAAGAAATATAGTGTATGGAAGTTTTGAAAGCTGTGTGTGATTAATGTGCGTGTTGTTTTTCTAGGCTTCATGTTGCTGGCCATATGGTGAGTTAGCATAGAGGAGCAGACAGAGTTTGAGGCCAGCTGAAGGTTGTGGGATCCCCCGTGTCCCGTCTCCCCTCGTCCCCCGGCGCGATGACCCCTCCCCTCACCCTGTGTCTCCTGCTCCTCGCGCTGGCTGACCGAGCTGTGCTCAGACCTGGTCCTGCGGAGGACAGCACATCTGCAGGTAGGACCCCGCTCCGCAGTGCAGGTGAGCAGCGCAGGAGTGTGATGCATTGGCCAGAGAACAGAATTTATATACAGTATATCTTTTTATATTATTTTATATATAGTGCTTTATATAAATTGTACTCGCAATTCAGCATTCTGCTGCCATGTGTACAATTTCGTAGACAATAAAAAAGCAACACGACATGCAGGTAGATGTTTATGTTACGGTTTATTGGCTGAACCGAGAAGTCCTCTGGAGAGCTCTTCCCTAAAGGTCAATTTAAGCTTTACGCGACAAGTGTCGCACGACACGTTGCGCCGGTCGCGGGACAAAAGTGATGTAAAAACGACAGAAATGTGTCGCAGAGGACCGTCGCTGGGGGTGTCGGGTACCTCCATAAAAATGAAAGGTCGCAGACGCCGTCATAAATTGTCGCGTAATCTGATTGGTTGGAATGACGAGGTAAACTCCATTGCCATGGAGATAAAGAATACTACTCCATCTGACTTTATGTTATTGCAATGGACGGTTTTGAAGAAATGTTAGCGGAGCAGGTGAGAAGGTATCCTCAAATTTATAAATAATTATAAAGATGCCATAAAGACGTCCAATTCATGGGGGAAGATTTCTAGGTATTTCAACAGACTCAACAGCAAAGCAGGTATAAGTTGAAACAGTTGCGAGACAGCAGGTAAAATATCTATGTTAACGTTAGCTAAGCAAAACTATCGATATCTAGCTATCTAGCTAGCAAACCTGATATCACGGCCAACTAATTGCTAACATTAGTTTTAGTAACTAAATGCCAATTTGTTCAGCTGGTTGCCATAGAGACGACATGACGCTGTCGCCGAGTCGCGGAAAGTATGAATGCTCAAAACTCGAAACGTTGTACGACCTGTCTCGGGACACTTTTCACGTAAAGCATAAATTGGCCTTGAAGCTCCCAGGCCGTCTGCCTCTCATGGGTATGAAGGTCAGGTGCTGATGTCGGGTTGACCTTGGTTACACCTTAGTTTGGCCCTGGTTTGACCTTGATTTGACATTGGGGGGATGGTTTATCACCATGGAAACTGCTTGTGTTGTGGGGAAGGGGTCTTATGAGGGTGAGCCCTATCATGGGTTTGATCTTGGTTACACCTTAATTTGGCATTGATTTGATCTTGGTTTGACCTTGGTCTGACCTTGGTTTGCCCTTGGTTTATTTCCCCCCACAGATATCCCTGAGGGACAGCCGGAAGAGGCCCCGGAACATGTGTTCCTGCTCCCTGGCGATATCCTGAAGCTGGCTTGCGAGAGTGGCCACTCTGAGGAGCCTGTGCGCTGGTACAGAGGGGGTGTCGCTGTGCAGCCAGGGGGCCGTGTGCGTGTGCAGCCCCGACCCCCGCTGCTGGAGATCACCGGCGTGTCGTACGAGGACTCGGGCTTGTACACATGCATGCTCCGTGGTACCAGGGCTCCCCTGCTAGCCTTCAACATCGCCGTCGTCGGTGAGACCGCCAGTGGCGCCTTACCGCCAACACGCACAACAAACCTTCCAAATATAGCAGAACTTCAGAGTTACAAACACTTCAGGACCAGGTGTTGTTTTTAACCATTCCTTTGTAGCATATATGCATATGTTTTGTTACTACTGTTATTAGGTGAGGGTCCTACACAAGCCATTCCTAGATTTTTACTTCTCTTTTACCACATGTATTTTCTTATTTATATTTCTTTTTTTTTCAATTGTTCTAACTTCTCCCAAACATGTGGTTAGCCTGTAGAGTCCATTAATTATTGTTAATAACTATTTTTATCGTCAAAGAGTTTTTTTTTGGTCTTCTGCCAAATTATTAAAATATGTTTCCTGGCCTCCCGGGTGGTGTAACGGTAAGAGCATCCGACTGGAATGCAAGTTGTTCACTGCAGCCAGGTTTCGATTCCCAGCTGCCCCAGTCCAGTTCTGGTCAGCCAGGGTGCTGCTGCCCCAGGGGCGGGAGGGAAGCAGCATGAGGCTGCAGAAAATCTTCCCCAGGGAGGGGGAGGAGGCGGCATCGAGCTTGCTGCAGAAAATCTTCTAGTAGCAGGCTTGTGGGGGGGATAGTAGGAATAATAGAGGGTATAATTGCCCACCAAATTGGGAGAAAAATTTGAAAAAAAAAGATATATATATGTTTCCTGTATCTTAGATTCACTTGGATCAGGTGATGATGAAGATGACGATGATGATGATGGTGGTGAAGATGCTGTGACGGAGGAGGAACAGGTCTATTTCACTGGAGGTGGGTCTCTATAGGGTACAGGGCTGTTTCACTGGAGGTGCATCTCTACAGCATTCTCCATACTGTAGGCCCTAAATAACATTTATTTATAAATATTTTTTTATATATCAAATGACTTTTCCCACAGACAAATGAGCAATTACCAACATTTACAGACATGTCTTAATACTCTTTATATCTTTAACTGGGCGATTAATAACCTTTATATATTTAGGGCCATACTGGACACACACTCAGCGCATGGACAAGAAGTTGTATGCCGTTCCCGCCGGAAACACGGTGAAGTTCCGCTGTCCGGCCGCAGGCAGTCCCCTCCCCACCATTCACTGGCTGAGGAACGGGAGAGACTTCCGCGGGGAGAACCGCATCGGTGGCATTAAGGTACACGCTCATCTGGGGTCAGATTCAGGTACACCACTCAGGTCACGCATGGCACTCAGGTTGGTTCTTGAATTGCCCAACTGATTGATTGTTGTGTGTGTGAGTTTGTCATTCTTACTTTTGAAGTGTCATATTTATTGAATTATTCTCGATGTCTGTATGTCTTGTGTCGGCAACTGCACTCAGATGTCTATGGCAGATTTCCCTCCAAAGAAACTATAAAGTTGATATTTTTATTACCTCAATCTCTCATTGGTTGCTAACCTCTCAGTTTCTCATTGGTTGCTAACCTCTCAGTTTCTCATTGGTTGCTAACCTCTCAGTTTCTTATTGGTTATTGGTCTCTCAGTTTCTCATTAAACACTGGTCTCTTAATTTCTTATTGGCTGCTAGTGTCTCAGTTCAATTGCCCTGTTCCAAAGAAGCTATTAAAATAAAAGTCGTTCAGAATGTTGGCAAAACTCTGGGAAATTGCCCAGACAGCGATCAAGCAGCCAGGGTTTGTTATTATAATACAGCCACAAATTATAGTGGAAAATGTAGCCTAGCTTGGCAGCAAACTTTATTTGTGTTGTGCGGCTGGATTCAGGTTTTTAGCAATGTTTTAATTTGTGGTTCATTGGGAGCAGCAGTGATGCAGGGACCTTTAACGTCAACACGAGTCACCCAAGTCAAAATATAGTTAGTTGTATGTAATTTGTAATTTGGTTTGCGTGTGTGTGCGATTTGAGATGGTACGGAGCTTCATCCTGTGATTGTCCTATAAGTAACTGTGTGTTTTAGGAGATTTGCTCTTAATCTGGGGGATATCAAGTGACCCAAGCTGGCAATCCTAGTTTGATGCTCATGTCCATTACCAGTTTGAAGTATTTGATCTGAGAAGTCCATCGGACCCTTGTGTTGAGTGTTCTCCAGCAGAAATGCTGGCTGTTCAGTAACACCCTCAACTAGAATGGTCAGAAATGACCCGGGGAGATACTGACATCCGAGAGGGGGGCTGCCTTTATATGGAGCTCTTTACATGGGCGGTACTGAGGAGATCTCTGTTTCCCCACAACGACTCTGTCCTGATCTTGAGCCTGGAAGACAAGACCACATTATGGGCTGTTGTGGGTGCAGACTCAGACTCAGAAACATGGAAACACACGTCAGGATGACGGATTGCGGTTGTTTTTGGAGCAGCTGCGGCACCAGCACTGGAGCCTAGTGATGGAGAACGTGGTGCCGTCAGACCGGGGGAACTACACCTGCGTGGTGGAGAACCGGCATGGAGCCCTCACACACAGCTACATACTGGATGTGCTGGGTAAGAACACACACACACACTCTTACACACACACACACACACACACACACACACACACACACACACACACACACACATATACACACACACACACTCTTACGCACACAAACACACACACTCACATATGCATGCACACACACACACACACACCCACGCACATGCACACACACACACAGCTACGTCCTGGGTGTGCTGGGCAAGAACACACACACACATATGCACGCACACACACATGCACATACCAGAGTTTCCATAGAAAAATTGGTGCCACCACGTGTCCTGGAAGATTTCAATGTCCCGACAAATCGGAGAAATTCACAAATATTATCTGTGTTTATTGAGCTTAAAAACAATTGATAGGCAGGCTATATAAAGAATGACATCATCAAGGCATGTAGATTTATAATATATTTTATTGAAAAGTAGGCTACTTTTGCTTATACATTATATTCCAAATAAAATAAGTCCCGTCAATAGACTCACGTGCATAACGCTATTTTAAAAATAAATCTATATAAAATAAATAGCCTATAGCCTACAAATTCATTAAACAAATGAAGATTCATTTTTATTAGAAGGATATGTGGAAATTAAATTTTAGCCTGTTTTAATACAATTCAAATTGTGCTTAGAAGGAATTATTTTCACCGGACATTATGACCGGAGAGATTTAAATATGTCGGACTTCAACAGATTTTCCCGGTAAAAAAACCGGCAATTACCGGATAACGGAAACTCTGGCACATACACACACTCACATATGCTTGCTCCCCCACACACAGACATTCACACATGCACACACACACACACAAACACATATGTACACACACACCCACACACACACACACACACACACACACACCATGGCTTCACCTACCCTTTATATCCTGTTTGTTTGTTTCAAAATGAAAGAAAAACAAACAAACTACAGAGAGCTGTGAAAGGTATGGCACGTTGAGCACAAGAACTCCTCCAAAGTGGATGCATTGTGGGAAGGCTATTCCTGCCATCAGAACATGTAATAAATACAATTTTCCCACTATAGAGCTGGCACCAGTCAGACTCATTATAGCCCATTCCCACTGTAGAGCTGGAACCAGGCTGGCTCATTATACCCCTTTTACACTGTAGAGCTGGAACCAGGCTGGCTCATTATACCCCTTTTACACTGTAGAGCTGGAACCAGGCTGGCTCATTATACCCCTTTTCCACTGTAGAGCTGGAACCAGGGTGCACCTGTCAATGCTGAATTTCAAATAGAATCACAATAGCCTCATAAAACCCAGGGAGGGATTTCAGCAGTGTTTCCCCTGCCTCCTGCAGTTTACCTGTGCCAGCTGCGCATGAAGTGTAAACCTCTGATGCAATGATTGCGCAGCTCAGCTGGTGGACTGCTTTGGAGTATGCGTGTGCTCATCTGTATTCTCCTGAACCGATGGCAGTGATGAGAGATATGATTGGACATTCCAAACTGGGGAAAAGCAGAAACAGAAGTGAATAAAAATTGTTTAAAAAAAAGAAACATAGTGAAATCATCATGCGATCATTCGGACAGAGGCAGGGATAAAACCCTAAAGTGAGTTCTTAGCTTAACTTCAAAGTCCTCCACCTTCTTTGCTCTTTGCTTCTTTAATGAAGCCGATCTCCTGCTTATCTCTCATTCTTACGGCTCTCTGAACGTGGGCGCTCGCAGTGAACATGTTTTAGACAGATAAAGGTAAAGAATGAATAGCAGGAGCCAGAATGCTTGTGTGCAGATTACAGGTGGAGTAAATGGCACTGGGGATTCTGCTAAAGTGGCCTGTTATCTCCCCCCACAGCTGCTGCATGTAGATTTGAGGAGTTATTCCCAGTTGGCTTCTGTGAGACACTGTGTAGGCTGTGTTTTGCTCTGTGGGAATGACAGTGTTAGACTGTGTTGTATTTTCTGCGTGGAGAATACTAGACTGTGCTGTGTTCTCTGTGTGTAAAGTGTTAGATTGTGTTGTGCTCTATGTAAAGCAGTGTAGAGCATTAGACTGTTCTGGTCTCTGTGTGTACAGTGTTAGATTGTGTTGTGTTGTCTGTGTGTAGTATTAAACTGCATTGCGTTCTCTGTAACACAGTGTAGAGTGTTAGACTGTGTTGTGTTCTCTGTAACACAGTGTAGAGTGTTAGACATGCAGATTGTGTTGTGTGTGTTGACACTCTGTCCCCTCCTGGTTGCAGAGCGCTCTCCACACCGGCCTATACTTCAGGCGGGCCTGCCGGCCAACACCAGCGCGGTGTTGGGCAGCGATGTGCGGCTGTACTGCAAGGTGTACAGCGACGCCCAACCCCACATCCAGTGGCTGAAGCACATGGAGAAGAACGGCAGCCTTCATGGGCCCGATGGCATCCCCTACGTGCAAATCCTAAAGGTGCACACAGCCGCCCGACACTGCTGCTCCCACCAATCAGCTGGCAGTGAGGGTGTGATGTCATCGCTCAGCTGGCAGTGAAGGTGTGATGTCATTGCTCAACTCGCAGTGGGGTGTGATTTCATCACTCAGCTGGCAGTGAGGGTGTGATGTCATCGCTCAGCTGGCAGTGAGGGTGTGGTGTCGTTGCCCAGCTGGCAGTGACTGTGTGATGTCGTTGCTCAGCTCACAGTGAGGCTGTGATGTCATCGCTCAGCTGACAGTGAGTGTGTGATGTTGTTGCTCAGCTGGCAGTGAGGCTGTGATGTAATCGTTTGTCACTGGGGTGATTTCTGCAGACAGGCAGTGTGAACATGTCGGAGGTGGAGGTTCTCTACCTGTCCAACATCACCATGGAGGATGCTGGGGAGTACACCTGTCTGGCCGGTAACTCCATCGGCTTCTCCCACCAGTCTGCCTGGCTCACCGTGCTGCCAGGTACACAAATGTAACAATCCTAAAATGAGAAGTACTCTATCATTTTGCATTTGGGTGTTGCGATTGTTCTAGTATTGTGATTGTTCTTCAGAAGTTCTACACTGTTTCCCTGTCCATCACAGAGGAGCCGCTAGCGGACCCTGTGGGCGTCATGGAGACCAGGTACACTGACATCATCATCTATGCATCCGGTGGCTTGGCCCTGGCCATGGGCGTGGTCATCCTGGTTCTCTGCCGCATGCAGGTCAGCACCCACAGGGAGCCCCGCCCGGCCCCGCCTGTGCACAAGCTCTCAAAATTCCCCCTCAACAGACAGGTAAGAGCAGCACCTGAACAGACAACTGCCTGTCTGTCTGTGTGTCTACTTTGGTGTGGAATCTCTAATGCTGTGTGACTCTGTCTGTCCATCCTTGTGTGGCATCAGTAACTCTGCATCTCTGTTTGTCTCTCTGCGTGTCTTGTTTGTTTGTCTGTCTGTCACTCAATGTGTTTGTTTGTCTCTAATGCAGCATTCTGTCTGTCTCTAATGCTGTCTGTCTGTCCAGTACTCAGTGGAGTCGGACTCTTCAGGGAAGTCGAGCGCTTCGTTGGTTCGGGTGGCGCGTATCTCCTCTAGCTCTGCTCCTGCTCTGGCAGGAGTGGTGGAGATGGAGCTGCCCTTTGACCCCGACTGGGAGTTCAACCGAGAGAGGTCAGTCGCACAGTGTTGCCACAGCGTTTTTGTAATGTTTGTGCAGCATTGACATTGTTTTACCAAACAGGCACCCTGCAGTTTTCTGACTCCTTTCTCCTCTCTCTCCTCCCCTCTCTCTCCCTCTCCTTCCCTCCCTCCCCCTCTTTGCTCCTCTCCTCCCCTCTCTCACCCTCTCTCTTATCTTCTCTTTCTCTTTTATCTTCCTCTCCCTCTCTTCCCCCCTCTCCTCTCTGCAGTCTGACCCTGGGTAAGCCGCTGGGTGAGGGTTGTTTTGGTCAGGTGGTCAGGGCGGAGGCGTACGGACTCAATAAGGCACGTCCAGAGCAGGTGACCACCGTAGCAGTGAAGATGCTGAAAGGTGAAGAGTTCAGACGCTGTTTTCATTCACACACACTGATTCTGCATAGTCCTCTCAGCTGACCGGGGTATATTCTTCCCTTCATCCCTTTCTCCCTCTCTCTTTTTCTCCCCCACTCCCCCTCTCTCTTTCTCTCCCTGGTTCCAGATGATGCCTCGGATAAAGACCTGGCGGACCTAGTGTCAGAGATGGAGCTGATGAAAGTGATGGACAAACACAAGAACATCATCAACCTGCTGGGCGTGTGCACACAGAACGGTGAGCCCTCTCCGGCACTGACCTCAGATCCATTTCAGGCCCTCTCCTGTGTCCCTGTCAGACACATTATTCTCCCATCACTGACCCCAGATCAGTTTCAGGCCTTCTCCTGTGTTCCAGTTGGACACATTCTTCTACCCAGATCATTGTTTTTCAATAAGGGGGTAGGATTAATAACAGAGTCCTGTACCCCCACTCCCTGAGGGTGGTTTGCGATTGGTTAATTCCAGTGATGTGACCCCACAGGGCCACTGTACGTGCTGGTGGAGTTTGCCTCTAAGGGCAGTCTGCGTGAGTACCTGCGGGCTCGGCGTCCACCGGGCATGGACTACACCTGCGACAGGACCAAGGTGTCCCCCGTCCAACTCACCTTCAAACACCTGCTCTCCTGCGCCTACCAGGTGGCCCGGGGGATGGAGTACCTGGCCTCAAAGAGGGTAAGCACACATACACACATACACACACACACACACACACACACACACACACACAGACAGACACACAGACAGACACACACACATAAATACACACACACACACACACACACATACACATACACGTGGGAACACACACACACACACACACACACACATACACACACACACACACACAGACACACACACATACACACAGAAATGCACAGACACATGCACCCGCACACAAACACACACATGCACACATACACACACACGGACACACACACACACACACAAATTCTAATTTAAATATGCTTTATTGACATTGTACACTATTGCCAAAGCAATTGTTTACATAAAATACATACAACATAGATAACAACAATAACAACAATATTAGTGACACAAAAAATGATTAATTAATTAATTGATTCATTCAGAACACATTTTCTCTTTCTCTCTCTCTCTGTATATATACAGTCAGGTCCATAAGTATTTGGACTGTGACACAATTTTCATCATTTTGGCTCTGTATCCCAGCACAATGGATTTGAAATTAAACAATCAAGATGTGTAGACTTTCAGCTTTTATTTAAGGGTTTTGTCAAACATATTGTATGAACCGTGTAGGAATTACAACCATTTTTATACATAGCCCCCCCAATTTTAGGGGCTCAAAAGTAATTGGACAAACTAACATAATCATAAATTAAATTGTAATTTTTAATACTTGGTTGCAAATCCTTTGCAGTGAATGACTGCCTGAAGTCACCAGACGCTGGGTTTCTTCCCTGGTGATGCTCTGCCAGGTCTTTACTACCGCTGTCTTCAGTTCCTGCTTGTTCTTGGGGCGTTTTGCCTTCAGTTTTGCCTCAATTGGATTCAGGTCAGGTGATTGACTTGGCCATTGCAGAACATTCCACTTCTTTGCCTTAAAAAAGTATATTGCTTTTGCAGTATGGTTCGGGTCATTGTCCATCTGCACTTGTGAATTGCTGTCAAATGAGTTTTGAAGCATTTGGCTGAATCTGAGCAGATAATATAGCCCTATACACTTCAGAATTCATCCTGCTGCATTTGTCAGCAGGAACATCATCAATAAATACAAGGGAATCAGTTCCATTGGCAGCCATACATGCCCATGCCATAAAACTACCTCCACCATGCTTCATAGTTGAGGTGGTATGCTTCGGATCATGAGCAGTTCCTTCCCTTCTCCATACTCTTCTCTTTCCATCATTCTGATAGAAGTTGATCTTTATCTCATCTGTCCATAGGATGTTGTTCCAGAACTGTACAGGCTTTTTAAGATGTTTTTTGGCAAACTCTAATCTGGTCTTCCTGTTTTTGAGGCTTACCAATTGTTTACATCTTGTGGTAAACCCTCTGTATTTACTCTGGTGAAGTCTTCTCTTGATTGTTGACTTTGACACAGATACGCCTACCTCCTGGAGGGTGTTCTTGATCTGGCCAAATGTTGTGAAGGGGTTTTTCTTCATCAGGGAAATAATTTTGTGGTCATCCACCACAGTTGTTTTCCGTGGTCTTCCAGGCCTTTTGGTGTTCCTGAGCTCACCAGTGCATTCTTTCTTTTTAAGAATGTACCAAATAGTTGATTTGGCCACACCTAATGTTTTTACTATCTCTCTGATGGGTTTGTTTAGATTTTTCAGCCTAATGGTGGCTTGCTTCACATCTCTTTGGACTTCATATTGAGAGTTAACAGCAACAAATTCCAAATGCAAATGCCACACTTGAAATCAACTCTAATCAATTATAGACCTTTTATCTGCTTACTTGTAAATGAAATAATGAGGGAATAACACACACCTGGCCATGGAACAGCTGAGCAGCCAATTGCCCAATTACTTTTGGTCCCTTAAAAAAGGGGGGGGCACATAAAAAAAGTGCTGTAATTCCTACACCGTTCACCCGATTTGGATGTAACCATTTTCTAGTTTTTACTGAAATTTAAGCAGTTCAAGTCCAGTGAATAACCTGAAATGGTACAAAGGTAAGCGGTAAACTGCCAGAGGTTAAAAAAAGGTTAGGTTACCAAAAACTGAAAAATAATGTAAATTCTTTGGCAGTGAGTAGTTTCCTACACCATCATAAGGCACTTGGAAACTGGAGGAAACTCTGACAGGAAGAGGTCTGGCAGACCCAAAGCCACAACAAAATCAGAGGACAAGTTTCTGAGAGTCAACAGCTTGCATGATAGGTGGCTCACAGGACAACTGCTTCAAACACAGCTTAACACTGGTCAAAGTAAGGAAGTCTCAGTTTCTGCAGGTTTGACAGGTTGAGTGGCAGTAAGAAAGCCATTGCTAAGATGGCAAAATAAGAAAAAGAGGCTTGCCTGGGCCATGAAGCGCCACCAGTCGACTACTGAAGACTGGAAGAAGGTCTTATGGACCGATGAATCAAAAATTGAAATCTTCGGTTCATCACTCTGGGTTTTTGTACGCCGTTGAGTAGGTGAAAGGATGGTTCCTCAGTGTGTGACACCAACTGTCAAACATGGAGGAGGAAGTGTGATGGTCTGGGGCTCTTTTGCTGGATCCAGAGTCGGCGACTTGCACAGAGTGACTGTTAACCCACGTTAACCCATTACTTGTTCCCTGAAAAGGGCCTTTTTTTATAACTCTGACATTTACATTATTTTTCAGTTTTTGGTAACCTAAACTTTTTTAAATTTTTTAACCTCTGGCAGCCTTTACTGCTTACCTTTGTACCGTTTCAGGTTATTCACTGGACTTGAACTGCTTACATTTCAGTAAAGACTGGAAAATGGGGGTGTTCTAAAACTTTTGACTGGTAGTGTATATATATATACATATATATATAAGGAATAAACCAGGACAAGCCTTGAGTTTTCAGCATATATACGCATGCCTGGGGTGGTGCTGCAGCACGAGGCTGTTAATAGGGGTGCTAGCTTGTTAGTTAATGTTAGCGAATGTTTCATGTATGCATTACATAGCTTGCTAACATGTCTGGCTAGTAACATCTCACAAGCTAGCTGCGACTGCACTGATGGTACAAATGAGAAGCTATGGCATGCTGTCACATAATGGGCAGCGAAAGGTGCTGTGTGTCCCTCTCCCAAAAGGACTGATATTTTCTCCCCTTCATCTAATTGTGGAAAATGGGAACTATTTTGGCCATGAATTTTGTTCTGATATTAAAATATTTACTACAGCATAGGAATCCACCAGTGCAGAGGGAATTAAATAGTTGTTCTTCAGCTCTAGTCCATTGCCAGCACAGATCAAAGATTACATTTATGAATTTATTTGAAAAAAACATGCAGACCTGGGTCAGATAATTATGTAAAATACTTTCATCATTTGTATGCCAATAAAAGTCCTGGAGATTATTGACCATTTTTAAAAGAAACATCTGTTTTCACTAAGATTCAAAACAAAATTCTTCTATCCTTTGATTGTTCATTTTTGTTAGAGTGAACCAAATATGCACTCAATGATAAAAAATCTGAATAAATCTTATTGTTGCATATAAAGAGGATTTAATTGTTTACAGAGAACAAAGATGCAACAAACGCATTTCGGCATTCACACCTTTGTCAGTGCACTCTCTATGAAAAAATCTAATTTATTTACAACAATAAGATTCATTCAGATTTTTTTCACTGATGAGCATAGATTTGTTTCATTAGCTGCACCCCAGTTATACATCGAGTGCATTACAGGATCTGCATGAGTGTTTTCAAATTTTACCGGTATCTAACATATTAGAGTTAAAGTATTTCAAATATGTGTTTGACCCTGGTCTGAAAACAAGTTAATCTTGTTCTTTTGAATTGTGCAAGACATTCCTTCCAGAAGTTTCTATGATTTAATTTCCATGTCAAATATTTACAGTGTTTTGTTTGCACTCAAGCGTTTTCAGTCTAAAATGGACAGTAGAGATTTTAGAGTAGAGAACGCACAGTTCTGAAACACTCCCAGTGTGGCAGAGAGAGCCCCTGTCTGTGGTATAATGAACCCATGAATACAGAGTAATATTAATATAATACTGTAATATTATAGTAACATTACAGAGTACAATATTGTATGAGCTACCTAACCTATACTCATATACAGCTGAAATATCCATGACAACCATGTTGAGTTCCCTTTTGCTGCTATGTATGTAGCACAATGGCTACATTAGTAAAGAGTGTTTTGGGAAGTTGTGATCATCCAGAAAGGAATAGGCCCCGCCCATAAGGGGAGGGATGGGGCGCCTGCAGACCCTCCCACTCTGCCACTGAAAAAAACCCAGGCCAATGGTTTGAAACCTCCCAGCACGTGCCCCAAACCAGAGCTTTCCCACGTCATCGGTGCTATTCAATCATTGTTTGTTACGGATGCTTTTTAAATCATTGTTCATTACAGGCACTATTTTACGGGTACTATTTAAATCATTCTTAGAAAGAACGAAACCCTCCCACCGCGTCGGTTGTTTCTATTATACCCTTCAAAAATGTAAGAGCTATAATTGATCTCCTCTGTCATCTTGTTTTCTCCCTGCATCTCCACCACAGCCTTTAATGAGAAGCTTTGATTTAGCCTCAGGAATACTGAATCACAAGAGAGAGGAAAAAAGCTGAATGAAGTTCATTCTCCAAAAATCTCTGTTGCAGAGAAGGACCCACACACACAAACACACACACTCAAACACACACACACACACACACACACACACACACACACACACACACACACAAGGAGTCACAGAGGAGGAGAAGCTGTGTATTTATTGCACTGTTGTGCTTCTCATGTAGTGCATCCACAGAGATCTTGCTGCGAGGAATGTCCTTGTGACGGAGGACAATGTGATGAAGATCGCAGACTTTGGCCTGGCGCGAGGCGTGCACCATATCGACTACTACAAGAAAACCACCAACGTGAGCGCCCTCTCTCTACAGCAGGCCTCAGACTGCACTCCTGCAGGGCTGCAGGGTCTGCTACTTTTTTGGTGTGTTTCAGCCCTTACGTGCTTCATTTAAGTCATTGATTGGCTAAAGAGTCCATGCAAAAAGGCCTACATTTTCAATTGGCTGCTGATTGAAAGGAAACCACAAAAATCTGCCGATACTGCAGCCCTCCTGGACTGGAGTGTGTCTGCACAGTAACTCTCTGGCTGTGCAGTAACTCTCTGTCTGTGCGCTAACCTGTTGGTTCACCTCTCTGTTGCTGTTTGCAGGGCCGTCTGCCAGTGAAGTGGATGGCACCAGAAGCCCTGTTTGACAGAGTGTACACGCATCAGAGTGATGTGTAAGTGTGTGTTTGTTTGTGTGACTAGTATGTTGTGTTAGTGAGACTGTGTGTGTGTATGTGTGTGTGTGTGTGTGAGTGTGTGTGTGCATTCTTTTGTGTTTGGTGCTGCCTCATTGGGTTCTGTTTCTCGGTTTACCCTCAGATGGTCTTTTGGGGTGCTGATGTGGGAGATTTTCACACTGGGGGGGTCACCGTATCCTGGAATCCCTGTAGAAGAGCTGTTTAAACTGCTAAAGGAGGGGCATCGCATGGACAAGCCCTCAAACTGCCCCCCTGAGCTGTAAGAGTCACACACACACACACACACACACACACACACACACACACACACACACACACACACACACACACACACACACACACACACACACACACACACTCCCTAACATACTCACACACATTGTCCCTTTGTCCCAGCTACAGGAGGATGAGAGAGTGCTGGCTCGCTGTTCCCACCCAGAGGCCCACCTTTAAGCAGCTTGTGGAGGAGCTGGACCGGGTGCTGCTGTCTGTCTCAGATGACGTGAGTGACTGTCTGCCTCTCACCTGTAACACACCCCCTAGCCCCTCACCTGTAACACATACACACCTGTAACACCCATCTGCCTCTCACCTGAGAAACACACCTGCAACACGCACGCCCCCAAGCCCCTCACCTGTAACATACACACTGACAGCCCCTCACCTGTAAGAAACTCACACCCCTAATGCACACACTGTCTATGGCTCACCTGTAACAATTTCTTGCAGTACCTGGTACTGACACAGGTGCGCATCTCTCTCCCGCAGTACCTGGATCTGGCCATGCCCTTTGAGCAGTACTCCCCTTCCTGCGAGGACACTTCCTGGTCTTGCTCCTCCGATAGCGACTCCGTCTTTACCCATGATACCATAGCCTCCGGCCCCGTTCTCCATGGCGACCAGCGGGCCCATGGTGGGAGCAGGACCTGATGTGATCGCACAAGCTCACCACAGGTGCCGCGTCACCCGGCCTCGCACCCAGGAGCTGGATTTAAAAGCAGGACACACGTGATTGGTGGAGGGTAGGGCACGGACACACATGGCTGGTTGAGGGCCAGGGCACAGACAGATGTAATTGATGGGTACGGATCCACATGATTGGTGGACAGAAGGAATGTGGTCACTCTGATGCCAGCTAATAAAATTGGGGCCTTGTGTTTTTCGCTCGCACCAAACAAAGACCACCCTGCCACTCAGCTGGGTACTCTGCCTTGCCCTGAAGACCGATCAGGTATAGCAGAGGGATCTGGTGTACAAATCCAGGTGAGAGAAAGGAGCTGCCCCAGAACTGGACTTTATCGGAACCAGGAGACAAAGACAAAGAGTGGGAAAGTATATTTCAATATATTAACACGAGGAATTAACATTGTGAAACAGGCTTGGAGGATTTGGGAGCTCATCGAAAGGAAGGCAAGGCTGGCAAGATATCCCTCCGAATCCTCCAAATCTAAATGTAGATTCACACAGATTCCTTTACAAATCCAGTATTTAAATATGCTCGAAAACAGTGGTCTCAAACTCAGTGCCACGGAGGGCCATGTGCATGCTGGTTTTTACTGCTGCCTCCGCTTTTGATTAGATAATTAGTTCCATTATTTGCTAAATTATCATGTTGGCTTGCACATAATGTATATAAAGTGAAATTCAATATTTTTGTTATCTAAATAATAATTGTTGAGTATATTCTGTGCTTTAACTTCAAGAATGCACAGAAGTGCATGCATATGGCTAAATGAGTAGTTGAGCCAATTAAAGCAGCAGTAATTGGTTGGAATGAAAACCTGCATACACACGGCCCTTTGTGGCACTGAGTTTGAGACCACTGCTCTAAAATATCAGGTTATCTGGTGTCAGGCCAGAACATGCCTGCATTTATGTGAATATAGTATTAAAAATATTTGTATGTATTTATCACATAAAATTAAGACAACTTACTCCTTATAAAGGATTTTAACTGGTATGAAATCAAAAAGCTGCAGCAGTTCCAGTTCTTCCAGCATCCAGGCTTCAGTATTTTTCCATTCCTGTATTTCCAAAAACTGTTGAATTATTGACACCATTATCAAGTGAACTGAGTGAACACCAGTCACGACTCACAGAAACATTCTCTGACATCACAGCAGGATTACCACCATGGCAGTGTCCACATTTGAGAACCTATGGACTGAATTTAAAAGCCTATAGTGGCATACAGAACCTACAAGGACATACAGAGTATATGGGGTCATACAGGGTCTAGGGGGTCACCTGGAGTCTGGGGCCATACAGAGTCTATGAGGTCATGCAGGTTATATGGAGTCATACAGAGTATATAGGGTTATACAGAGTATATGGGGTCATACAGTGTCTACAGGGACATACAGAGTTTATAAGGTCATACAGAGTATATGGGGACATACAAGGTTTATATTATGTAATGTTTCATTGGCACAAATTGGCACAAACAAGTCTAGTTGTGTAATCTCGGTCACATTCCATTTCTCTACTAAGTCTAATGTCTTACACAATTTTCTCAAGTGTTTCAGAATTCAAGAGAATCATTCTGGAAATAGAACATTTATTTGTTGCTTTCATATAAACTAATATGTAATTTAAATTATTTAATTTGCCCATTCTTTAATTTATTCATATGCTGTTGTCTTGGTAATGCTACTTTTATTTTAAGTGCATATTTTTATTTTATTATTTTTGTTAATCAATCATTTACCCTTTTCCTGCATCTCTATATAAAAAAACCTCTTTAAATAACTCATTACATGCCGTGGAGTTGAAAACACATTCAAATACTGCATCCTGAGTTGGGAAGGCAGAGATATGTGAGATATGAAACACAGCATATGTGAAGTTATCTGCTGATCTCCATCTCTTGAATCAGCAGGCCTCATGCCACTGATCACGCATACTGCTCCTATCACTCGCCAGCTGTACTTTATCTTACAGAGAACAGCCAATCGCAGCCCTCTATCTTACAGAGAGCAGCCAATCACAGCCCTTTTTTAAAAGTATATATTTCAAAATGTTTCCCTTTTTTTCTTCCAAATTGGAGGCCAATTGTACCCTCAATTGATTCAATCGCCCCGCCCCCATGAGCCTGCTGCCTGAAACTACAGGACCAGCCACTACTCTGGGACCAGCAGTAACGATGGTGCTGAACCGCCTCCTTCGAGATGGAACTCACCCAGCCATCGCCTGTGATTCCAATACACACCCACTGAGAAGCTCTTATTAGGAGTTGTGGTTAGAAGACGGTTGGAGTACGGTTGTGTGTCTGGCCTGCGGTCGCAGTGGAACCTGTGCCGGGCAGAGAGATAGGAGCAGTCCAACACTGACCCTACTATTGACCCGGTGGTCCCGTATGTTCTGGGTATGTCCCCAGGGTTCTGCAGGATATGCTAGCTTTTGTTTTCACCTTAAAATCAGCAACCAATTTACACCCAAGAACCCAGGTGAGGAGAGTTGACTGTGTAAATCAACTGCATTCATTGATCAAGTGACGAGAAGCAGCAAAAAGCAGACGCTGTGGCTCTCCAGGACCAAGGTTGCTCTGGGTTCAAAAGAGACAGAGGAACCCAGCAGAAACACTCCACCTCCCCTCAAATCCCATCCGAGAGGCAGTGAAGTTGCACCCGTATCTGAGAATGCACAACTGCTTCAGACAGCCAAATACAGTTGACCATTCATCACAGTATAAGCACTTTAGTGAGGCTGAGATGTAGCTGAGATTAACACATGGTTGTGAAACACTCCCAGTGTGGCAGAGAGAGCCCCTGCCTCTGGTATAAAGAGCCCATTGATACAGAGTAATATAAATATAATACTCTAGTACAATTTCATTTCAACTGTAATACAACTATAAACGTAGGGTATATATACAGTGGGTATAAAAAGTATTCACCCCCTTTGGCATTTTTCACGTTTTATTTTCTTACTTCATGGAATAAAAAATGATTTAAATGGGATTTCTTGCCATTGATCAACACAAAATATGATTTTTATTCATTAATTATAAATAATTGATTCCATAAGTATTCACCCCCCTTGACTTAAGACTTGGTAGAAGCACCTTTAGCTGCAATTACAGCTGTGTGTCTATTTGAGTCAGGTTTACACATCTGGATAATGACATTTTCACCCATTTTTCTTTACAAAATTGCTTGAGCTCCATCAGGTTGGATGGGGACTGTTGGTGAACAGCAATTTTCAAATCCTTCCATGGATTCTCAATGAGATTGAGGTCTGGGCTTTGACTGGGCCACTCCAGGACATTGAATGTTTTTGTTTTTAAACCACTCCAAGGTGACTTTCACTGTATGCTTTGGATCATTGTCCTGCTGGAATATAAATCTTCTCCCAAGTCCCAGGTCTCTGGCAGACTGCAGCAGGTTTTCCTCCAAGAATTGTCAATATCTTACTTCATCCATTTTGACAAGTTTTTCAGTCCCTGAAGCACAGAAGCATCCCTATAGCATGAGGCTCCCACCACCATGTTGCACTGTGTTCTTGGGATGATGGGCAGTGGTAGGTTTGCGCCAAACATCGGGCCTAACTTAAATTTCATATACAGTGTGACATCATGAGAGGTTTTACCAGGGCAGGTCGGTGTGGGGCAGTGCAACAACACTTAAAAAAAACAGGCAAAACACAGACGGTTCAAACTTAAAGTCCCGGTTTATTTCTCCACAGGGCATGAATGGGTATTTTTCCTCCAAACAATATTCCAAAATCCAACTTAAATGTTCCAAGAGAAAAACAGGTTCATCCAGAAATCAAACATTCAAAAATTGTCTTAACGCAAAAGTCTTCTTCTTTGAAACAGTTCTCAAATCAAAAGGTTACTTTCCTTTGTGTGTGTGTTCCTTCCAGCTCCTTCCAGCCATGTGCTCGGCTCCCCACTCTCTTTCTCTTTGTCCTGCATGTCGGCTTCTTATCCTGGCCTTGATTAGGTGGCCCAAGCACCTACACCTGGAGTCGTGTTGCATTGTGGGGCTTGTAGTGTGTACAACGGCGGCCATTTTGTGAAGTGGCCGCCGATCAGCAGGGGAATGCAGCACTCCTCTACCACACGTCCCCTGTGATGCCACACATCCCTCTCCCGTGCCTGCCGCCCTCGGCAGGGTGAACGAGGCCCCCCGGATCGAACACTCGGCTCTCCCAACAGCTCAGGGAGATGATGTAGAAGTTCTGTAACACAAAGGGCATGATTATGCTGAACGATGAACTAAGGCACACAGTCACCATGGCTCCCCCTAGCTGGGGAAGGAAGACGGTTGATCCCTTGGACCACAATGAGGGCACAGCCACTGGAAGACCCACACTGGTGTGGGGTGAGAAAACCCCCGGACGGGTGTCCAGGCAGGGCAGCATGGTGCCTTCCACTTGCCCCATGGGACAAGGCAATATGCGGGCCTCATCTGGCCTCACGGGACAAGGCAACATGCGGGCCACCAGCAGACCCACTGGGCCGCGCAGTGAGGCGACATTGGCTGGGCCCTCCAGGTTGTCGCCATCTATGCCAAACACTACCATAGGCTCCACTGGTTCAAATTCAGCTTCTGCCTCCGCCTCAAACTCAGCTTCCGCGGGCTCGGGTTTGACGATGGGCACTGCTTCCGGGACAGGCTCCAAGGCACTTTTTGATTCCTCTGTGCTTCCTGTGGCTGCGAGACTGACTGGTGCAGGCTCCTCCATGACAAGGGGAGGAACTTCCTCCTGGGCAGGTTCTGGGGCTTCCTCCTCAGCCTTCGTTTCAGGCTCCAGAATGGGCTCTGGCACCAGGTCCGCAGTGGGCTCACCTGCTGGGACAGGCTCTTCTGCTTGACTGCCCGTCTCTGGTTCTGGCTCTGGTTCTGGTTCTGGTTCAGGTTCGGGCTCAGGCTCGGGCTCAGGTTCGGGCTCAGGTTCGGGCTCAGGCTCAGGCTCAGGTTCAGCTTCTTCCACTGCCGGTTCTGTGGTTGCAGTCTCGTCTGTGGGTGCCAGGACCTCGATACTCACCGTCTCCTGGACAATCTCCTGGACTGCCTCAGCCACCACGGCTAACGCTGCAACATCACCTTCTCCCTTTTTTGTTAGGGTGACCTCATCTGCAGGTGGTGCCTCTTCTGCGGCCGGTGTCTCCAGTACTTCAGCCGGCACTGGTTCCTCAGTCACTGCGGCTGTCACCACCTCCACGGCCCCTTTCTGTGAGGCTGCGACCACCTCTACGGCCCCTTCCTGTGAGGCTGCGACGGCCTCCACGGCCCCTTCCTGTGAGGCTGCGACGGCCTCCCCCATGGACTCAGCAGCAACTTCATCACTGTGTGCTTTAGCCTCCATCGCTTTGGGAGCGGCAATGGGGTCACCTCGGTCTGCTTCTCTACCTGGCTGGCCGTCTTCTTCTTCTTCTTCTTTTTCTTCTTCTTCTTGGGGTCAGTAGCCTGGCATGGCTGTGGCTGGGGCTGGGGAGCGTTGAATAGTGGAAGTGTGCAGTCCGTCCTCTTCTGGCTCAATGGCCCATGGAGAAGGACAACTGGAGCAGCCATCTCCATGAGGCGAGTAAGGTAGGTCCATTTCACCTACAGCAGTTCCTCCTCTGGGTAGCCTCGTCTTCATCCATGAAGTCCAGGATTGACTCAATGTCCCGCTGATCCAGGTACAGCTCCCCGTCCATCTGCAGCCAATGGTACACCTCTGGGGACCTCAGCCATCTTAGGTCCGCTTCCACATCCCGGCAGGGTTTGGGTGCTCCCTGGAGCCCTGGGTTGGGGCATTCCCCACCTTTTGGCTGGAAGTTTGCGGCAAGGCACAATATCTCTGCTAGGAATTCTGCGGGGCAGGCTTCAAGTCCTCCCATGTTATGCTCATTGGGGTGAAGGGCATCTCATCGAGACTAGTGCTTCCTGCTTCTTAGCCATTATTTTTTAAACAAAAAAAAAAAACCTAACCTGACTACTTGTGTCCTGTCCTCTTCTGTGTTGCGTACTGCAAAAAGTTGAGTCCAATCATCCGCACTTAGGCCCCAATGCCCGCATCCTCCACCATCTGTGACATCATGAGAGGTTTTACCAGGGCAGGTCGGTGTGGGGCAGTGCAACAACACTTAAAAAAACAGGCAAAACACAGACGGTTCAAACTTAAAGTCCCGGTTTATTTCTCCACAGGGCATGAATGGGTATTTTTCCTCCAAACAATATTCCAAAATCCAACTTAAATGTTCCAAGAGAAAAACAGGTTCATCCAGAAATCAAACATTCAAAAATTGTCTTAACGCAAAAGTCTTCTTCTTTGAAACAGTTCTCAAATCAAAAGGTTACTTTCCTTTGTGTGTGTGTTCCTTCCAGCTCCTTCCAGCCATGTGCTCGGCTCCCCACTCTCTTTCTCTTTGTCCTGCATGTCGGCTTCTTATCCTGGCCTTGATTAGGTGGCCCAAGCACCTACACCTGGAGTCGTGTTGCATTGTGGGGCTTGTAGTCTGTACAACGGTGGCCATTTTGTGAAGTGGCCGCCGATCAGCAGGGGAATGCAGCACTCCTCTACCACACGTCCCCCTGTGATGCCACAACAGTATATATAAAAACAGCTGAAGTACCCATGACAAACATTATGTGGAATGTCTTTTATTGATGCTAAATATTTAGCACAGTGGCCATATTTAAAAAGCATTTCCAAGATTCTCTGGAAATGTCAGTTTTGCTGGTCTAAAACCCTTGTACGTAATTGGCCTCCTGTCAAGACCCCCAAGGTGCAAGATCCCCCCACCAGCATGCACCAGCAACACTACAGCATGCTACACTGAAGGGTGTTGCCTAAAAGTGAGTCGCCCGTTGAAGGGAATAACACACAGCATTCTGGAGCACTGCGGCCTGCAGCGGTAAAATGCACCCACAGCACTCTAATCATTTACGACTTTGGAGACAGCAAAGTTCTGTATTTCTACAGCTCTTATGAATGGGCCTGAATATGTAATATGACTGTTGCTGAGAGGAGTTGAGTAGCTTTATGTAAATCAGATTATGTGTCCGTGTACAAACCTCCAAACTCATTATTCACTTAGACTGGTGCCTCCACCCCTATCGCCCACGCTCAGCCCCCGTCCCACAGACAGGAAACAAGTGAGTTATGAGCCAGACACTGAAATACATGCAAGCTGCGTTATTTTATGCAGCTATCGTTTATCACAAGGCTTATGACTGTGCTCATTGTCTGGAATCACAAGCACAGGGAAGCTGGCCAATCTCTGGGCATTTATCAGTTAGAATGTTCAGCCTGAATCTCCCAAATAACACATGAATCTTATCTGTCTGTTCTCTCTCATTGGAAGTGTGTGGTCCGGAGTTTACACACAGGCCTGTGATAAGCCCTTAAACTCTGGAGAGAGGGGGGGTCACCTGTAGACACACACAGCTGTGTTGACAGCTGCACCCCTGTCCTGCCTCTGGGGACAGGTAGTGAAAGGATGGGGTGATGCTGAATCCATTGCAATCAGCAAGGAAGCCATGTTAATGCACTTCTGTTCAATTTGGTTAAAAGCTAAATACAACTGATTCGACCACTTTACCCACAGCCTGCCCTAGCCCCAGGCCCCACTATCTGTGTTCCCACATAACCCTGCACCCTCAAATTCACTCCCTGTCTGTACACGCCGCCCCCCACCACCACCACTACCCCACTACTCCACTGTGCCCCCAAACTCACTCCCTGTTTGCTTTAAATGAATACTCCCATGGTTTTAAATTCAGCTTATCTCTCTTGTAAATAATGTTTTTCTATCAATAAAACTGTCTTTATTTGGTAATCAAATCTATCAATAAGCATTAATAAACAGCAGTTTTTTAAGCCTATTGTCACCTGGGAAATACAGTGTCATACTGGATTGGCGTGGTAATGATATTCCTGAATAGTACCCCAATACAACTGGTTACTATGGGAACATGCACATACTGTATATTCAAATTAAAATCAATATCACCCCAAAACGAAGGAAAAAACAACTGCCTTACGTTATAATGCTTAGTTAAGGGTATCACTGTTCTTTAAAAGGCTGAACAACCTTCGATTTTCTTATCAGTAATATAGCCTAGCTATGTTTTCAAAATGTACAGAAATACTTAGAGTAAGATACGGTTATTTTCCATGGCTTTTCACACAGTTAACTAACCTTCACTTTTCTTACCAGCTCAAACTACATACATTTAAATATACAGGAGTGTACAGGGACTACACTCTTATAGGTATGAAAAAAAGTACGTGATAAAATCACTTTCTTATCCAGGAGATCAGCTTTGGGGAAAATGTATCATGATCCACCGTTCTAGAATTACAAATGCATACAACCACCTTAGCCTTGTGCCAGTGGCTGGGCATGCCTTTATGGTAGGAGGGAACATTCAATATGCAGACAAATGTTCATTGGTCTATTCAAATGGTGTTATGATGCCATGACTCAGGAGAAAAAAGATTTGTTTTTGGAAGGTCTTGAAATCTAAATCATAAATTACCATGAAATGACATTGAGCACATTTCCCAAACTCTCAGACTGTGGGTTTCATCTACTACTGCACAAATATGACATGAAGCTGTGGAATTTAGGGTTTTGACGAGAGTACTCCTTAGGCCACTGTGATGGTGCCTTGGTGCCAGAAGTTCCCTGTTGCCCACTGCGGCCACGGTTCGAAACCCGGCTGCGCCAGCCCAGCTCTGGCCGAGAGCCCCATTGGGGGCTATGATTGGCTGACCATCCCAGAGGGAGGAGGGAGAGTTCCTGTAAGGGAAAAACTAGCTTGACTCCAAGGACAAGCAGTGGGCTCGTGAGGGAGGGTAAATTGAAAGAAATAGAGGGTGTAATTGGGAGAAAAATTGGGAAAATCTGAAACAAATTAATACAAAATAATAATAATAAGAAGAAGTTCCCTGTTCTCTAGAGATCCACTAGGCCTGTTTGGAGAGTGACTTCTGTCAAAGCCGGATTACTATTATATAACATGTGCCATTTGGCAATTTTGACACTTGTATCCAAAGTAACTTACAGAAGTGAATGCATACATTTTTCAGTATACTGTATGTGGTCCCAATTTGAATCAAACCCACAACCTAAGCATTGTAAGTGCCATACTCTACCTACTGAGCCACACAGAACCACCACTATCCCTAACCATTACTGAGGAAATGCAAACATGTTCTTTCAGCAGATCATTTGCAGAAACAGGCATTTTCTGTCCATTGGATGGTAGATGCAAACAACAGATCACATGGTTTTGCTTAAAACACATAAATTCCAGGCTGCCTAATGTACCCCTCCCTTAAACCACAGGGCTGTACTTGTTGCTCAGTGTTTGGATCAGACTGCTGAGGGCTGAGGATGTGAACTCCATAGTCAGCCTACATCTGTCCTGCGCACACCCCATTCCTCACCTGTTCTGTCTGAAACAGCACCCCAATCCTCACCTGAAACACACTTGGCTCAGCCATATTAAACACAAAATCAGGTTAAAAAATATAGCTCCATACCTGATGGCTTAATAAAGGTGTGAATAAGTTCTTCATTAAGCTTCATTAAGGGTGAATAATGCCCTTTAATAAACAGACCCCCCCCCAGGATCACCACATATTGGCCTCATGGAGCAGAATGCAGCATGGAGCAGCACAGATCCAGCATGGAGCAAAAATGGCTCTGAGACAGAGACAGAGAGAGACAGGTGAGGTTGTTCAGGCAAGTATCTCTTATCTCAGGCCTGCACACACTGCTGGGCTGTGGATAGAACATTTCCACACGCTACAGATTCATCTTAAAGCCACAACTCACAGGTGGTCTCTGGCCCCTCCTGACCACTGAGCCCAGGAGGGTATCTCTGTTGTTGTTAATATGCTTTTCTCCCTAGTTTTCTTGTTGTCATCTCTTCAACCACAACATGATTCATAACAAACACAAACACACACACACATGCACAGACACACACACACACACCCACACACACACACACACACATATGTGAGGCACAGTAATGAGTCTTGTTCTGTAGTAATCTTACTTACATGGTCTCTCTCTCTATGACTTTGTCACTAAGCTTGATTTCAGAGAAAACAAAACTGGATTGAACTAGGATCTGTGGATATAAACATATACTAGTTGTACCCAGAGCCCAGAGAAAGAAAGCCAGAACCACAGCCCCACAGAACCACAGCGGAAACAGTCAACCCATTACCAAAAACACTTTTCTTTTTTCCTTTTTGCGCAAAACAAAATTGTGGTTACATGTTCCAGGGCACTGAAAGTGCACATCGCTATTAAAATAGTCAGCATACTCAGTTTGTAATTAAATTATTTCTGCAATGATACTATTACAATGAAATAGATCTGTACAGCAGGGCACATTTTGGTACAGTGAGTGTCTATGGTTGCTTCCCCATTATGGGGAAAGCGCTGTTTTTATGCCTGCTAAATGCCTAAAATGTAAAATGTAAAAATGTAATGCAGACCATTGGGTAGCCTGCAGTTCAACTGAAATCCACTATGTGTCTCTGTCGCCACTGTTTTTGAATACATACCAAGGTAATTGGCTGTGATAAAGGCAAACCTTGACCTCTGACTTCCCCATCGGTACTAGAAATTAACAAAACCCTTGACCCCCCACCCCATGCCCTCACCCTTGTTAAACTATCTGCCTAAGTTTGACTAATTTTGCCCTGGAATTCCATTCCAGTCACCCAGATGAAAAGACTAAATGGGGGATGCATACCTCATTGCTTTTCACACTGATTGAGATGAGAGCCTTTAGCTAATCAAACGGCTACATACAGCAGGAGTCATGTTCAATAGCCAATCACAATGTATCTCCCAGAGCTGGAATCTTGTTCATTAGCCAATCACAGCTCCTCCAGGAGAATAAACACAAGCAAGATGTGTGTGCGTGTGCATGTGCATGTGTGTGTGTGTGTGTGTGCATGTGTGTGAGTGTGTGTATATGTGTGTGTGTAAAACCAACAGCCTCCACTCTCTCCATCAATCCTATGTTTGTCTTTCAAATTTGTGAGTGTGTTCTCATGTTTTTTTAAAAACACTTCCGTTAGGACAAGCTGCAGTAATGTGAGGCGTGTTTTGGTCAGATGGTAAAACATGATAAAGAGGAAAAACAAAGGAAAACAGAATTCCTGCGGCTCTAAATGGTTCCTGGCACACAGTAAACTGGACGTCAGAAAGGCCATGTAATAATACTGCATGTTCATTGTTGGGAAAGGTTTCGCTTAGCGAGGAAAACGCCCTCATCTGTCTTGTTTCTCAGACTGATATGTTACTTAAGCATCAGAGTATGACAACCGTAACTGCTTACAGCATCTTATCAAACAGCAAAACTTGTCTCCAAACCTACAGAGACCAACACAGGCGGTTGGCTGTCAATGTGTCTCCACGGAGACAGTGCTGTCTGTAACATTGCAGCTGTTTTATTGACTGTCTTTGCCATATATACTGTATATCTAAATGTGTGTATCTCAAGATTATTCACACCCTTGATAAAGATGAGTAAAGAAGGAAGGTAAGATGAGCTACAGGTAACTGCCAAAATGAAGTAAATGAAGGGTTCTGGCAGCTCTGTTATGCTGTGGGGTGCATTTTCCTGGCACAGCTTAGGTCCACTCAACCCCTTAGAGGGCAAGCTAAACACCAATAGAAAGCCATTCTGAGTGATCATCTTCATCCCATTTCATTTACATTTTAGGCATTTAGCAGATGCTCTTATCCTGAGCGACTTACAAAAAGTGAATTTATACATGGTAAGATTAAACATGGTTAGTGCAAGAGATCAGCGTAGTAACTCTGTAATAGACATCATCATCCTATGGTGAAGCATTTCTGTCCTGATGGCAGTCGTCTCTCCCAGGATGACAATGCCCCCAACCACAGGGCACAAGTGGCCACTGAATGGTCTGATGAGCATGAAAACAATATAAACCATTTTCCATGACCGTCTCAGTCACCAGCTCTCAACCCAATTGAACACTTATAGGATATTCTGGAGCTGCGTCTGAGACAGTGTTTTCCACCATCATCATCAAAACACAAAATGATCACATTTCTTGTGGAAGAATTATGTTGCATCCCTCCAATAGAGTTCCAGACATTTTAGAATCTATGCCAAGGCACATTGAAGCTGTTCTGGCAGCTCATGATGGCCCAATGCCCTGTTAAGACACATTATGTTGGAGTTTCCTTTATTTTGGCAATTTCCTGTACATTATGTATTGAATATAAGTAGTAGTAGAAGAATATCTCTCTTATCCAGGGTAATATAATGTGTTTATAGTACACACACACACACACACACACACACACACACACACACACACACACACACACAACAAATAAAAGTACTTTCCAGACACCAATGAGACAGGGACAGCTTTATTTCCACAAAGCATTATATAGGACTTCTAATACATTGTTAATTTAAATTTATAGATGTTCCATTTAACAATGGTTGTATTGTGAGGAAACAACCTGAACGTTAGCTGACACCATCACAATCTCCCTCAGCATTTGGGATTTGTGTGCAATGTTTCATTTTCAGATTACATTACAGTATGTGTTCTACCGTTACTGTAATGTTGTTAGGTTCTCAGACGAGTCTGGAGATGAAATGAAACCTGACTCAGGACAAACTGCATAGCGATCACTGCCGTGAGAAATCCAGGTTTATGAGGACATTCTTCAACACGCTTTGAAAAAACATGACCTTGTTCTGAAGCGACTCACTGCACAGAGGTTTCACTCTACACCAGTAACCAAGTTTCATTCATTTTATTTATTTATATAAGAATAGATATTTTTACAGGAGACAGGCCCTGCTCAGACTAAATGATTTTCTAAGGGTCCCTGTCCTGCAGTGTGATAGAAAAGAAAGGAAAAAATTAAAGAAAAGTGTTCAACTAATCAGTTGCCACTCCTTGATGGCGGGTCGGGCATGGCAGGGAGCTGGTGGTGATGGGGAGGAGAGGGAGGAGGGAGACATCAACTGAGGGGCATGGGTGGGGGCCATTGTAAAGGTGCAGCATTTCCACTTCCCTGCTGCTGGGAGACTGGAGGTTTAAATATCCAAGAAGCATCTCCCAGAGTTACAATTCTGTTATCAAATCCTGTTAATTGTAACTCTACACTTGATTGTAAATTACATCACAATGGTGAGCTAACAAGAAAGACAGACACAAAGACAGTGTGTCCACTGTGAAATAAATATTTACAAGGGCGCCGCCTAGTGGCCCAGCTTGTAAAATGCGCTCATTCCAAGGGCTCACTATTGGGCTGAGCCCAATAGCCAAGACCAGGGGTGGCCCTGGTTTTCTTTGTTACTCAGCACTTAATTAATCAAATAAAACAAGTTATTATACAGTTAACTCACTGCACCTTTGTAGGTTTAAATTAGTTGCTGATTTTAAGGTAAAAATGTAAAGCCAGCATACACTGCAGCTCTCCAGAATCAGGGACTTTCTGGCCTAGACCCTGCTAGTTTGAATATAACTAGGAGTCCGAAGGAGTGGCACATCATTGGCTTTGTCCTGCTGGCTTAAACTGCTTTACATCTTAGGGCCCCCTCAACCCATTTTCAAGGCAGCTATCCATAAATCAATCAATCAATCAATCAATCAATCAGTTAAACAATTCATAGCTCATGATCCATGTTTCTAAATGGCTGAATTTCTTGTGATCCAAGCTTGTTTTCAGGGCAATCTCACAGTTTGCATTTACATTTGCCCTTTACATTTTTGCATTTAGCAGACAACTTACAAGATGTGCATTAATATAGGGTAAGATCAATCATAGTCTGTGCAAGAGATCAGTGTTGTAATAAAGTAATAGACATAATCGTTGGCAGCTGCATACCGTACCTGTAACACAGGGAAGGAAAAGTTAGAGATTCCGTTTTTTTGGGACAGTCTTCAACATAGATACATATTACAAAATGCAGTATTAACATGAAAGCAGTGGTGATGACAATTAGTACAAATGTAGAGTCAGTGGTGGTGGAGTCTGAAGAGGTGGGTTTTGAGTCTCTTGTGGAAGATGGCCAGTGATTCTGCGGTGGGGAAGATCATTCCACCACTGAGGGGTCAGGACAGAGAAGAGGTGAGACCGTGAGGAGCGGCTGCCAGGCGCCCGGAGGGATGGGATAGTCAGTTTGCCAGAGGAGGCGGAGCGGAGGGATCTGGCTGGGGTGTAGGGTGTGATGAGTGACTGGAGGTAGGAGGGAGCAGTTCCTCTAGCAGCTTGACAAGCCAGCAGTTTATTCTGATTTTGTGTGAGTGAATGTGTAAGTGTTTGCGTGTGTGTTAGTAAGCATGAGTGTATTAATAAGTGTGAGAGTGAGTGTACTAATGAGTGATTGAGTGTGAGTGCGTGTGTGTGTGTGTTAGTGAGTGTGTGAGTTTGTGAGTGTTTTAGTGAGTGTGTGTGTGTGTGTGTCAGTGTGAGTGAATGTGAGTGTGTATGTGAGTGAGTGTGTGTGTATATGTGTGTGAGTGTGTGAATGAGTGAGTGCATGTGAGTGTATGAGTGAATGTGTAAGTGTTTGCGTGTGTGTTAGTAAGCATGAGCGTATTAATAAGTGTGAGAGTGAGTGTACTAATGAGTGATTGAGTGTGAGTGCGTGTGTGTGTGTGTTAGTGTTAGTGAGTTTGTGAGTGTATGTGTGTGTTTTAGTGAGTGTGTGTGTGTGTCAGTGTGAGTGAATGTGAGTGTGTATGTGAGTGAGTGTGTGTGTATATGTGTGTGAGTGTGTGAATGAGTGAGTGCATGTGAGTGTATGAGTGAATGTGAGTGTTTACGTGTGTGTTAGTAAGCATGAGTGTATTAATGAGTGTGAGAGTGAGTGTACTAGTGAGTGTTTGTGTGTGTGTGTGTGTTAGTGAGTGTGTGAGTTTATGAGTGTATGTGTGTGTGTGCATGTGCGTGAGCGTGTGTGTTTTAGTGAGTGAGTGTGCGTGTGTGTGTGTGTGCGAGTGAGTGAGTGAATGAGTGTGAGACCTCTAATGCTTGTTACAGAACTGCCATCTCAGGCACAGAGCCCTCCAGCCCATAGCAGTGTGCTGTTTGACTGTGCTAGTTGAGGGCCCAGATGCCTAAAGGGGAATCCGTAGGGGATGGGGGGTGGTGGGCACCGGTGGGAGGACCAATGGACACCGGACTCAGTGGAGACCCAGAACCTGATACAGGAAGCTGGCACAGTTCTGGGGCTGTCCCAACAGAAAGGGTGTGAGAACAGAGAGATCCATTGTACTCAAAGTCTGAGTCAGTGTGCTGTCAGAGTTTGGAGACAGAAAACAGTATAGCGACCCCTGCAGGACACAAGTAATTACTGCAGTGCAAAAATTATGAAACAAACAACAGCAATGGGAAAGGGCCATAAAATCATTTGTGGTATGATTTACACCTTTAACTGTATTGTATAGCCTTTCTGACCTATGAGTATACATAGAACTGTATACAAAATTCAAGAAACATATACACTCATATTTAAGGCTATCATGCATGACTTAAAAAATAAACTCATTACTCTTTCAGTATTGCCTGAAACAGTAAGTTCCTTGGAGAGCCTTGTAATTCAGGAAAATCAGTTCAAGAAAGGGAGAGCCTAGGTAGCTAAGTAGCTAATATATTGCGAATCAAAATTAAGAGCTGAACTATTCAGGATTAGCAGTATTGTCTCCAAGACAGATGCAATCAATTCAAATGGGTGTAGAAGAAATGTGGACCAATATTTTAATTTAGCAGTCTGAGATAGCCTAGCCCATTCCTTCCTATCTAATATTATATTAAAAGGGTTATTGTAGATGTGCAGTGTAAATTCATCCCCAAAGTAAGGAAAAATAGGATGAAAAAACAGTCTCCGCTGTGGATGACTAAATCTTTAGGGGAGATTTTGAGGCAAAAGAAACGACTGTAGAGTATTTAAAAAGGATAACTCAGAGAGAAACAAGTTAGATTATTGTAATATGCGGGCTAAGGCTAAAAAGGAAATAAGATCAGCTAAAAGGCGGTTTGAAATTAAAATTTCCCAAGATGCAAAAAGTAATCCTAAGAAGTTTTTTCAATATTGTAGTAGAAAAAGGAAAGTTAAGGATGAGGTTAGGTGCATTAAGAATAAGGAAAGAACTTTGGTTTATAATAATAAGGATATTGCAAACACACTAAACAGTTACTTTGTGGAGAGCTTTACTAGAGAAGAGGTTATAAATATGCCTAAATGTATAGACAAGGTACAGAATGTTTTGGAGGACTTTGAAATAAGGGACGTAGAAGTACTAGAAAAACTAGAAAAACTTAAGACAACTAAGGCAGCAGGCCCGGATGGCATATATCCCAGAGTACTCAAAGAACTTGGGGAAATTATATATAAACCATTGACAGATATTTTAATTCAATCCATAATCATTGGAGAAATACCAGATGACTGGAAGCAGGGTAGTATAATTCCAATATATAAGAAGGGGGACCGTACTGACCCAGGGAACTATAGGCCTGTCAGTTTAACTTGCATCGCATGTAAAATGCTGGAATGTATTATTAGGGATAAGTTGGAATCATTCTTGAAAAATAATAGTATTTTAAGGGAGAGCCAACATGGATTTCTCAAAGGGAAGTCATGCCTAACAAACCTCCTGGACCTTTTCGAAGAGGCTACAAAGTGTGTTGACCTGAACCAGGCTTATGATATTATATATTTGGACTTTCAGAAAGCATTTGACAAGGTACCACATGAGAGGCTCATTGCTAAAATGAATTCAGTAGGAATTGCAGAAGTAGTTTCACAGTGGGTTCATAATTGGCTGCAAGGGGGAATACAAAGAGTAACAGTAGGTGGGGCCGAATCTGAGCTCGGTGCTGTGGGCAGTGGTGTCCCGCAGGGATCGGTGCTGGGACCTCTGCTCTTCCTTATTTACATAAATGATCTTGATATGGACATTAGTAGCAAAATAGTGAAATTTGCAGATGATACTAAACTTGGGGGTTTGGCAAACAGTTTGTAATCGACTAAAGTAATCCAAGATGATTTAAACAAAATCCCCAAATGGGCAGATACATGGCAGATGACGTTCAATATTGCTAAATGTAAAGTTATGCATGTGGGAAATAAAAACATTAGACAGGAGTATTTTATGGGAGGAGAAAAGTTAGTAGGTGTTCAATTTGAAAAGGACTTAGGAATTGAAGTTGATCCAAGCCTATCTGCATCAAAGCAGTGTGCTACAGCAGGAGGTTATATTAATGTTATATAATACCTTTGTCAGACCGCACTTAGAATACTGTGTGCAGTTCTGGGCACCGCACTACAAGAAAGATATAGAAGTTCTTGAAAAAGTCCAAAGAAGGGCAACTAAACTGATACCTGGTATGAAAGGTAAAAGTTATGATGATAGACTTAAGGCACTCAATCTATTTAAACTTAGCAAATGGAGACTTAAGGGGGATTTGATTGAGGTTTTTAAATTCCTTAAAGGGATTAACAAAGTAAAATACCAAAGATTTTTTAAGATAAGTGGGGTCAGCAGAACAAGAGGCCACAGGTGGAAATTAGTTAAAGGGAAATTCCGCACAGATATTAGGAAGTTTTTCTTTACACAGAGTTGTCAATGCCTGGAACAGCTTGCCAGGTCAGGTAGTAGAGGCAGAAACGCTTGGGCTATTAATATATGAAATACTTTCTAATCATTATATACATCCTGTCGGTTCTGGCTCCACGATGGTGGAATGACCTTCCTGTGGAAGTCAGAACAGCTGAGACCCTGGCCACCTTCAAGCGACGACTGAAGACTCACCTCTTCAGGGTGCACCTCTCCCCGTAGTCTGGTTTTTGTTAACTTAGGGACATAGTTGCTTAGTTTCACACGTCTACTTGTTTATGTATTGTATTAGGCTTAGGCATTATTTTTTGCATTGATTGCTTTATTGCTACCTTTGAATTGTGGGTACAGATTTACCTACAGGGTCCTAGTTTAACTATGTGGTTGCTCCTAGCACCCAGGAATTGTACTTCCCACTAGGGTGGCTTTCAGCTAAACTGTTCTTGACTACGGTTAACACTTTGTTGTACGTCGCTCTGGATAAGAGCGTCTGCCAAATGCCTGTAATGTAATGTAATGTATGATATTAAGTTATTTAAGTGTATCTATTTTAAAATTCATTTTTTTCTGTTTTAGATTAGCCATTATCAACCAAGGAAAAATCAGCAGGACTGAGGTAGGGCCACTATACGCAGCGAACGCCACGCCGGCTTTTAAATCGACTCCCGATCCAATTGAACCCCCCCTCTCCGTGGCCAGCGTTGGACGGGGACAGAGGCCTATCTTGCCAAATGCCATTATCAACCAAGGAAAAATCAGCAGGACTGAGAGCTATTGTATGTATATCTGGATACATTACAACTGAAGTCACTATGGGGTTGGTTATTGTCACTGTAACCCCAGAGGATCTGTACAATCTGTTAAAAGAGGAGTCAACCATCAAGTACAACTGGATTTCTGACGAGGACATTGAAAAATATGATGAGGCTGTTCCAAAACAAGTTGCAGTCCCAGAACCCCAACACCTGCACTGAAAATCTATCAGGTGACCTCTACATAACCTGCTCAAATCCAGCGCAGGGAGATCTCCTGTTTCTGCAGCAGAAGGCAAGTCCCCAAGCCGAAGAAAATCAAGATCTGAATGGGAAATTCGAGATACGAAGGTCAACCTTTTGTGGGGCAGGTCCTCAAGGTGGTCGGCAATGAAATCAAGGTGAGCTGAGTGAAGAATGAAGAACGCTTTCTTTTGGCCTCATCCTCTTGACATTATATTTTATTACATATCCAATGTAATTCAGGTGATCTGTGAGCCAGAGCCCCTCAATAGACGTCACTTAAAGCTACACAGTGTAGACTGGGACAATTTCAAAAGAAACACCTGAACAACACTAGGCAAGACTAGTTCAGTCGGACCCTCTTTCGCATGTGCTTCAATAATGGAGAGTCAGTCAGCCAGTCAGTCAGTTAGGGACCTCCAGGGTCCGGTAAAAAAAAAACCAGCATCTCATTGTGAACCTCCAGTTCTTGAGCCATAAAGCCACAGTGCTTGAGCCTTTACTTGAAACTGTTATTAACTGTTATAAACTGCCTTTTTGAGGACGGTGGAAAGCTGATGTCCCCCGGATGGACAGAGGTGATAAACCTCATTTGTGATATATTTATTTGGTTTTTATAAACCGTAAAGCTTTTTTCCAAGATATTATTTTAAAAGTTGGCATTCCCAACTACAAAAACAATAGGCTCTACACAAGGACATGGGTACAATACAAAGCATTTACATCCAACATCAGGCACAAGACAGGAACACAGAGGCAGTAATTGCCAAAACAAACTCAAAAAGGGCTACAAAAAAAAGAAAAAACAAGGGTTTTGTGCTCAGGAGTTGGCTGCCCACGCCTCCTCTGCGGGGTGAGCTATATGACCAGTTCTTTCCAGTGGCTCACCCCTCCTCGCCCCTTTCTCATCCTTCAAAAAGTCAGCCAAAACGCCATCTTGGAGGAGGTTTTATATGATTCTCCACTGCCGCTGCAGCTCCAGGGTCCTACATCCCTCTTGGAGGCCGAACAGGACCTTCTCAACCATCAGGGAGAATCTCGGCAGGAGCCTGTTATGGGAGCCTGTTATGGAGCACTCCCAGAACAGATGGTGTAATGTTCTGAGTCAGTGCACCCGTGGAGGCATTTCGGGCTAAGTTCAAACATAAATTACCTTGTGGGGAGACAACCGTGAACAGACATCCACATTTTTCCATACAATTTCGGGGTTCAGGGTCAGGTTGCCCCTCGGGAGCGTTATAGTCTCTCCCGATCTCAAAAAGGACATGATGTGTTTATATGCCCATGAGGGCAACCCCCTCCCGGGTCCCTGACCAATCCCATCCTGAAGGCAAAATCTCTCAGGGCTCTGTAGACCTGTGGGAGTACCAGCTGTATGGCACAGTAAGGTCCAGCTAACACAGGCTCATAGACCTGAGGAAGGGAGCAGCGTAGTATCTGATTAGCATACCAGGGGCCAACTCCTCCCTCTGGGTGTTATGGACCAGTGCGTCAGACCCTGTGCCAAGATGATGGTTGTTATGTCTGGGACCCCTCTGCCCCCTTTCTCCTTCTCATTCATCAGGGTTGTGCTCCCCAGCCTCTCCATTTTGCTCCCCCAGACAAAATGAAAGGTGATTCTAGCTATGAGCTTACTATTGACCCTGTATGGGGGAACCACTCAGTATGGGAAGGACTATTACCTTCAGAACCAGGATCTTACACGTTATTGTCAGGGGCCGTGAGCTCCAGCTCCCGATTTTTTTCTGGATGTAGCATAGGGCCTCCTCCCAGCTCCGGTTCCCTCTCCTGTCAGTCTGGAAGGTGACCCCAAGCAGTTTTATGCTTTCTGTGCAGACAGGGAAAGAACAAGTTAGCGACCGTCTCCATGATGGCAACAGGAGCAGCTCACTCTTGCCCCAATTGACCAGGGCGTCTGTGGCTCCTCTGCCACCTTATCACCTTTTTTTTGTTGGGGCTGAATAGGGTAAGGGTTTTCAGTGCTGGGGTTTTCTGGTGTATAAAGTGAGGGGGACTGGGGTGGATCAGGCTGGGGGAGTGGGGGTAGGAGGGTAGGACTGGGGCGCGGTGTCCCTAGTCCTGTTAGGGAGATGCCCACTTACCCCACAGAGGTTATAGGGTCTAGGGTTCCGGCATGCCCTGGTCTCATGCTCACCTCCACTGCACTTGACCATTGTGCAGGCTGCCATATCAGAACACCACACCCTCATTATTCCCCAGGGTGATGGTACTGGGGATGTGTCTCACCCCTCCTACTGATGTCGAGTCTGGCTGAAGTTGTACCAGCTATTTTCTGGCCTCAGTCCACACCCCATCCTCGTCAAGGCTTTGGCTCTTCGGAGTTGGGCAGGCCATGGTCTCACCACCAGGCCCTCAAGTACAGACGCATTTTACATTTTTACATTTTAAGCATTTAGCAGACGCATTTATCCAGAGCGACTTACAAGATGTGCATTAATACATGGTAAGAACAATCATAGTTAGCACACGAGATCAGTGCAGTAATACAGCAATAGACATCATTGCAGGCGTCTGTGTATCATACCTGTAACACTGGGAAAGAAAAGGTTAGTGTGTTTTTTTTTGTAAAAAAATAATAATTGTGTAGAACAAGTAAACAATGGTGACGACAGATTGGCTAGATGGACAGTGTTTAGTGGTAGTGGAGTCTGAAGAGGTGGGTTTTGAGTCTCTTGCGGAAGATTGCAAATGATTCCGCGGTCCTGACCGATTGCGGAAGGTCATTCCACCAACGAGGAATGGGGCAGTCAGTTTGCCAGAGGAGGCGGAGCGGAGGGGTCTGGACGGGGTGTAGGGAGTGATGAGTGACTGGAGGTATGGGGGAGCAGTACCTCTGGCCGCTTGAAAAGCAAGCACCAGTGACTTGAATCTGATGCGTGCTGCGATGGGGAGCAAGTGCAGAGAGGAGAGTAGAGGGGTGACGTGGGTGAACTTCGGCTGGTTGAGCACCAGGCGAGCGGCAGCGTTCTGGCCTAGTTGCAGTGGCTTGATGGTGCAGGCTGGAAGGCCTGCCAGCAAGGAATTGCAGTAGTCCAGACATGAGATCACCAGGGCCTGGACCAGGAGTTGAGTGGCCTCTTGGGTGAGGAACGGTCGGATCCTCCGGATGTTGTGGAGGGAGAAACGGCAGGTCCGAGTGATCGCTGCAATATGGCTCGAGAAGCACAGCTGGGTGTCCAGGGTCACTCCAAGGCTCCTGGCAGACTGGGACGGAGACACTATGGAGCCTTCCACGGTGATTGACGCATCAATCGTCGGGGAGCCCTTCGCAGGGAGGAAGAGCAGCTCTGTCTTCCCCAGGTTCAGCTTCAGGTGGTGGGTGGACATCCATGCAGAGATGTCAGCCAGGCATGCAGAGATCCGTGCCGGGACCTGGGTCTCAGATGGAGAGAAGGAGAGAAAGAGTTGAGTGTCATCGGCATAACAGTGATAGGAAAAATCATGAGCAGAAATAACAGAGCCAAGTGACTTGGTGTACAGAGAGAATAGGACGGGGCCTAGCACCGAGCCCTGTGGGACTCGGTAGAGAGGGTGTGTGGAGAGGAGAGGGATCCTCTCCAGGCCACCTGTTAGGACCGGTCAGCCAGGTAGGACTCAAACCATGTCAACGCAGATCCAGAGATTCCCATCTCGACGAGAGATGAGAGCAGGATCTGGTGGTCCACGGTGTCGAATGCCGCCGACAGGTCGAGGAGGAGGAGGACGGAGCTAAGGGATTGGGACTTAGCCCCGTGAAGAGTAAGACGGGAGTGCCATCCTCAGGGAAGGCACTGAGTAGGGCATCCATCTCATCTAGGAAACTCCCCAGTGGACCTGGAGGGCGATAAAGAACAATGATGTGCAGTTTACATGGAACAGTGACAGTGACAGCATGAAATGAAGGAGGAGGGTGAGAAGTGAGGAAGAGGAACAATACCAAATCTCCACAGGGGGGAGATCAGTATACCTGTCCCTCCACCTCTACCTGAGGGTCGTGGAGTGTGGGAGAAGGTGTAGGCAGGGGAAAGAGCAGCAGGGGTGGCCGTGTTCTGAGGAGTGATCCACGTCTCCGTGAGCGCCAGGAACTGCAGGGAGAGTAGTGAGACCTGGGCCGAGATGAAATTGGCCTTCCGGACAGTGGACTGGCAGTTCCATAGTCCGCCTGCTACCACTACGTCAACACCAGGAGATCTAGGAGGGTGGATGAGATTGGACAGATTACGGGTGTGGGTACAATCTCTCCTTCTAGGCAATCTAGAAGAGGAGACATGGACTGGGATAGGGAGGTAGCATGTAGTGTTAGATGCAGAGGAAGAACAGGGAGATACAAGACTATGATACTTACCGTGCGGCGAGCACTCCCTAACTGGCCCCCCTCGGTGGACTCCTGTAGGTAGACTCCTACATTTTTGTCCGCCGAGTCTTCGTTCGGTGAGGCTAGGAAGGTGAGGCTGCCGCGAAAAGCTGCTGCTATCCACAACTATGGTTGCTTATAAAGCTGAGTGATGCTAGGCACTAAGTGGCGAGTGCCACCTGACAACAATACAGATTAATTAACAAGTCACAGGTTCCTTCCGCTACTCAAGGAGTATGCTGGTGGATGGAAAGGAGATTTAGAAGAGAGAGAGATTGAGGAAAATGAAGGGGGGGAGGAATTGTGCTCTGATTAGCCAACCAACACACAGCTCTTCATCTTACACTGAAACCCAGTGTGGGTACAGGATTTCCCTAACCCTGCAATGCAGAAACAGCCGACTGTTTCTATCACGCCACTGACTCTCATCATTACCTAAGCCAGCTGTTTCGGTTTGTTGGTACTCTGGCTAGGCTCAACCTCAGCTTTTAAAACTTGCTGTCTTTTTAAAGGAAATGTTCATTTTCTCCCAATTTGATATCCAATTACACCCACTATTTTCATGTCAATCCCCCCCTTCATACTATGAGTTTGCTGCCGTGGCCTTGTGACCGGTGGTGTCGAAGGCGAAGCATCGTCTCTTTCGAGGCGGCACTCGCCAAGCCGACGACTGTAACTCCGGCACCCCAGAGCCACTCCTGTCCGCAGCGAACATCCTGTCAGCTTCCCTTCCCCCTCCCTGGGGTGAACAGCCAATTGTTGCCCCCGGTGGCACTCCCGGCCAGAGCCAACTCTGGCGTGACAAGGAATCGAACCCCATTGCTCTCTTTTTTACTATGTAGGTCTTATTGCTATGTAGGTACTATAAGCCTCTGTGCTTTTATAAGAAGTTCCTCACCATCAACACCCTCACTAAAAACTAAGTAGTTGACAATGTCAACATAGCTAACATCGGGGCATTGTTTCATATCGTCTACCCATTCCATTAGGGTAGACGGATGGGGCACTTTCACAGTATTGTCCCCAGTACTTGTTAAATAATCCAATCCATGTAACCATTTGCAAAATCTGGCCATTTACCACAGTTTTTGTCTTCTTAAACACCCAGCTACACATGTAAACACAGCGGAGCAGATATCACTAACTGGTTTACACGATGATGCCACTATGAATCATGGGAAAGGTCAGAGTTCGGGAAAGTGGTCAATAGTGGAAAAGCAAACTCTCCAAGTGTTGATTCTGTGGCATTCACCACTACAGTATTCTGCTTTTCATGATTTGGAAGCAGGGCTGCACGCATTCCCCCTTCTGGACTTTGTTACAGAAGCGATGGCCAAGAGAGAAGTGGGTGGGGCCGCCATTTCCGGGGCAGAGATTAACGCTTCCTGTTGCTGAGGAGGGAGAGGCGAACATGATGACGACAATATCCATCATGGCAGCTACAGAATCAGCTAACACTAAAGAAGAGGGAGGCTGGAGTGCAGAGGCTGCCACTTACCAAGATGCTCGCAAAATGCCTGAGGTGCAGTGCTAAAAAGACAACACCGGAGGAGTCTGGCACTCCCGCCGGCCCCGTTGCAGAGGGCGGGGGAAGCATCTCCACCAGCAGGCAAAAAACCCTCTCTTTGGAAGAGGTTTAAACGCTGCCTGAAGCCAAAGGTGAATTCTGGAGACAAAGGCTATGCCCTCTTCTCTTAGGCTGGAAACTGGTGAAGCTGAAGCCTGGGAAGAAGTCCAACTCTATATGGAGCTTCCCATTGCTTGCCTGCCAAAAGCTGCAGAGATGCATTCAAGATAAGAAAAAACATTTCAAACTGGGCGTACCCTGTAAAAATCATATCTCTACTAGGATGAAATTTTGCAATTACAAAACAACTGTTCCTAACGCCATTGTCTTATTCAAACGAAAGGTCCAAGGATCCTAAATGTAAGACATTGCATGGGGTCTGATAATGGCCCCTCAGCCATTAATCATCTTACATTTTGTTCTTGCTTTAAAAGTAATAAAAGTGCAGCCATTGCTTTTGGATTTGCTTGAGTTGGACATTATTTAAAATTTAGGACAGCTCTGAGACACTGTGTAGGACACTTTATTTAGGATTAAAGCAAGTTAGGATGCTTATGTAATACCCTTTTCCTAACTGGATTTTGGATACGGCAATGGAGTTAGGAACGGTTGTTTGTAATAGCAAAATGTAGAGATAATATTTTACAGTTAAGATGGCTCTGGCTCTCTGGCTCTCTCTCTCTTGCACAGTCTGTCAGTTTAGATATGACAAATTCATGCTCCCATTACCTCTTTGTTTTATGTAGTCTGTCAGTTTCAATGATAACTTGTGTGCTGTTACTTCTTTGTTTTATTGTGGGATCTTGAGTGCCTCAGGAGTCCAAGTGTTGTACACAGACTCGGGAGCATAGGCAAATGCATGTTGATGTTGGTGGTCCCGTAGCGTGAGAATGTCTCTCTGACTGAATTTGGGTGGTTTTTCGGTTCTGCTCAATGTTCTCTACCGCAGTGCGGATGATGCTATGCCAGAGATTGTTCAGAGGCAACCCCTGTGATTTGACTTGGCTGGGTGTTTCACAATTTTAGCTTCGGCTTCAAGGCTGTCTTTGAAGCGTTTCTGGGCCGGCCTCTTTCTCAACATCCTTGCTGCAGTTTGCCTGAAGAAAATCCTTATTGGGAGTAGATCTTGGGGCATCCTGACAATGTGTCCTGCCCATCTTAGCTGTGCCTTTACCAGCATAGCCTCAATGCTGGTGCCGTTAGCTCTCTGCAAGACCTTGCACATCTTAAGTTTTGTGGAACCCCCCAACCCCCCACAATGATTAGCTTGCTTTTCAGCTTCTGTTTGTTATTTATTTGTTGCCTTCTAAGGGGAATTATTTTTCTACAGTCCTCCAGCACAGTAACTGCACAACTCAGTCTGAAGAACTGCAGAGTGAAAAGTAGCAGCAGAGAGCAGTTGCACACACCAATCTCTAGAGTTGATGAGATTTTTATCACAATATTTTTAGATTTCTGGCTCTTTTGTAGTTAGCGGTGGGTAGCTGCTCATGATTCATAGGATTGTAGTACTACTGTGTGCCCTCCGAAAATGGAGGACGATACGGCAGCATTTTATCATTTTAGTTGAGCATTCCAAATTGAGTTCCTCAGGGCTGCACGCGATTGGCCAAGGCACCCCCTCTTGCTTTAAAGGGTTTCAGTTGGTAGGATATCATCTCCCCACCTCATCTGCAACGGTGAATCATGGTCAATTGGAGTGAATCCTGCAGTCTGGCTGCACCAGCTGCGTTAGCTGTGCAGTTCTTTGTGCAAAACCTGCACTGGTGGACTGCACAGTGAACAGTAGCAGCAGATGGCTGCACACGATTCATAGGGCCTGAGTGCTACAATGTGCTGTCCTGAAATGACAGAGGGCACTGCAGTGTTGGGACAGGCCTACAGCTGTAATTGGGCATTCCAAATTGGGAAGGCTAGAGTTGCAGGTTTTTCCCCGATGTTGCCAGCCTGAGCACCCACACCTACAGGATTTTGAACCAGATTTGCTCTTAAAGTTGAACTTTTGTTGCCTTATATAAGGGGCAGAGAGGGAATTTTCCACCTTTCTTCCTCACAGAGGGGAGAAATGAGAAACAAACTAATTTTGCCATCCCTCCAATTGTTTAACGTTTCACCACATCACCACTAATTTGCATTCAATTAAATAATGTTAAAGTTAAAGTCTACTCAATTTTATTTAGTCGCTGAGCATGCTGACTTCGCAATGCCAATGGTCGCTTCGCCACCTACCATTGCCAGCTCCCACTGAAAATGAATGACTTCCGGCCACTTTATTGCTTCTTGTCACTTCTGGTGGACACGCAGGGTTAGGAGTCCAGGCCAGCACACAACTGCTAGCAATAACTATCTTCCCAAGTTTCCAAAATAAGTCACGTACCCAAAATGATTTGTGGAGTGTTCTTTGTTGCTGTATGAAAAATCTTGCTGCTGTTTAAAATGTGACCTGTGCATGGCTATGCACTCTCACTACGCTCTCATTTACATACTCCATATTACAGAAAAACAATAATTGTTATGTATGTGTATGTATTTTTTTTTGTATGTATGTTTTCAGATTATGTATGTATTTTTCTAATTAATCTAATCCATCCATCCATCCATCCATTATCTAAGCCGCTTATTCCTGGTCAGGGTCGCGGGGGGGGGCTGGAGCCTAAAGGGCGAGAGGCAGGAATACACCCTGGACAGGTCGCCAATCCATCGCAGGGCAAACACCATTCACTCACACACTCATACCTACGGGCAATTTATACTAATTAGCCTAACGTGCATGTCTTTGGAAAGAAACCGGAGTACCTTGGAAACCCACGCGGACACGGGAGAACATGCAAACTCCGCACAGAAAGGCCCCGGCCTGGATTCGAACCCGAGACCTTCTTGCTGTGAGGCGACAGTGCTATCCACTGCACCACCGTGCCGCCTAATTAATCTAATTAAGCTCCTAAACCCCCAGAAAGCAAGCCTAAAGCAATAGTCGCAAGGAAAAGGTCCCTGGGTCAAGACTATAGGGAAACACCTTGGGAGCAACCAGACTAAAGGAGGGGGTCTATCTTCTGGCCGGCATAGGGTGTGTGAAACAGAAATGTAGTGGTAGCAGAATGCAGTCCAACTAAATTAAATAAACACTCACTTTAGACAAATCTCAAATAAGTCATAGTTAATGACATCATATGAGCATTGCATTTTTAAACTACTTCATTCAATTATAAATAGGATTATTGCATGTATGAGTGTTTGAATGTTTTAAGCCAATGGGTACAGTAAATTTACATGACTATATAAGAGATGGAAAAAGATCTGGTAAGATCTGCATATTACAGATATTACATATATATTATTGATTTGTTTCTCACAATTAAAAGTCCTCACCATTTGAAGGAAACAAATTTCTGCAATGATATACAAGGATTGGGCCTTACTTGGGTCACACTGAAGTTATAAAAGAGTTGTATTAATCTTAACTTAATTTTACTTTCCTTTTCTCTTTCCCATCCACTTGAGCTATACCATAGCGGTTTATCTACCTACCACATATAGTGGTCACAGTGCTGGGCTTGTAACTCAGAGTTTGCAGGTTTAAATCCCTGGTGGGGCACTGCCCTTGTACCCTTGAGCATGATACTTTCACGGAAGTGCTTCAGTAAAATATATATCAGTGTATGTAAGTAAATGGCATGTGTTTGTATTCAAAATGTATTTGTATTTAAACTATGAGTATTAACCTTGTTTATTTATATTACTGTTGTATCATATAAATGGGATCTCTCTATCTTTTGTAGGTTTGTAATCTTTTGTTTTTGATGATTTGCAACTTTCAGTAAGTGCCATCAGATGTAGTCAACAGTTATCACCACTAGGTGGCGGTATAAGATAATATTTTGATTACAAAGCTTCCTGAAGCCAGTTTTTTCCTGTTGCTGATATGATTCTTCTCTGTGGAAGTTGTCCTTTCTCCACAGTAGGCAGAGAAAGTAGTATTGGAGATGGATTTTATCAACTCTGTGGGGAATTAATGGGTTGTAAAGTGAGCTGTCATTTGTAATGGTACCCGCTTTGCCTGTGACTGCATCAGAGTCATGGAGACTGAGACAAGGCAAGGGTAATTAGTGGTAAAGTCCAGCTGAAGTGCGATTTGTTCGCTGTCTCGAACCCAGGCTGCAGTGGGCAACCTACACTTAGAGCAAATGGGTTCACTGGTAGCGCCACTCGGGGGCTGCTTACCTCTTTTTTGTATGGGTTATACCTCTGTGCCACCTGCGAAGAACTCTGATCCTGTGGGGCAGTGTGCAAGCTGCCCTGCACTGCCCTGCTGCTTCACCCTGCGTGTGTGTGTGAGAGAGACAGTGGAAGTGTGTGTGTATGTGCGTTTATGTTTGTGTGTGCATGTGTACATGTGTATTTTTGTGTGTGTGTGCTTGTATGCGCATGTGTTTATCCCCAAACACTTAAAAAGGCTATTTCCACCTGTTTTGCACTATTCTTAAATAAAGCCTTATAACTTTGCAGTAAGACATGGTTGATGGCTGGATTTGAAGGGAACATGTGCACCATCAGACTCAAGTTTCAAAACCTACAAAATATTTGAACATTCATGGAATACACATAATTGACATAAATATGTTTTAAAAAATCATAAATTGCTTCATACTGTACTGAGGTGGTGGTCTGAGAGACCCCTCAGGTTTGCACCTGGACCAAGAGATGAGAAGGCAGCCGCAGGTAGAACAGACGTTTATTTAACCAATGTGCACACACAGGGAGAGCCATCCGAGGTCAAAGCAAAAACGCTCTGAAGACATAATATCTTCACTCATTATTATAGAAACATTGGGGAACCTTACCCCACCCCTCCCTTGCTATGCCCTCCCACCTGTATATGGCATGATGAATACATTTGCATTAATCTGCTCATGGTCACCCCTGCCTCTGGGCTGCAAACATCTCAGTTCGACCAATGTGGTACATTCAGGCCAAAAAACCCTGCCCTTAAGGATTAGAGAAAACCTGGGAGGGCCATGCCCGAGATGATGACTGTCTTTAACCCCCAGGTTAAAAGTGACCCGGAGAACCCCGTCACATAGATTATATTTAACATCTGTCTTCATTTGTCTTTATAATGCACATAACAAAGATACTGACCAGGCCCATGCCACCCTCCCTGGCTCCATAGTGTCTCTGTCTCAGTCTGCCAGGAGCCTTGGAGTGACCCTGGACAACCAGCTGTGCTTCTCGAGCCATATTGCAGCGATCACTCGGACCTGCCGTTTCTCCCTCCACAACATCCGGAGGATCCGACCGTTCCCCAAGAGGCCACTCAACTCCTGGTCCAGGCCCTGGTGATCTCATGTCTGGACTACTGCAATTCCTTGCTGGCAGGCCTTCCAGCCTGTGCCATCAAGCCTCTGCAACTAGTCCAGAATGCTGCCGCTCACCTGGTGTTCAACCAGCCAAAGTTCACCCACATCACCCCTCTACTCTCCTCCCTGCACTTGCTCCCCATCGCAGCACGCATCAGATTCAAGTCACTGGTGAAAAAGTCACTTTTCAAGCGGCCAGAGGTACTGCTCCCCCATACCTCCAGTCACTCATCACTCCCTACACCCCGCCCAGACTCCTCCGCTCTGCCTCCTCTGGCAAACTGACTGCCCCATCCCTCCAGGCACCTGGCAGCTGGTGGAACGACCTCCCGCAATCGGTCAGGACTGCGGAATCACTTCCAATCTTCCGCAAGAGACTCAAAACCCACCTCTTCAGACTCCACTACCACTGAACACTGTCCATCCAGTCAATCTGTCATCACCACTGTTTACTTGTTCTACACTATAAAAAACAAAAAAAAAAAAAAAAACACTAACCTTTTCTTTCCCAGTGTTACAGGTATGATACACAGACGCCTGTAATGATGTCTATTGCTGTATTACTGCACTGATCTTGTGCGCTAACTATGATTGTTCTTACCTTGTATTAATGCACATCTTGTAAGTCGCTCTGGATAAGAGCGTCTGCTAAATGCTTAAAATCTAAATGTAAAAATGAGCCTCTCTCTCTCAGCTTGCAGCCTAATCAGAGTGCAGAGAAGACAGAATGTGATATATTATGTGCATACTTTAAGATGTGTGTATGCGTGTGTGATTCGTTTGGAATGTGCTAGTGTGCAGGAATCATCAACGACTTTGTGTATAGATCAGTGGAAATAAACGGAGCAGAACAAATACCAAAATCAAACCACTAGGGCGGCGGAAATTTAAAAAAAATAATCCGGTGTGTAATTTTCAGTGTCCATCCATTCCAATTAGTTTTTACCACTAAAACCTGAGTTGTGAGAAGTAATTGAATTTACTACACGGCAGTGGTGGGCCGTCAGGGCCTGCAAGGCCTTCTCTGCTGGCCTAAAAAATATCTGAATCACAGACTGATGTTAATTATATTTAGTCCATGAATACTTATTAAATAATTCCAAATGGTCTGTCCGCTTCCTTTCATAGCTTTTCCCCTGGTTGCGCTGCATCCAGACGTGTATTTTCATATTAAAGCATTTAACCAATCACATTTGGCCATCATTTGTTGCCACGGTCAAAGAAATCTGCCTGGAGGCCTTCACAATCAATTCTGAAGGCCCTGTAGCATAAAATAAGTGTTGATCAAACTGTTGCTTCAACCAATCAAATTTTGAGTTGGAGACACCAAGGCCTTCTAGAAGGCCTAGGTACGTCAGCATATTCACACCCTTTGATTGGATAGTCAGAGAGTGTCTGACTATGATGCAATGTGATTGGTTAAATGCTTTAATATGAAAATACACGTCTGGAAGGAGCGCAGCCAGGGGAAAAGCTATGAAAGGAAGCGGACAGACCATTTGGAATTATTTAATAAGTATTCATGGACAAAATATAATTAACATCAGTCTGTGATTCAGACATTTGAGCGGACATTTTCAGCCCTAAAGCGAATTAAAACTTATGCCAGAAATACGACAGGGCAGGCTCGACTTTCAGCATTAACTTCGATGGTGATAGAAAGAAAGGAGGATAGATTTTGTGTACAAATAATAAGGATTTTTGGTGAGTAAAATTTTCCTAAATAATATTGCAATTTTATTAGGTTATTATTGATGTTTCATGTTACGATCTTGTTTAGCTAGCTATCTAACGAGCTAAGTTTATGTAATAAACATGAGCTGTGACTCGAATAAAAATAGCGATCATAAAACAGGTCAGCTAGCGCTTTTTCTTATTATGATCAGTGTGTTTGTATGATTTAATGAAGTGGCTAACTTATTATAGCTAACCACCTTAGTCTTTAACATTAACTTTGTATCATTCAATTTTTAATAACAAGCTAGCCAGCATGCAAGGCAGATAATAACATGGCACGGCAGGCTGCATTACAAAATGTTATAGATAGCATAACTATCCCACACTGAACACAGGCTGGTTCTGTTTCTGCCGATCCGGTCTCGCGGTGAGAAGAGAACCGTGTCTCTCTGGTGGCAGCAGTGAGTTGTCTTTCTGTAAGCACAGATTCTCACCCGCTGTGATGAGGCAGGCCTGGGTCTGTGAGAGGGGACAGTGACCCCCCCCCCGTCTTCCTCTGTTATGTCCTGTCCCTACACCGTCCCCATAGCCCCATGTTTATACTGCATTTCTGCATAATAAGAATAAGATGGTTTTTATAGCCATAATAGTTATTGAGGGGTGGATCGATTCAGACGGAGCCATAGGCGTAGCGTGGGGGGTGCTACCCCCCGGTCCGCGAAATAAATAAACTGGTCTCAGCTTTCTCTCGCGTGTAACCCCCGGTCCGCTGGAAAATGAAACCGGTGAACGGTGAAAGGTTGGGCAGCGTTTCGTTACTGCGCTACGCCACTGGGCAGAGCACTACTGAAGGCCTAGGTGTGAAATGCACGGCCCGCCACTGGAAGAAAGATAAATAAACAAAGTGCAAAAACAAACCGAACAGACACTCAAAACATAACAATAAGATGGCTTTTATAGCCATAAAATAGTTATTGAGGGGTGGATTGATTCAGACGGAGCACTACTGAAGGCCTAGGTGTGAAATGCATGGCCCGCGCCACTGCTACACGGTAATCTGACATATAAAAGAGAGTGTAAGTGGTAACCTGTCTGAGAGATCTTTGGCTCTCCTCCTCTGCTGCAGCACCTGGACTGTCCAGGTGAGAGACCCCATGTGCTGCTCCTGATCTCACAAGGCAAAAATACAGTAACTTTCATTTGTAATTGAAGGAAACCACGCTTTAGCACGAGACACAACTCTGCCCCTAGTGGTGGATTCCCAATACAGCATGGGAGCTGTTTCGTTCCTGCTTCTGTTCCCTCGGTTTGATCTTTGATCCAACCAAATGCTGGAAACAGATGCCTCAGGAAATCAATCGCTATTTTTAAAATATGTGTAGTATTTCTGCAGGTGCTGATGCATGCAGTATGTGTGTGAATGCTGGTGTGTGTAGTATGTGTGTGAATGGTGATACATATACAGTCAGGTCTATAAATATTTGGACACTGACAAAGTTATTGTTATTTTATTGTCTACCACAGCATATTGGAGTTGAAATTAAATAATGAATATGAGCTGAAAGAGACTTTCAACTTTAATTTGAGGGTATTTACATCCAAATCGGGTGAACGGTTTGGAATTACAGCACCTTTTATATGTGGTCCCCTCCTTTTTAAGGCACCAAAAGTAATTGGACAATTGGCTGCTCAGCTGTTCTATGGCCAGGTGTGTGTTATTCCCTCATTATTGCATTTACAAGTAAGCAGATAAAAAGGTCTAGAGTTGATTAGAGTTGATTTCAAGTGTGGCATTTGCATTTGGAATCTGTTGCTGTTAACTCTCAATATGAAGTCCTAAGAGCTGTCACTGCCAGTGAAGCAAGCCATCATTAGGTTTAAAAATCTAAGCAAACCCATCAGAGAGATAGTAAAAACATTAGGTGTGGCCAAATCAACTATTTGGTACATTCTTCAAAAGAAAGAACGCACTGGTGAGCTCAGGAACACCAAAAGGCCTGGAAGACCACGGAAAACAACTGTGGTGGATGACAGAAGATTTTTTTCCCTGGTGAAGAAAAACCCCTCACAACAGTTGACCAGATCAAGAACACCCTCCAGGAGGTAGGCGTATCTGTGTCAAAGTCAACAATCAAGAGAAGACTTCACCAGAGTAAATACAGAGGGCCCTATTTTCGTGCCAGCGCTAAGCGGCGTTATGCCCTTGCGCTGGTGAATTGCCAGTTTTGTCTGTTGCAAACAGAATATTTCCTATCTCTGTCGAGTTTGCCAATTTCGTGGTGCGCAATGAAGGCGTTTTCGCGACTATGGGTAGGGCAGCGCAATAGGGGGTGTGACAGTGAAAACAGTCGGCGCTATGCAAGTTTGGTGTCAAATAATGAGTTTGCGTTAACGTCCAACTAGACCACCTCTTAGCACAAACAATTTGGTGACTTTATTGATGCGCACATATGAACATAAGGTTATCTGAAATCACATGAGAATGTTTTGTGAATATTGTTAATTTCCCCCCCCCATGTTGAGGCAAATCGTCCAATCCATGGGTAACTTGCAAGCATAATCAATTCAGCTAAAAACTATTTCACCACAGCTTGTGGCTATTCAATGCACGGACATGAAAGACTGAAGCCAGCAGGCCATCCATCGCTACCGTTCAGTAAGATACACCTGTTAAATAAATATATGTTTGTATGCACATTGTTTTTCTTATGTGAAAGGGTTTTATTCTTTCCATTTGCACTACAGAAAATGGAGTACATAATTAGACGCCAAAGGCGATACTGTGAGCGATACCCTGGGTTTGGTAGCCGGTGTTGGCCAGACGGCTATCAGTTCGGCTGTACATGCAGTTTCTTCCAACATGTCCAACATGTCTTGTCCAACATGCAAATTAGTTTATTACTTTTCCTACACCCAACAGCCAGCAGAGAACTAAACAGGATTTATATACGCGATGTGGATTCCCTGGGGTCTTGGGTGCCATTGACTGCACACATGTGCAGTTGCGCGCACCATCTGATCATGGTATCATTTATGTGAATCAGAAGGGGGTCCATTCCATTAATATCCAGGTGGTTTGTGATGCACACTCCAGGGTGACGCATGTAGGCCTACTGCATGACGAACATAAATGAAACAGGCCTAGTTGCAGATGTGAGTTTGTTATTTATTGCTTTCCATTTAGTTAGTTAGTTTTGTAAGTTAGAAGAAAAGAAACATTGTTGGAAAGCCTACAAATAAGGAAAAAAAGAGATGGTAAAATAAAACACTTTCTTTTAACAATGTAGGTGTCAAAATATAAACTCAAATCATGAAAATAACAAATTAATGTGCACCTTGTTTTCCCCCTCTGATTCGCGCGCCAACTTTTCCACACCTCCTCGCTCTCCTCTTTTGAGAAGCACTCCTGGCGCAGCCACGCAAAACTGTCATCCATGTCAGGAAATTGCCAATTTGTTATAGCGTTAGCGCACTGGTATTTAAAGGGATAGAAAATAGGTGTTCTGATTGGCCATTATGAAACCAAACCCCCACCACACCCACACCGGAGGTGCGCTTTCATTCTAAGTCACGAAATTACCGAAATTGCGTTAGACACACCCCAAAGCGCCACCGTCTTTGCTTTGCGTCTGCGTTACCGACATTGTCCTAATTCACCAAAATAGTGCCCAGAGGGTTTACCACAAGATGTAAACCATTGGTAAGCCTCAATGTTACGACCCCGAGGTGTTTTAGGGGTACTGGGGAGATCGTAACATAAAAGAAAATAAGGATCGGGTCATGAACGAAAATGAGTGTAAATAATAAAGCCAAGGCAATCTAATCTACACTAGCTACCCGTAAACAAAGATACACAGATGGCAACCACCCCTTTCCTAATGTGTCTATACACCAGATCGACCTACGAATGAAAATGTATAGAGGCCTCCCTCTTACCTATCCCAAGGCCAATGTGGGACAAACAGGGAATCCACATACACTTTCAATCTTTCACACTTTCACAGTTTCAATCTCTCACAGTCTCTCAGTCTCTCTCAAACAACAGCCAAAACAAAAAGGCAGGGTCCTTGCAGGACTGGTCACTGGGTTTTTATGGAGGGGCAGGTGATTGATGGAGGCGGGACCAGGACATACAAATGATTGACAGCGGGGAAGGCGAATGGAATGGCGGATGGCACTCCTGCAGAACAACACGGAGAAACAGAAAAGACAAAAACACACATACACGTGGAAAGTAACACTCAAAAACAGGAAGACCAGATTAGAGTTTGCCAAAATAAAATGGAGAAGGGAAGGAACTGCTCATGATCCGAAGCATACCACCTCATGTGGTAGTGTTATGGCGTGGGCATGTATGGCTGCCAATGGAACTGGTTTCCTTGTATTTATTGATGATGTGACTGCTGACAAAAGCAGCAGGATGAATTCTGAAGTGTATAGGGCTATATTATCTTCTCAGATTCAGCCAAATGCTTCAAAACTAATTGCCAGAAGTTTTGAAGCATGACCCGACGCATACTGCAAAACCAACCCAATACTTTTTTAAGGCAAAGAAGTGGAATGTTCTGCAATTGCTAAGTCATTCACCTGACCCGAATCCAACTGAGCATGCATTTCACTTGCTGAAGGCAAAACGCCCCAAGAACAAGCAGGAACTGAAGACAGTGGCAGTAAAGGCCTGGCAGAGCATCTCCAGGGAAGAAACCCAGCGTCTGGTGATGTCTATGGGTTCCAGACTTCAGGCAGTCATTGACTGCAAAGGATTTGCAACCAAGTATTAAAAATGATAATTTATTTCATGATTATGTTAGTTTGTCCAATTACTTTTGAGCCCCTAAAATTGGGGGGGCTATGTATTAAAAATGGTTGTAATTCCTACACGGTTCATGCAATATTTTTGACCCTTCAATTAAAGCTGAAAGTCTACCCTTAAAGCACATCTTGATTGTTTCATTTAAAATCCATTGTATCCTTATGGACCTGACTGTAGCTACTATGTGTGTGAATAGTGATGTGTGTGAATGGTGAAAGAGGATACTGATAGTTCACCTGCCACAGAGTCTTCCTGCTGTGCTCTCCTGTAATGAGTTGAGCTGTAATCAAATATAATGAGTTGTGCTTTTGTGGGCTGTGATGTACTAGAGTACATATTAAACACCTTGCTCAATTAAACTTGCTCTATAATCAACGCACCGTACACATTTTGTGAATTACGGTTGTTCACTGTCATTCACTTTTATCTACTAGGATTTAATATTGTACACAATTAAAGTGGATCTCCCCAGGCTGAGTTATATGTGCAGCGGGCATCGTGGAGATTAGTTTGATATTTTTCATTGTGTTTTCACACAGACTTATTAATGATTGAAATAGCTTATCAGACCTGTAGTAGAAGCAGAGACGCTTGAAGTGTTAACCCAGACTGTCAAAGTGTTATATGCACTGTGGATTTAGAAAACTGAGGAACCTAGATTCACCGAATGGTCTGAAATCCTCGTTAAACATTATATTAGGACGTGTTTAGCGGCGTGTTCATGTACAGGGAATGTGTGCGTGGAGCTTTTAAGAATGTCTATGATCGAGGGGATTTCTGTAAATGACGTCATTCCGACCATTGTTTCTCTCATTGTGGCGTTTTAGTACTCAGCAGTTCTGCCTCGCGGCGCATTGACGCGTCGGCACTAGGACCGCGCAGCTGGCAGGGGCAACACGGACAAGCACCGTGTCTTTGTTACAGCCAGTATCTGTCCCATTTCAACTCGGCATCTCCCGCAGCCTCTCTCTCTCCACTGCTCCGTCCCAGTGTCATACAGGTCTGGATGATTGCGAAGACAACAGTATGGCTGTGAACCTCAGCAAGAACAGACTGGCGATTCTGACTGCATACCAGGATGTTATCGACGAGGCATCATCCACTGACTGGTGAGCAAACTCATCACCCGGTCCTGCTTATCGGGGTTTCGCTGTCACGGATCATCGGGCGTCTGATGGGAGAGGGGGCACCAGTGGGCACCGCGCGATCAGGATGCAGCAGCAGTAGGTTTGCTGGCACGTGTTCACCTCTCAGCGTCCAGAATCCGGTTGCCGAAATGCTTCTGGAATTCAAACAAGAACGTGCTTAATTATTTACGATCGATGACTGGAGCATATATGCACTCACACACACACACACACACACACACACACACACACACACATATATATATATATATATTCTTAGACTTTACGCGTGTGCTTGCAATGCTGCGTCCATGCCCGGGGAAAAGTAAAAAGGGAAATACATTAAATATTTTTTTACAAAAAAATCACGTTTGGTAACTTTTGTGTAGTATGGCTAAATTAATTGGGACAACGTAATTTGTTGCTACTGACGTAATTGGCACGTCTTGATGTTGCTGTAAAATTAGTTTAATAAACGTATACTAATAACCAATCAATTCAGCTGGAACGTCATATTTATTTGCAGAGTTAGATGCATTCTGCTACAGTCAATTGTCTTCTTCCACTATTATCCACATCATTATTATTATTTTTAACTAAACCTGTCATGATCAAATACGGAGCTATGAATAGCACTGTGGCGGTTGGCTCGAGCGCAGAGGTGGGTGAAGCGCAAAGTGACGGCTCTCTCACTCAGTCCTTACACTCGCCCCCCGCGTCCGCCTGCCCCGTCTGCTCTGACGCAAATCTTGTACCCGTTAACAACTCGCAAAAATCGGCGCAAGGATTCCGGTCGCTTAGCATCTTTAATTATCGCACTGTAAGAGAGGCAGTGGTGTGGGCAATGCGGTGATTTTTTTTAACTGTATGTCGCCCACCCAATTTTTGGGAGATTTTTGGAGATGTAACACGCTGCCTCAGGAAATGTCTTTAATGTCTGCCTGTCCCTGGGCTGTGAGCAATGCCTCATCCTTTTTTTGTTCTCTACCTGAAGGAATTATTCATAGAAGGTGTGGGGAGGGGGGCAGCAATCGTGTCCCTGCAGTCACCACTCTTAAATATTCCACTTTTTATTTGTGGACTTAATCCCTAATTTGTATGAATTACCCAGAGAGCAGATTGAGGTAGCAGTAGTTCTCTCAGTGAATTTACCTGCCAGGGTCTGGCTATTAGACTACGCTCTTTCTGTTCAGTTTGTGCACAGTGGAACAGATAAATGGCACTCTCTCTGCTTTTTCTGCACAGTGGAGCTGGTCTGGTTAGATTACACACTTTCCCCTGCATGTGCAACATACAGGTTGACCTGCTGGATGTGTGGTACAGAATGGCTCACACAGACCTGCTGGTTGTTTGGTATAGAATGCCTCACACACAGAACACATCCTCACAACCATAATTTCACTGCATTTCAAAGATGGAGTGTGAATTCTTATCTGACACTGAGCTGGCGTGAACATCATGTACTAGAAGCTAACAAGCTTTTCATGTTTTAGATTTGCATTCTACTTGAGTACTGTGATGTGTAATTGCAGAAAGGTGTGTGGATCACACACAGACTGTTAAACCACAGTGTCACAAGATATTCAGCATCTCCCTGCTCCACTCAGCAGCAGCCGCCTGAGTGCAGTTCTTTTTCCTCTCAAGTTTTTGTCCTTGGAACTGCCAACTGTGCCTGAGAGGAAGGGGGTGGGGGGGAGGGTTCTGGTAAGAGTCTTTTGTACCAGAACCTGACTCTGTTGGGTTCAGAGTGGGGGCGCTATTGGAGGGTGCACCAGCCCTTTAGAGACAGAAGCACAGGATAAATGACAGGAACAGAGGGGGTGGAGGGGGGGTTGACTTGCCCCCTCAAATGCTTCTGCACTGTGTTGTGCTGGGTTGCTTTTTTTTTGTTTCGTAATTTTTTTAACATTGACATTTTGTTTTGATGGAGCTATGTTTGATTTTTGTTCTATGCTATAAGTCGCTCTCGATAAGAGCGACTGCTAAATATACACACAATTACATACTGTGCTGTATTGTGTTTGTGTTGTGTTGTGTTGTGATGTGCTGTGCTCTGCTGTAGCTGTGCTGTTCTGTGTCTCTCTACAGTAAAAGCCTATTCTTGCCGCTCATGAGCTTGTTTAGGGTTGATGTATTTTCAAACGGGGGCACATTTCTGACATATATTGAGCTGTTTGTAGAGTGAAACAGGCGTTTGGTTCATGGAGAGCTGGTGTCTGTACCAGACAGGGTTTGGTTACTCTGTCCTGCTGCTGAGCTCTAATGGAGATAATTGATGTGGCTGCTCTGAGTGTGGCGTGCCAGGATGGAAATGTACAGTAATAATCGTACCTCTGTGCCCATTTCCACACAACACTGCTGATGGTGTCACTGTCAGTGGGTGTTTGAATGTGATGGTGTGTGGGTTGACGACAGTGTAGATGTGTATGTGTGTGTGTGTGTGTGTGTGTGTGTGCATGCGTGTGTGTATGTGTGCATGTGTGTGTAGATGTGTACGTGTATATCGTATATGTGTGTGTGTGTGTGTGTGTGTGTGTGTGTGTAGATGTGTGTGCATGTGTGTGTGTGTGTATGTGTAGGTGTATGTACGTGTGTCTGTACATGCATGTGTGTGTATGTATAGGTTTGTGTGACTAGGTGTAGAGGTGTCCATGTGGGTCAGTCATTGCATTTGTAGGTGTGTGTTTATGGGTGTACAGGTGTGTAAGTGTGTGTTTGTATTTGTAGGTGTGTGGGAGTGTAGGACCAGGTGTTGTCACAGGTGTTCTCCTACTGGCCTGTTCCTGTCTACAGTCAGCCAATCAGCAGCCACTCTGCTCGGTCCCTTCCCCACCACCCACATCAGAGCCAATCAGAAGGCAGAGCTGCACCAGTTATGACAGTACAGCACGGCTCCCGTAACCTAATCATCTCATCCTTAATTATAACGACAATCTCACTGCTGAATTCTCTGAGACTCTGAGATTGAGGGGTTTCCTTATCACTGCAATCATATCTTGGCCAGGAAGTTTATGGTGAGCTCTTGTGCTGGTAACAGAAACCAGTAAAATGTGGTATGTAAAATGGCATCACAGACTATGAATGATGCAATATTTGTGATCTCTTGATGCAGTCTGTGATTGTGTGTATGCTTCTGTGTGTACATGTGTATGCATGTGTGTGTATGTGTGTGTATTTTTATACATACGTGTGTGTGTGTGTGTGTGTGTGGGGGGGGTAAAGCAGTAAAATTAAAGGTGTTTGTCGCTGTGCTAAATCTGGGGGCAGGTTTATGAGTAATCCGGTGTTTTACACTGTCTATTAATCACTGCAGAGCGTGTACACACAGATAATGAATAAAACCTATGATTCATCATACAAATTCAATAATATTAGCATGCAGATGCTTGAAGCTGAAATACCAGACCAGTGAGATTCAAGGATCACACTACTGACCCAGATAGGCGATGAGAGCAATATCTATCTCCAGATTCGACCCTTTTCGGTTTCTAAATGTGTTTGTCCTCGGTGGACCGAGTGGACTCACGTCCAGCTCTATTCACACTCTCTCCCTGATCAGCCGCAGGTGTGTCACACTAATGTTGGACATGGACAAACTGCCGAACCAGGTGTGTCTGAGGCTTGTTTGTGCTCTGCGTTGTATTGCTGAAACGCGCCCTCTTTGTGGCGAGCTGGCGTGTTGTGTTAGCACGGCGTCAGCATTAAGGGGTGCCCCACTCTCTGCTGTTTCCTTTGGGGTGTCATGGAGACGAGACATGACCTGCTGTGCTGGCGCCATGCCTAGCTCCCCCTCCCCTCTCAAACGGGAGGGCGGGGGGGGGGTCAGAGACAAACAGTCTCACACAGAGGAAACACTCACATACAGATACAAACACTTATATACAGAGGAAATACTCACATACAGAGACAAACGCTCACGTACAGATACAAACACTTACTGTATATACAGAGATAAGCATTATAGAGACCAATGCTTCCGTGTACATAAATGTAGACGTGTGGAGACCAGCATGTTTTTGAGTGCGTGTGTGTGTTTGTGTATGTGTGTGTGTGTGTGTGTGTGTGTGCTCGCATATGTGTTGGTGTCTGGTTGTGTTTATATGCGCACACACACACACACACACACACACGCAAACACTACTACAGGCAGATGGTGTCAGGGATGTAGTAGGTGTGGAACCAAGTGCGAGAGAGAGAGAGACCCAGAATGCGTAGATGCGTTCAGAATATTTATATCTAAACGCTGGCAGGAACGAAAATAAAACCGTGTCGGGAAAACACAGAGAACTAACAAAACAAAACAAAATAAACAACGAACCGGAACAAACCAAACTAGCTAATAAGAAACACCAAAACGTATTCCAGAAACACGGAATAAACAAAACACTGGAAATCTAGAAAACAAACAAGAACACGAATAAACAAAGTCACGAGAGGCAAGCACAACTAGGCAATAGAGGTTACGACAAAGCACGCAAGATAATGTCCAAGCAAGGAACAGAGAAATTCAGCTGGTTAAATGTCCTCCCGGTAAATGATCACAGCTGTCAGTAATGACTTTGATTAGCTAGGTGCATTCATGCCGTGTCTTTTACTCCTCCTGATTGGCGCTTGGGGGAAATTTCTGATTGCCGGTTGAATCGTTACAGAACCCCCCCCCCTAGGACCGACTCCCGACGGTCCAGGAAGAGCCGCCTGCTGAGCCTTGAAGTCCCGGATGAGAGCCGGATCCAGAATCTGCCTTGCCGGAATCCAGGACCGATCCGCCGGTCCGTATCCCTCCCAGTCCACCAGGTACTGGACTCCTGACTGCACTCGACGGGATTGGAGAAGACGGCGAACGGTGTACGCCGGGTGGCCGTTGATGAGACGAGGGGCGGGAGGAGGCTTAGCCGGTGGTGTGTGTGCCCCAACGAGCAGTGGCCGCAGACGGGAGACGTGGAAAGTAGGGTGTACACGGCGCATCTCTGGAGGCAGTGAGAGACGATAAGCCACTGGATTAACCCGGCGGACCACTTTGAAGGGACCTACAAAACGTGGAGCTAACTTGCGGTTCTCCACCTTGAGGGGTAGGTCCCGTGTTGATAACCAGACCCTCTGGCCAGGGTGAAATGTGAGTGCTGGACGACGGAGACGGTCGGCTTGCTTACGGTGTTGTTGGGTGGTGCGTTCGATGACTAACCTGGCTCTCTTCCAGGCTTGTTTGCATCGTCGCACATGAAGCTCTGCCGAAGGAACCCCGGTTTCCCTCTCCTGGTCAGGGAAGAGAGGAGGCTGGTAGCCGAACTGAGCCTCGAAGGGTGACATCCCGGTGGCGGAGCAGCGAAGGGTGTTGTGGGCGTATTCAGCCCAAGGAAGATTGCAGCTCCAGGACTTGGGGTTGGATGCCGAGAGGCACCGCAGAGTCGTCTCCATGTCCTGGTTAACCCGCTCTGTCTGCCCGTTGGACTGGGGGTGGTATCCTGACGAGAGGCTGGCTGTGGCTCCAAGGAGTGTGCAGAACGCCTTCCAGAACCGGGCGGTGAATTGAGGACCTCGGTCAGACACGATGTCGGAGGGAAGACCAAACACCCGAAACACGTGTTCCACCACCAGTTCAGCAGTCTCCTGGGCCGAGGGCAGTTTAGGCAGGGGAATGAAACGGCAGGCCTTGGAAAAACGGTCCACAACCACAAAAACCGCGGTGTGACCGTGCGAGGGAGGTAGCCCTGTAACAAAGTCCATGGAGATGTGGGACCATGGGCGGCGGGGAATGGGCAGAGGATGGAGTAACCCTTGGGGACGTGTCCGGGGGTTTTTGTGCTGGGTGCACACCGCGCAAGCCAGGACGAATGACCGGACCTCCTCGTCCATCTTGGGCCACCAGAACCGTCGACTAAGAAACTCCAGGGTGCGAGTCACCCCTGGATGTCCGGTGAGACGAGAGGCGTGGCCCCACTGTAGTACCCGGTTTCGAACGGCTGAGGGTACGAACCAACGGTTAGGCGGGCCATTGCCCGGGTCAGGTTCTGTTCGTAAGGCTCGACGAACCACGGTTTCAATGCCCCACTGGACCGGGCAACGATGCGGCTAGGTGAGAGGATGGTCTCCACTGGGGCAACAGTGTCAGGAGCTTCAAAGATCCGGGAGAGAGAGTCGGGTTTCTGATTCTTAGACCCCGGACGGTAGGAAAGTATAAACTGAAAACGGTTGAAAAACAATGCCCATCTAGCTTGCCAGGGGTTCAGCCGCTTAGCCTGCTGTAGGTATTCCAAATTTTTATGATCTGTCCAAACGGTGAATGGATGGACCGAGCCCTCCAACCAGTGACGCCACTCCTCCAGCGCTTTTTTCACCGCCAGTAATTCGCGGTCCCCAATGTCATAGTTGCACTCGGTGGGTGTCAAGCGGTGTGACAGGAAGGCGCATGGGCGGAGTTTGTTGTCTGGTTTACTCCGTTGAGATAGGACGGCTCCGATGCCTGTGTTAGAAGCGTCTACCTCGACTACGAAGGGCAGAGATGGGTCCGGAATAGTCAGGATGGGTGCTGAGGTGAAGCGCTGTTTGAGCTGTAGGAATGCTTGTTCGGCTGCGGGTGTCCAGACGAATGCTTTTACCTTACCCCGGGTCAGGTTGGTGAGTGGAACCGCCACCGTTCCGAAATCCCGGATGAATCGTCTGTAAAAATTGGCGAAGCCAAGGAAACGTTGCACCTGTTTGATGGAGGTGGGGCGTGGCCAGTCTCTGACAGCCTGGGTCTTGGTCGGATCCATTTGGATGCTGCCTGCATGTAAAATGAATCCCAGAAATGTGACCGTGGAAGCGTGGAACTCGCTCTTCTCCAGTTTAACGTAGAGTTGGTTTTTTTAGGAGTAGCTGAAGGACATGTCGTACATGCTGTTCGTGTTCCTGGACGTTCCTGGAGAAAATGAGAATGTCGTCCAGGTACACAAACACAAAATGGTTGAGTGCCTCCCTCAACACGTCATTAATCAGTGCTTGGAATACTGATGGACTGTTGGAGAGCCCGAACGGCATGACGAGGTACTCGTAGTGCCCCGTCGGCGTGTTGAAGGCGGTTTTCCATTCGTCCCCTTTGCGAATGCGCACTAAATTGTATGCGCACCTGAGGTCCAGTTTGGAAAAGACAGTAGCGCCCTGGAGCATCTCGAATGCCGTGGACATGAGGGGCAGAGGGTACCTGTTCTTCACAGTGATGTTGTTGAGGCCTCGGTAGTCGATACAAGGCCGCAGGCCCCCATCCTTCTTCTCCACGAAGAAAACCCTGCTCCCGCCGGCGAGGTGGAAGGACGAATGTGCCCGGCGGCCAGTGCCTCCCGGATGTAGGTACTCATCGCCATAGTCTCAATTCTGGATAGTGAAAAAATCTTACCCCGGGGGGGACTGGTTCCCGGCAGTAGATCGATGGCACAGTCGTACGGACGGTGAGGTGGCAGCATGGAGGTGTGTTGCCTGCTGAACACCGCCTGGAGGTCACGGTACGCCGGCGGCACTCGGGCCCACTCCTGGATCTCCGGTTCCCGGCGTGAAACGGCAGTGGAAGGGTGAGGCAGTAGACAGGTGCCCTGACAAGCTAAACCCCAGCCCAGTATTTTCTCTGCGTTCCAGTCGATGTGGGGTTGTGCCTGCTTAGCCAGGGGTAGCCCAGCACGAGGGGTAGCTGGGGAGATTGTGTGATAAAGAACTCCATCCGTTTGGTGTGGTTCTCCCCGATGGTGACTTGGATAGGAATAGTCCGCTGCGTGACGGCACCGGATCCCAGTGGTTTGCCGTCCAGGGCTGTGACGGACAGAGGGGAGTCCAACGTCACCAGAGGGATTTGAAGTTGCCGGGCGAAATTACAATCAATGAAATCCCCCGCCGCTCCGGAGTCAATGAGGGCTGGAGATGAGTGTTGCGAGCTGTTCCAGCGCAGGGAGATCGGTAGCACCAACCCCGTGAGGTGCTCAGAACCGGGAGTGACCGCTGCGCTTCTTACCACCCTCCCAGTGTGGTAGAAGCGTTGGCATTTCCCTGTAACTCCGGACAGGAACCTCGGTAATGCCCAAAATGACCACAGTACAAACAGCAGTTTTCCTTCTGGCGTCGTTCCCTTTCCGTGGTAGAGAGGCGGGTTCTAACCAACTGTATGGGTTCCTCACGTTTACTGGGAAGAGCTTGAGGTGGCGAATGGAAAGCTGACGGGAGTGATTCAGTTCGTAGCGAGAGTAATGTCCGAGGTCGAGGAATGGTGTTGTTACGGCGCTCGAGCCTGCGTTCCCGGTGTCGATTATCTAGCTGTATAGATAACTCTATGAGCTCTTCCCATTGCTCGATATGCCCATGGATCACGAGTTCATCCTTCAGCCCCTCGCTGAGACCTTGCCGAAATGCCGCTTATCAATGCCTCGTTATTCCAGCGGCTCTCTGCGGCCAGGGTGCGGAACTCGATGGCGTAAGCTGCCACCGTCCGACCTCCCTGCTGGATCCGGAGCAGCTGGTTAGCCGCCATGACCCCGGACCGGATGGTCGAACACCTTCCTCACTTCGGCACTGAATTGGAGATAGCTGTCGCAGATGTGTCCCTGTTCCTCCCAGATAGCCGTCGCCCATTGCAGAGCGGTTCCGTTAAGAAGGGAGATGATATACGCTATCCGGGAGCGATCGCTGGGGAATTGTGAAGGTTGAAGTTCAAATGCCAGTGAGCACTGAGTGAGGAAACCGCGACATCCCGTGGGGTTGCCGTCGTAGCGCTCCGGTGCCGGGAGCCGCGGTTCGCGAGACAAGCTGGCTTGAGTGTTGATCATGGGTTCCTGGTGAGGCTGAGAAACGGCGGTAGGGAGTGTAGTTTGAAGCAGCTTTGTGATGGTGTTGAATTGGCTTGCTGTTTGCTGGCTGAAAGTATTTAGTTGTTCCATCAGCAGAGCAATAGCCTGATCCTGCAGTCTGATGGAAACTTCCTGGTTCTGGATTTTCCTGCGCAGGAAGCTCTGGGTCGGCTCGGTTTCTGCTGGTTCCGTTGTTGGCTCGGACATTCTGTCAGGGATGTAGTAGGTGTGGAACCAAGTGCGAGAGAGAGAGAGACCCAGAATGCGTAGATGCGTTCAGAATATTTATATCTAAACGCTGGCAGGAACGAAAGTAAAACCGTGTCGGGAAAACACAGAGAACTAACAAAACAAAACAAAATAAACAACGAACCGGAACAAACCAAACTAGCTAATAAGAAACACCAAAACGTATTCCAGAAACACGGAATAAACAAAACACTGGAAATCTAGAAAACAAACAAGAACACGAATAAACAAAGTCACGAGAGGCAAGCACAACTAGGCAATAGAGGTTACGACAAAGCACGCAAGATAATGTCCAAGCAAGGAACAGAGAAATTCAGCTGGTTAAATGTCCTCCCGGTAAATGATCACAGCTGTCAGTAATGACTTTGATTAGCTAGGTGCATTCTGGCCGTGTCTTTTACTCCTCCTGATTGGCGCTTGGGGGAAATTTCGGATTGCCGGTTGAATCGTTACAGATGGTCTATGTTCAAAGACGTCTCTCCCTTTCTGCAGTCTTTTGATGGCTGCATTCATCCTTTTCAAAGGGCTGTATTATGTGTATTTGATCCTTTTCGAGAGGAGGGAGAAATCTGTGCAGGCCTTGAGCAGTCAGTGGTAAACAGGATCAGAGACGTGTTTGGAGGAGCAGGGTCAGCTCCATCCTCACTCTTCAACAGACCTTTAACAAGTTTTTTTGTGATTGGCATGTGGAGGCAGCGTGATGTCATGGTTAAGGAGCTGGGCTTGTATCTCAGAAGTTGCAAGTTCAAATCCCAGTTGTGGTGGGCACAGCCATTGTGCCCCTGTGCAAGGCATTTAAGCTGAATTGCTTCAGTAAATGTTCAGCTGTGTAAAGTGATAGTGTGTAACAATGTAAGCCGCGTTAAGTCGCTAAGTATATGGGCGTTCACTAAGCAATCAAGTAAATGATGTAATTGGAAAGTGCCGTCTAACAGCCAATCAGCTGAGAGAGCTGCATTGTCAGAGCTGTTGATGGAATCATTAAGTCCAGCTGCTACCAATGGGACTGTGACTGAGGTGTGGAGTTTGTGAGGTCTCACATTTTTCACAGTTTCCTGTATGACATGATCGCAGCACACAGAGGAGTTGGAGAATGTGTGGGTGTGGCCTGCTCTGAGGATAAGCTCCTCCCCCGTGTGGCCTTCTGCATATAAGGGAATGTTTAGGAGAGTCTGGCTCTGTCTGCATTACTCCTCACAATGGAATTCACAAACCAGCCCTTAGTGTTTTCCTGAGGTTAATCTGTCTCCGTCCACTGCTAACAGCGCATACACACATACATACACATACACACACACACACACACACACACACATACACTCAAACACACACACACACACACACACACACACACACACACTCAAACACTTGCACATACACACACAAACACACACACACACACACACACACACACACACACACACATACACTCAAACACACGCATAAACACACACATGCACACACACACACACACATACACAAACATGCACACACACACACACACACACACACTCAAACACACACACACGCACACACACACACACACACACACACATGCATGCACACACACACCTCAAACGCGCACACACACACACTCTCTATCTAATTAGCATTAGCATTATCATATTAGATGCAATGCTCTAAAGTTCATAAATCAAGGTTCATAAACAAATGAATGAAGCACAAATGAGGCTCAGTGTTATGTCTTTGGGAGCGTCTGTCAGGAAGCTCTTTCTCTGCAGCACACGTCTTCCTCAGCAAGACGTGCTCTGCCTGCTGGTCTGTCTCTCTCTCTCTCCACATCAGGGCTGTGTTGTCTCTGCGGGTCTCTGAATTCAGGTGACTGACAGTGGTACAGCGATGCAGGCTATATTTATAAAGCGTAGGAGTCCTGATCTAGGACCAGTGTTCTCTTATCCATATCCTAACTTTATCTATTATGACCTAAGAGGCAAGACAGCCCCTAGATCAGCACTCCTACTCTGATACGCGATATGAATATGGGCCCTGAGCAGGGATTTTTGCATTTTCATTTACGTGATTTTTCTCAATCACAGCATTCCTCAGGGAAACAAAATGTATATTTCTCTCTCTCTCTCCCTGGGTAACAGTTGAGTGTGAAATCAGCACTTCACTGCAATCACGGGTAATCACCTGATATAAAAATAGCCAGACATTCTCTAAACCTCCACTTTTATGTGTATGCTGGATATGTTGAAGCACTTTTGGGTTTAGCTGCGTTAAATTGGACAGAGTTCAGATGCTCTGCAGTCAGCAGGAGCAGACGAGCTGACTGAACTGGAGACTGAGCAGAGCTGTTTGTGGTTGGTGTGAACTCAAACCCGTTCTGGAGACGTCCCTGCCACCAGGAAACAGGGCTCTTTGTCGGGTCTAAATGCACTACGATCATTCCAGCATCTGATTTATGAGCGACTTCATTTGTGATGTGAGCATTCATTGGTTTTCTCTGGGCAGAGGGTTGACGTTTTGCGCTGTCTGGAATTGTCTGGAACCCTTCCTGTGAATGTTTTTGGGAAGTGACGCCAGCTCTGGAATGCGAGTGATCGAGATCCTGGTGGTGAATGGTTTTGCTGGTTTAAAGAAGCTCAGTCTACGTCACTCCCTTTACAGACACTTGTGCGCTGAAAAGCTGATCCTTCAGGATGCTTGATGACGGAGGAAAGATTTGTGGTTCTGTGTTAAAGGGAAAGTGGACCTTGCAGAGCTGGGGAGGGGGTTTGGCCGTGACGGGGGAGACCCGGACAGACTGCTCGTCTCTGTGAGTGTCAGTAACGAGCAACAGATTAACGAGCTGAAGAGTGTCTCTAATCAGTGACTTCTGGGGTGGAGAGTGTGGGGTCCAGACGGGAGCTCCTGCGGAGGTTGGGACTCATGCAGAGCTCTCTCTTTGTCCCTCTCTCTCTCGTCTCTTCATCAGAGCTGCTCTCTCATATCACTAGCTCTTCTCATGTCCCCCATAGCTCTTCAGATGGCTCTCCTCAATGGTAACCTTCTCAACCCGAACTTAATATAATAATATATGCCATTTAGCAGACGCTTTTATCCAAAGCGACTTACAGTAGTGAATGTATACATTTTCAGTATATGTGTCCCCAGTGGGGATTGAACCCACAACCTAAGCGTTGCCAATGCTGTGCTCTACCAACTGAGCCACAGAGAACCACAACGTCCTCCCGGTGACAGCTTTCAGCAACAAAGCTAAAATCCTGACGATTTAACTGTGATGTAACTGTCCCCACGGAAACACGTCTGCACATCGCCAGCCAATCAGAAGCCTTCCCGAGGGGAAACATCTGAGAGCAACACACTGACCAGTTGACTTGCCATCACATTTACTCAACATCTCAGGGGGGGTGAGTGTGTGTGTATGAGTGTGTGCGTGTGGCGTGTGTGTGTGTGTGTGTGTGTGTGTGTGTGGGTGAGTGTGTGTGTGCCTATATGTGGGGAGGTGACTGTGTGTGTGTGTGTGTGTGTGTATGTGTGTGAGTGAGTGTGTGTGTGTGTTGCTGAGGTAAGCATACTGTACAGAGACAAGGAGACAGTGTACAGAGGCATGCTGGGTAATCACATTACAGTGCCGCTACTCCTGGATTCAGCCCCCTGATGCACTCTGTTCTTGCTCGCGCTCCACAGTGCTCTGTGTGCTAGTGCTGCCCCTCTCTGCCCAAGCCAGCACAGTCTATCTCTGCCCCAGCCAGCACAGTCTATCTCTGCCCCAGCCAGCACAGTCTATCTCTGCCCCAGCCAGCACAGTCTATCTCTGCCCCAGCCAGCACAGTCTATCTCTGCCCCAGCCAGCACAGTCTATCTCTGTGTCTGTCTGCTTTCTACTGTATTACTATTAACTGTACTATATATATATATATATTGCACAGAGCTCAGCTGTGTCTTTGTGTTGGCATGGTGCCAAAACACGGATGAGCGAAGTGGCAGATGCCATATTTATTATCACTGTGCCGCTGTGCAATAAGCCGCTAGAGTACAGCTCAGCTTGGGGGTGGGGTTTATTCCAGGTCACTTCTGCAGTGATCGGGGCAGCAGAGTGTGAACTATGAGCATCGTTAGTCAGTCTGGGCAAGGGTTCAGTATGAATGGTTAATTCCCGTCTAAGGTCTCCCTGATGTGTTTTGACATCTATCTGACAGATAATTGTATTGAATGCGGCAGAAATTACAGTCAGCCGCTGCACACTGAGTCAGAATTTTCCACACTACTTCAGGTTATATCACTCACCACACTGATAAATATTTAAAACACCCCTCACCCAGCCTCTGGACCTCTGAATTCTCAAGTACATCCTTTCCATGGTAACTAATTACCACAAAGGCATAAAGGCATTTTTATCTGAACACCAGTGAGTAATAACTATAGATAGGACTATAGATATCCCTCTAAGCTTAATTTAGACACGGGGGAGGTGGATTAATGTTGGAAATGGAAAATATCCTACAGAGTCCTACAGATGAACCCATGGGCAGGAGACTATGAGCAGCCAGACTCTTACAGAGAGGGGCGGAGTTTCAGCATTGTGTGACTGTGTTAGAGGAGGGGGTGGAGTTTCAGCCCTGTGTTAGAGGAGAGGGGTGGAGTTTCAGCCCTGTGTTAGAGGAGGGGGTGGAGTTTCAGCCCTGTGTTAGAGGAGGGGGTGGAGTTTCAGCCCTGTGTTAGAGGAGGGGATGGAGTTTCAGCCCTGTGTTAGAGGAGGGGGTGGAGTTTCAGCCCTGTGTTAGAGGAGGGGGTGGAGTTTCAGCCCTGTGTTAGAGGAGGGGGGGCGGAGTTTCAGCCCTGTGTTAGAGGAGGGGTGGAGTTTCAGCCCTGTGTTAGAGAGGAGGGGATGTGATAGAGGAGGGGCGGAGTCTCAGCCCTGGGACAGAGGAGGTGGTGTGATTTTAGGACTGTGACAGAGGAGGGGGCATGGTTTCTGTGTGGACTGTGTGTCAGAGGGAAGTGATGACCCCTGTGCACGGTCATGTGAGATGTGACCTCTGACGACCTTGTGGCTGACCACATGGCAGAGGGCTAGCTATCGTTTAGCTGTCATCTCTCTGGTGGCTCTTTTAAGCCTGAAGCACATTTTCTGAATGCATGCTCTCTCTGCACTGCCGCAGTTCTGCATTAATCAAGATCTGGGTCTCTCTCTCGCTTTCTCTCTCGCTTTCTCTCTCTTTCATCCCGTCCCACATCTGGGCGTCTCTCTTGCTGCCTGTACGTCTGTGATATTGAGCATGTGCTAGAGCGCTATGCATACTGCACCAATCTGCCTGATAAGAAGTGTAGGGCAAGTGTGTGCGTCCCATCACAAATGCAGCTGAGTGGAACGTGGGAGCAGTGGGTGTGGGGTTGGGGAGCGGTGGGGCGGGACTAAAGAGAGCAGCGCTCTTGTGCCTCCATCAGGCTGGCATGAATGCATGCGCATAAGTCTACATGACATGTTTAGGCTACATTTCACTGTTGCGATGATGTTTTGAAAATGTTGTAATCATTTATCTATAGTCAAAATGCATTATGTGCAATTGTTCACTTAAAGAGTTGTAGAAGACATGTCAAATTATGTGTTTTAATTAAATACCTTGCCATTATCTGATTGTTTGACTGTAAAATCAATATAATATATATGCCATTTAGCAGACGCTTTTATCCAAAGAAACTTACAGTAGTGAATGCATACATTTTTCAGTATATGTGGTCTCAGTGGGAATTGAACCCACTACCTAAGCATTGCCAACGCCATGCTCTACCAACTGAGCCACACAGAACCCCGAACTAGAACACAGAATATTTATGCTGTCTACATGTAAAGATGTTTTTTATGGCCTCTAGCTGCTAAAGTTATGCATAGAAACCTGGGGCTAATCGCCTTTAAGCCTTTGAACCGTCTGGTGCAGGGGGTTTGCTGTGTCCCCAATACTCCATTAAAATGGGGAGGGACCCCCAACCTCTGCTGCACCATTTACTCTTTTGAAACTGCTATTTATTTATGTGACACTTTTGTAACCATGCCATGTCAATCTGTATTGTCATATTATAACATTACAACATATTATAACAAATTATTAAAATGATTAAAAAGAAAATGGGATTGGTTTGACTATTTTGTTGGACAGCGCTTTGAGTGACATGGTTGAAAAGCGCAGACCTACCAGAGTACGTATTCTGCCTCCCAGACATGTATTTTGAGGTGAAAGTTTGTGGGTATACGGGTGTCACTACAAACTACACAAATATGAGGCAATGAGGCTTCAGTTGAAAATTAGTTAGAAGAACATAAGAACATAACAATGACGAGAACAGGCCGTTCGGCCCATCAAGGCTCGTCGTTTCCAAATCCAAAGAATATCTACCACTACCTAACCTGGCAAGCTGTTCTAGGCATAGACAACTCTGCGTGTAAAAAAACGTATTGATATCCGTGCGGAATTTGCCTTTCTTAATTTCCACCTGTGTCTTCTTGTTCTGCTAACCAAACTTATCTTAAAAATCTCTGGTAGCTCACTTTTCTAATCCCTTTTAAAAATGGAAAAACCTAAATCAAATCACCCCTAAAGCTCCTTTTGCTCAGCTTGAATAGATTGAGCATCGTAAGTCTTTCTTCATAAATTTTACCTTTCATAGCAGGTACCAAATTAGTTGCCATTCTTTGTACTTTTTCAAGAGCTTCTACATCTTTCTTGTAGTGCGGTGCCCAGAACTGCACACAGTATTCTAAGTGAGGTCTGACAAAGGCATTATATAGTATTAATATAACCTCCTTTGATTTATACTCAATACTTTTTGCTATGTATCCCAGCATCCTATTGCCCTTTTTCACAGGTGCTGTGCAATGCTTAGATGTGGATAGACTTTGATCAACTACAACTACTAAGTTTAAAAATTGAACACCTAATTTTTTTCTTCCCATTAAAATACTCCTGTCTTATTTTTTTATTTCCCACATGCATAACTTTACATTTCGCAATATTGAATGTCATTGGCCATCTTTCTGCCCATTTTTGGATTTTATTTCAATCATGTTGGATTACCTTAGTGGATTCCAAACTGTTTGCTAAACCCCCAAGTTTGTATCATCTGCAAATGTAAATATTTTGAGATAAGATCAAGATCAAGATAATTTATGTAAATAAGGAAGAGCAGAGGCCCCAGCACCGATCCCTGCGGGACTCCACTGCCCACAGCACCAATGATACAGAACTCATTGTATTTGGACCTGAGCCAATCATAGTTTGCTCGCGCGGACTCGTGCTTCTTAGGCATTGCAACGAAAGCGATTTTTAAACATTCATTTTTAAATGAGCGTAAGGGAAATTGGAGTGGTGCTCAAAATGATTTCTCAAGGTTAGCAGGTCTAAAAGTGCTTTGTAAATAAAGTGTTATCATCATTATTATTATAATCAACAACAACAACATCTTTACGATGCTGAAGCTGAAATATTCGCTCTTAAATATAGAAAGAAACGGACTGCCTCTTCATGTTTTAATGTGAATTCAGCTCAGTGCTTTCATGTGCTGCCACAGTGCAAAAAGCAGCGCAGAACACAGATCAAACACAGAGTGAAAATGGAGGCTAACTCCGCACCAAGCGCAGAATGTAGGTCAGCACTCTTTGCAAGTGCCCTGTTACGCCCAGCACGAGGAACGCCGTTCTGGTTCTTTACATCATTTGGAAAAATGATTTAGGCCATTGACACTACAGAGTGACAAAGAGTCCTCCCTCTCTGTTTTAGTATCATGGAGCTCAGGCCATGTGTTCCAGACAGCTGCAGTCTATGAGCTGGTTCTAGAGTTCTAGAATCCGCGAGCTGGTTCTGGAGTCTGTTTTCTAGAGTCTGTGAGATGGTTCTGGATGGAGCAAACTCAGGCCATGTGTTTTGTTGCCAGTGCACTACACCAGGTGATTTCAGCTCCTTCTTCAACCAAGGAGCTGGTTCTAGAGTTCTAGAATCTGGAGTCTGAGCTGGTTCTGTAGTCTGTGAGACAGTTCTAGAGTCTATGAGCTGGTTCTGGAGTTTATCAGCAGGTTCTAGAGTCTGTGAGCTTTCCCCACTCTGCCATAGCTCCCCCTATGGGCCACTCCCTCGTGGATTGACCCTATGACCTCTGACCTCTGGTGTGTTGACATTAGACTCATGATGTCAGCTTGAGGTGTGAACTGGCCTCTAGGCAGACATTTCACTTCAACAGTGTTCCAATACAGCTACAAGCCGTGGAATTATGTGGGTCTGATTTACTTGTTTAGTCACCCAAGATAGCACTGCAGGGTATTGTATATTCTGTATGCATGCGTGTCTGTGCATGTGCATATGGCTCTTTAGTGTGACACCAGAGAATGGCTCTTTAGTGCAATGTGGGTCTTTAGCATGACTCTTTAGTGTGACCCGGCTCTTCAGCGTGGTGTGACTCTTTAACGCAGCTTGTGTTTTTAGCATGGTGTGGCTCTTTAACGCAGCTTGTCTCTTTAAGAACATAAGAACATAAGAATACATAATGACGAGAACGGGCCGTTCGGCCCATCTAGGCTCATCATGTCCTCATCTAAAGAGTATCTAGTACTACATCTAGCCTGGACTTGAATAGCCCATCATCATAACTTTTACCTTTCATACCAGGTATCAGTTTAGTTGCCCTTCTTAGCATGGTGTGGCTCTTTAGTGAGGCATGGATCTTCAGCATGGCATGGCTCTTTATAGCATGACATGGCTCTTTAGCGTGTGGCTCTTCCTGAGCTTGAGTAGGAGCAACAGGGAGATCAGGACAAAACTTGCTCCTGTTTAACTACACCTGTTTTCGCAATGCCGAAATTCCTGCTTTCAGAGACTTGAGAGGAAATGCAGTATCAGCCTGGACCAGACGAACACATTTACCCATCTGATATTAATCCACCCAATCAGTGTGAGATTATGTCAGCCACCAGCTTTTGTGAACATGCATTATGTTTCAGCATCTGAGCTGACAATAAATAGTCTGTAGTACGGCAATGTTGGGTTCCAGTACATCTGTGCCTTCTGTGCGGAAGAGAGTCAGGGCTCAGATGACCATGACAGAAATCCAGAGTTTATTAATTGGTGGTGGTTGAGGTGAGTTTACCCCCTTCACTGTAAAGCACTTTGAGACAGAGAGATGAAAGGCGCTATATAAGGTGTGTACCACAGAAGGGGAAAGGTGTGTGTGTCGGGGGGGGGGGCTCACATTCGGGCTCACAGTCAGGTGAGCTGTTATCTGGGAAGGCAAGGCCCATTTTCAGGCCTTTCAGAGACATGCCAGTAAATGCTTTCTGTCTGTAGTAAACTTTCTTGCTTTTGCTTTTACTTTTCCGCTTAAATCTTCGGCTCTCTTCCTTACACTGTTTGCGATTAGCTTGGTGACGTAAAGTGGAATAAATGAGCCTTATTTTTAAGTGCTCTTCACAGTACATCGAAAGACATGGAAATAGAGCTAATAGACATACATTTCCATGCATACATCATTCTCAGAGTTCACATTAGGCAGGATTCCAGAATGCAAAGCTTGGCAGTTTCCCAGCTGTAGGGGAACATTGGAACGCTGAGCAGATTGTGTGTTTCAGTCTGTGCATACTGTCATCACTGAGCATACAGTCTCATCACTGTGCATACTGTCATCACTGTGCATACTGTCATCACTGTGCATACTGTCATCACTGTGCATACTGTCATCACTGTGCATACTGTCATCACTGTGCATACAGTCTCATCACTGTGCATACTGTCATCACTGTGCATACTGTCATCACTGTGCATACTGTCATCACTGTGCATACTGTCATCACTGAGCATACTGTCATCACTGTGCATACTGTCATCACTGTGCATACTGTCATCACTGTGCATACTGTCATCACTGTGCATACTGTCATCACTGTGCATACTGTCATCACTGAGCATACTGTCATCACTGTGCATACTGTCATCACTGTGCATACAGTCTCATCACTGTGCATACTGTCATCACTGCGCATACAAACTCATCACTGCGCATACTGTCATCACTGTGCATACTGTCATCACTATGAATACTGTCTCATCACTGTGCATACTGTCATCACTGTGCATACTGTCATCACTGTGCATACTGTCATCACTGTGCATACTGTCATCACTGTGCATACTGTCATCACTGTGCATACTGTCATCACTGTGCATACTGTCATCACTGTGCATACTGTCATTACTGTGCATACTGTCATCACTGCGCATACTGTCATCACTGCGTGTAACGGTGGCTGGTTGTGCCCTGCAGCGAGTTTCGAACTGAGGATCTCTGACTCGACAAGAGAGCGATTTAGCTCGCTGAGCTAAAGACTCAAGTCCCTAACTCTGGGAACTAATCGTACTCTTATCCACGTCACTTTCTGCAGCGGGTGCTCACGTACCAGAGCTCACCCGCTACATGTGCATACTGTCATCACTGTGCATACTGTCTCATCACTGCGCATACAGTTATCACTGTGCATACTGTCATAACTGTGCATACTGTCATCACTGTGCATACAGTTATCACTGTGCATACTGTCATCACTGTGCATACTGTCATCACTGCTCATACCTCAGCCTTGTTTCTGCATATGGTCAGACTGACACCAGTGAGATTAATTGGACTGAAAGCTTATGCATATTGAACAGGTGTTCAATAAAGCGGTCAATAGAACAGTCAATAGAGGATGCTCTGAGCTACTAAAGAATGAGTGTTCCAGCCTTTTTTGTGCTGCTAACATTTCTGATGGAGGTGGGGGGGGGCAGCTTTCCACAAGCACACAGAGTATCTGCTTAAAAGTGGAACCTTTTCTAACCCAGGGATGGAATAACTTAATCTCTTTAACACTGTTCACACCCCCGTTCCCCCCTCCCGGGAACAGAGTGCCTGCACTCCCTCCTCCAGCCCCCACCAGCCACACACAGCCCAGAGTGGAGCTTCCTGCCCATCTGGTGCAGGGTTCAGTAAGGCTTCTCACCTCCCTCTCGCTCCTTACACCCCGGAAAGGCACGGAACATTCTGTCTCCCCGAGCCGCCATCTCATCCTCGCTCCTGCTCAAACACCCTCTGTCTGCACACAGCCTTCTGTTTATGAGGAACAGGGGCAGAGAGGGGGAGAACATACATTCCAAATCATAACCCCCCCCTTCCAGCCTCTCAGAAAGTAACAGGCATTCCTGAGGCTGGACACACACAACCTCCCCCACCCTCAGAAGGAGCCTAGGACAGACGCATGGATTTTAAGAGTGGATTTAGAGGACTTAAAAAGCACAGTTTAAAGGAACGTTGGGGCTGTCTAAAAAGTAAATGCAGTGCAGAACCAGGCATGTTAAACCAACTGCGGGTACACTGTAACTAGTGCAGTGCTGTGTTCAATTTGACTGGTGTGAATGTCAATGTATCATCTCCAAAATACACACTTTAGGAACTGCTGGTGTGTCAGCCAACAATCAAATAAGTTTGTCACAGAAAATATATTCACTCAATGAGCGGATCGTAGGCTCAGAAATTTGAGAGGTTCCTAATACGTGCTTTCTCTAGATACTATTATCTGAGTAATACATTTAAAGATATAATTCATTCATATTTATTAAGAGCAGATGGAGCATGTTTTGAGGCAGCATTATGGCCGTCTACCCTGTGCGGACCGGCGCTACTGTACGATGCGTGGCGGAGTGCGATTCTTAAAGCGTTCTGCTGATTATGTAAAACGTGTGGGCCTGGTGGTGATGATGAGAACTTCTCCGACTGAGCATTTCCTCACTAAAACTAAGACAGCTTCTGCTCTGCCATTGCACAACTGAGCCGCTAATGAGTCCTGGCCTTTATTCATGCTGGCGGTCATCAGTTGGAAACATGGCACGAATGCACAAGTGTATGGTTTTGTTTTCATTGTGAAAGAGAAGTGCTGTGTTTTGTCTGCTTAACTGCTGCCCCTCGCCTCGGGTTGGTTGGGCAGTGTCCTCTCCCGGTCATGAGTTGTAAGAAAAGTTCAAGTTAAGTTAATCTTTCAAAAAAACAAAGATTTCACTGAAAGCATAAAAATGATGTTTTCCCAGACATAGCGTCCTTTTCAGCGCTGACCAATCACACTGCTACGTAGGGGGTAAGAGAGAAGACAGCACACAATCACCATACACACACAATACATGAGTCTGACTTTTTTTTAATGTTGTCTTGCTGGGAATGGGGGTTTGTGTTGTGTATTCTCCTAAAAATCATGATCAGTGAGCTGGTTCAGAATGCAGCCGCTCCTGTTTTCAGCAAAACAAAGAAGCATTAGCATATCAACCCAGTGCTAACACTTCACTGGCTATCAATTACCTACAGGGCAGATTTTAAGGTTCTGCTCCTGGCTTTCAAACCCCTAAACAGTCTTGCACCAGCGTATTTAAATAATTTACTCTTACCATACAAGCCCACCAGGTCACTTTGTTCCAAAGACGCAGGCTATCTGGTAGAATTTCAAAGAATTTTACTGGTGGTAGAACTTTCTCATACAGAGCCTAACTATTGTGGAACAACCTAGCAAAACTGATCAGGGAATGAGACATAGTCTTATTATTTAAGCCTAGACTGAAAATGCACTTCTACATTATAATCAATTATAATCTAGACACAGAGCTGGAGAAATGTGTAGCCATAGAGTTTTGTGGGGTGGAAAGAGCCTTACTGTCACCTCTCAGCAGCTGTGATCCCACTTTTCTCAGGCATGCTCTTGATGGGGTGGGTCTATTTCTTGCCCCTCTCATGACTGCTTAGATTCTCTATCTCTGTCCTAGTAGTTATGCTGCCATAGTTAACTTCTGGCAGGGTCACCTGTAGCCATCCAGATTTAATCAGATTTAATCTGTCCCTATACACATGTATGTATTCTCTAACTTCTCGTATCGTATCTCTCTCTCTCATTGCTGGGGCATCTGCCCTAAGTCCTGAGCCTACTCTACCTTCAGAACCCGCCATCTACCTGCCTGACACTTGTCCCAACCCGCTGCCTCACCCCAGGACCACTGGTTCCAGTTGCCTAGAATCAAGTTCCATATTGAGTTGTCTTGTACATGGACTCATTGCTCGCTGTTGGTCATTAGAAATTTAGACCCTGGACCGACCAGCGGAGGATGGGCTCCCCCTCTTGGGTCTGGTTCCTCCTAAGGTTCTTCCTATTCTTTCCACAAAGGGTGCTTTTCCTTGTCACTGTTGCCCTAGGCTTGCCTTTGTGGGGGTTCAGGCCAGGGTCTGCTGTTAAGCATATTGTGACAAATGATTTGTAAAATGCACTATACAAATACAGTTTGTATGACATCGAGCAGCCATCACATTGGACTCCTGGTAAACGGTTTCTCTATTTCTCACGTGTTAAAGTGTGCTTTATTTCAATGGCTGGCTGTTACACAAGCTCTCATGGTGCCTCTTCTGTCTTTGTATTACGCCTGGCCCCTGGTCTGCTGTAATTACGCTTGGCCCACGGACTGCTGTAACTTCTTAAATTTAATCGAAACCGCACTTTGCGTGTTTATCTCTACCGTTGGCTGGTGTTGTCATGGTTTCCGTGATCGTTTATATTTAGTGAGTGACGGTTGAGCTGGGGAGAGATATTTCTCTTGGACAACAGTAAAGAGAATCAGAAATGCTCTTTTTTATTTAGCAGTTGGCCTTACCCAGCTTACATGCTATCCGTTTATAGAGCTGGATAAACAACTCCGGTTCCGGTACCTTCCCTTAAAACAGCAGTGCCCCGCCTAGCATTTGAACCTGCACCTGTTGCAAGCCCAGTTCCCTAACCACTATACTACACTACCATGTGGAAGCTGCAGCGTGGTTCCAGTCTGAGGCCAGTTCTGGGAGAGGGACCGGAGTCAAGCACATACACACTTTGAAACCGGCTGCTGTTCAGAGGGAGATGAGACAACCTGATCTACCTGCTATAACCTCTTCAGGAGACATTATTAATGGTGTGCTTTGAGTCTGACACCTGACACACACACACACACACACACACTTATACAGGAGGGATGTATTAAGCTAATTAAACTGGGGGATGATTAGGTGGCCAGATTGAGCTGTGGGGGGGTTGGGGTTGACCAGGGAATCCCCTACCCTTTGCAATAAGTGCCATCATCCATCTTGGGTGTCTTTGACATATGGATACAATTTTTGAACAGGGCTGAGGGTTTAGCAATGCTATCAGTGTATGCGTTGGGACAGAATGTGCTCTCGAGCCATAACTGGTAACAGCTTTAGCTGCCTGGAGGCATTGTAAATATTTATGATTTTTTTTTGGTGAGTTGGACAAACTAAACTAATTCCCCTCTGGATCTGTACTCTCTGTAGTGTGAGGTTGAAATTCAGGGGTAGGAGAAAATGCCTGACGCCGTCATGGTAACCCTCAGATAGACTGTACCTTACCACAGCTGCTGCAGCCCTGTGATTCGATTGGTGGATGGTAATGGAATGTGATTTGATTGTGGGATAATCCAATTTCGCTTCCACAGAACATTTCTCCTTTTGACCTAACTGGTAAATTACTACAGTGATACTCTGTGTGACTCTCACTGATACTGAGTCTCACTGATGCTAACTCTGACTGCCTGTCACTGATGCTGACTCTCACTGACTGACTTTATAAAGCATCTGTACTGTGGTTACACTGGCCGCCTGTGACGGCCTGCATCAAATTAAAAACCTTGGTGCTGACAGCTTGATAGTATGGCTAAGGGGATGGCTCCCCTCATCTTCAAGCAATCATCAGACCAAAATACATCCTGTAACAGTCTAACACAGTAGCACAGTCTCTGCCCCAGTAACACAGTCTACTCTAACACATTAACACAATCTCTTCTGTGGTAATGATTGTTGATCCCTAAGAACATAAGAATATATAATGACAAGAACAGGCTGTTTGGCCTGTCTAGGCTCGTCATTTCCTAGTCTAAAGATCCTGGAACAGTTTGTGCTTTTTTGCTCCTCTGCTGGTCGGGCTGGCGAGCAGGAGCTGACTGTGGCACACTGGAGAGGTTTGTGTGTGTTAGAGAAACAAAACAAAGGTATATTTGCTTGTTGCTCGTATATTTGCTATACTCTTTTTTGTTTTGACAGTAAAATGATTCAGCGCCGCTGTTTTTGGCAGCCCCTGTTTTGCTGTGAGCGGCAGTAAGTGAGGTGTGGCAAGGAGCGGGTCCTGCTGTGTGGTCAGGTGCTGGGCCTGCTGTTGCTGTGTGGTCAAGGTACACAGGGTTGCCATGGCAGTAACAGGTGTTATAACAGTGATAGAGGAGAGATTGTTGTGTTGCCATGTGATTTCACTGTTCTGCTGGTGTGGTATGAAGGCAATTGTGTGGGATTTCACAGTCACAGAAGTCACAGAAAACTGAATCATCCTGGGAAATGATCCTTTAAAGGAATGATGAGTGAAGGATCATGGGAAATGTTATTTTAAAGGAATTATGAGTGAAGGATCATGGGAAATGTTCCTTTAAAGGAATTATGTGTGAAGGATCAGGGGAAATGTTCCTTTAGAGGAATGATGAGCAAGTAACAGAACAGGAGATGGCAGCTTGTACTAAAGGCTTGGTTACCCTTGGAAGTCTGGTGATATCGTACAACTTGAGATCTATTGCATTGTATTCCACGCACGTGTGTGCACCCACACACAAACAGGTGTTGAGAGGAGAGTTTTGTGTTTTCCCATTGAAAGGCCTCATGGATTGGGAATGTTTGGTCACATAAACGATCTCAGTCTCAGATCACCCCCCCTGCCCCACAGCCCCAAAAGCACTGAATCAGTTTGACATTCCTGAAGAGTGAGGTCAGAAAATCACAAAGGCCTCCTGCCATTGTGCACTCCCCCAGTGCCAGGAGAGTGCCTGGAGAGTGCCTGGTGGCAGTAGAAATCTCAGCATTAGATGAATATATGGCTTAAACTGGCCATCCACTAACGGCACCTCATTTGTTTACCTGGAGGCATGAACTTTAAATAGTGCATTAAATGTAGTGCATTGTCCATCCTTTATGAAAAATTGGGATTATGTTAATGGTATACATGGTAGGATGTTTGCTGAAATAAAACATCTTAACAGAATATTTGATACATTCACTTAATAATGTACCTTTTTTGGGGCCGGGGGGTTAAAAAAACAAGCCCAATAAATGCAACATACATTTCAAAGCGTGTTCGGAAAAAAGTCCAATGTCGCTTAGCCAACTGGTGCAAGCTGGTGGACTAATATAATAATACATTCATCAATCACTCTCAAAATCAGGAGACATTAGAATAGGAGAATTAATATCTCATTCACATTGTAATGTACTCTTCACTCCGTGGTTTAACAAATATTATAACAGTATTGATTCAATACTAAGCACATTTTGAACAGTCTCATCACGTTTTGGCTCATGTCAAATGCAGCCAGTGAGTGGCCAGCTTTATGTCGCTTAGATCAGTGATGCTTTACCCTGGTCAGAGGGGCGGCACAGGGCCTGCTTAAGTTAACTGTGTAATCGGCTGCTTTAATCGATTAATTAACTCAATTAACTGAATTGATAAATTATAATATGGAAACAAGCTGACCCTGTGGCTCCTCAGGACCAGAACTTAGATTATGTGGAATGTTTAGGATGGTTGCTCAGTTTCCTCAAACAAAGTTTGTGTGAGCTCCTCAAACAATGTTGGAATGAGAGTACCTTTCGCATGTTCAATATGTTTATTTTAGTTTGTTGATTTAGAGCATTTGAAAAGCTGACCTTCCTCCAGTGAGACTCCAGTCATACAGTCTCATTACCCCACACTTTACACTCACAGCTCCTGCAGAGGGTACATATAGCAAATGTAATCATTTTTAATACAACTATTTCAGTTCATAAGCGTTGTGGAAAATCCAACTCACCATTTTGATTAAGACAAATGTGTGTTCTTCATGCCAGGTATATTATTTTTGCAATTGAGCTGAGCTCTTTTAATAAGTTTGTGTGCGAGGGCCATTTGTCTTGCGTTTTGTCTGCTTCGGGGAAAGCACATGGTTTGAAAGCTTCATCCCAGACTGCAGGAACGCTCCATTTGTCAAAACAGAAGCAGTGCAGAATTGTATCCTCCTGAAGGTCTTCGATCTGCCCGCACAATAAACCTGGTGTAGCCTTTTGTTGTTTAAAAAATAACATGGGCTCATAAATCATTGTTTGTTTTATTTGTATTTCTGTTTGTCCTCTCTGTTACCAGGAGCTGAAATTCTTCTTCTTCCTTTTCCTACTTTGTATGACCATGTTGACACATTCCCACTTGCTTTATGTCGGACAGTGCTGATGTGGGAGTGCTGTGTGTGTTTGGGTGGAGTAGGGTGTGTGTAGTAGGATGTGGATTTGGGTGTAGTTGGGTGTGTGTTTGGGTGGAGTATCATGTGGATTTGGGTGTAGTAGGGTGTGTGTTTGGGTGGAGTAAAGGTGACTGTGTGGTGGGGGGCTTTACAGATGACCTGACAGGGAAGCTTTTTTTATTTAAATACATTTATGTATTTATCCAGGAGACAATGAGGTTGGCATCTCTTTTTGAAGTAGACCTGGCCCAGAGAGCTGCTTACATTTAGAGTTTACAGCCATTCTGCTGTGTTTGTGTCAGCATTCTGGGGTTGCCTTTAACAGGGCATAGGTTACCCCCCCACACACACAGGCAAACACACATGAGCTCACACATACATAACACACACACACATGCACACACATGCATGCAAACACACACACACACACACATACACATACATTCACACATACACACACACACACACATACATACACACACACATGCTGGTAAAAGTACATGCGTTCAGACAGACACACACACACACACACACACACACACACACACACACACACACACACACACGCACACACATACATACATGCACACACACAAACACACACACACACACAATGTAATGTTAGTATGTTAAGACTGTGTCTCTGTCTCTCTTTCTTCCTGACAGTATCAGCCCTCAGTAAGACTTCTCTGTAAATCACATTTCTGAATCGGATGCTAAATATGGAACACGCTAAACAGTTTTTCACACTCAATAAATCAGAAGAGCAGCAAAAAGAACAAGATGCTGTCTTTAATTGTGAAAAGATAAAAAACTACTTCAATAATACACACACACACACACACACACACACAGGATTATAACACTTTAATCTGTTGGCCCCTAAATTAGGATTATCATCAATAAAAGGAACATGATATTTTGGTTGCCGTTTGCCACGGCAATGGCAAACTGGATTTGTTTTGCTGTGCTGCTGCTTGTAAGGCATCATTAATCTCATGAGAGAGGGAGAGAGAGAGAGAGAGAGAGAGAGAGAGAGAAATAGAGAGATTTTTGTCTTTGTGACTTTGGCCCAGATGAGACTCTGTGTATCTAGGTGAGATACTTTGTGGACAGGTGAGATATTGTGTGGACAGGTGAGATACTTTGTGGACAGGTGAGATATTGTGTGGACAGGTGAGATACTTTGTGGACAGGTGAGATATTGTGTGGACAGGTGAGATACTTTGGACAGGTGAGATATTGTGTGGACAGGTGAGATATTGTGTGGACAGGTGAGATATTGTGGACAGGTGAGATATTGTGTGGACAGGTGAGATATTGTGTGGACAGGTGAGATATTGTGTGGGCAGGTGAGACCAGGCAGCCTCCATGGCCAGGGTGCATCCCGCTCGTTTGTCTCTCCCTCCCTTCTCTCCCTCCACTCTGGGATTCCCATCATGAATAAGTCAAGGCACATATCAAGGTTTCTGTGCAATAAACAACTCTTAATGAGCTATATATATATATATATATATATATATATATATATATAGCTATGGATATATCTTAATTATTTATCCTTTGATTTGTGAGTGGGAAGCTGCAGGGAACGCTTCCTTTTGAAGTTAACTCCTGAACGAAGGCAGTATTTTGGGGGTGCTGATTGGTTCTGTGCTGAGGGGTTTGGGGAGTGCTGTGCAAGGCTCATGTACTGCTGGACAGTGATTGGCCCATAGGGCGGTTTTCTAGATAACTAGATACTGATGGGTATTACATACATTGGATTTAAAAAGATTGCCCCTGCATTTTTCACATTTTATTTTCTTAGTTCAGTAGTTTCTAACTTCAGAGTCAAAATGGATTGGAATTTATTGTCACTGATGAACACAATAATATAATATCAAATAAAAAAACAACCCTAAAGCTTTCTCACAATTAATTACAAATAAAAAAGAGGCAATGAATGATTGCATATGTATTCACCACTTTTGCTAAGACACACCTAAATAAACTCTGGCGCAATCAATCAGAGGTCACATCATTATTTGATTGGAGTCCACCTGTCTACAATTAACAATTCATTTGTGTTTCTAATTATTTGTAATTAAATACACCTGAATGTGAGAGTTGGTTATTGCATTTCCAAGAAAGAGCTTCATCATGAAGGCCAAAGAACATTCAAAGTAAATCTGATAAAAGGTTTTTCAAAAGCAGCAAGGGAAAGATGTTATAAGATTTCAAAGACTGATTGCACAGTTAAGTCCATCATAAAGAAATGGAGAGAATATGGCACAACTGTGAAAACTGAGCACCCATGTGAGAAGGGCACTTTTTGGGAGACCACCAAAAGGCCTATGGCAACTCTGACAGTTACAGTCTTCCATGGCAGAGATGGGAGAGACTGTCCATGACATAACAATTTCTTGGGCGCTTCAGAAAACCATTGTTGAAGAAAATTCACATGAAATCTCACCCAGAAGGCATTTGGGAGACTCTCAAACCAAGTGGAGGAAGATTCTATGGTCTGATGAGACAAAGATTGAACTTTTTGGCATAAACGTTAGGTACTATATTTGGCGCAAGCCAAACACTGCGCATCATCCCAAGAACACTATCCCTACTGTGAAACATGGTTGTGGAAGCCTAATGCTATGGGCATGCTTCTCTACTTCAGGGACTGAGAAACTTGCTACAGTCTGCAAGAGACCTGGGACTGGGGAGAAGATTTATATTCCAGCAGGACAATGACCCAAAGATTACAGCAAAGCCACATTGGAGTGGTTTAAAAACAAAAAATGAATGTCCTGGAGTGGCCCAGTCAAAGCACAGACCTCAATCCCATTGAGAATCTGTGGAAGGATTTGAAAATTGCTGTTCAGCAATGATCCCTATCCAAACTGATAGAACTCAATACATTTTGTACAGAAGAATGGGCGAAAAATTGCAATGTCAAGATGTACAAAGCTGGTAGAGACTCAAAGACTCACAGGTGCTTCTACCAAGTATTAAGTCAAGAGGGAAGAATACTTATGCAATTAATGATTGGTTTTTAATTTAATTAATTAAGAAAAAGCTTTAGAATTTTTTATATTTTTCTATATTATAAAGTATTTTGTGTTGATCAGTGGCAAGAAATCCCAATGAAACCCAATTTGATTCCACGAGGTAAGAAAATAAAATGTGAAAAATGCCAAAGAGGGTGACCACTATTTATACCCACTGTAGCTGGTACTATTTTCTGCATTTTTGCTATCATGAGTGTTGTGGCCTCCCTGGTATTTTTTTTTAACAACAATGGAAAAATGGGACATTCATTTAAGGCTCTCACCATTATTAAATACGGGAGAAATGAGTACCCAGGAGACATACGGCAGACGTGCATGAAAAACAGGACTCCCCCAGGATAAGTGGGAGAGATGGCGAGTATGGTCCAGTCCCACATCTTATAGGCCACATCCTGTCTGGCTTCTGTAGTCTAGCAGTGGCGGCCAACACTTACCATTTCACAGAGAGTAATTATCATGCAGTTTATAGATGAAGGTTGTTCAGAGCCAGAGAGGATGCTGGGATAATGCTCATGTAGCACACAGCTGCAGGGATTCCAGTGTAATTATTCTCTTCCTCTCTGTGGACGTTTGACATCTCCCGCGAGAAAGTGAGGAAGAGATTCAGTTTCAACCCGGAGAAGCAGGAAGGGGTGGAGCTCCAACAGGAAGGGGGCATGGCTCCTGTCTGAAGGGGACTTGCGTAAGTCTTCATAGGAACAGTGTGAACTTATGGGGAGAGTTTGAACCCTCAACATTGAGTCAGCACGGCTACTGTTTATAAGCCACTTGAAGATTTCTTGAACACAGCGGAAGAACGTCTGACACTGCCCACTGCGACCGGGGTTCGACTCCACCAGGTCGCGCCAGTCTCAGCTCTGGCTGGGAGTGCCACTAGGGGGCGGCAATTGGTTGTTTGCCCCAGGGTGGGAGGATAGAAGCCGATACGAGCTTACTACATATAGGAGTGGCCATGTGCGTACAGAGTTACGGTGACGGCTTGGAGGGTTCCGGCTTGGAGGAGGCTCTGCTTCGCGCATGTCACTGCCGGGTTCAGGACTACGGCAGTGAGCTCTCAAATACGAGGGAGGGGATAATTGTCATGAAAAAGAGGATATAATTGCCTACTAAAATGGGAGAAAAATGGGGAAAAAAGCAGAAAGAGAAAGTCGATTACTTGAACACAATTTGGGATTAATGTTATCGTATAGCACCGGTTGTCTTGTAGGCAGAGACACAATATACTTACTGTGCTCAGTGCTACAGGAGCAACAGAAACAAACTGCTGCTGCTGCTTTCACCAGTTTTCACTCTTTAAATATACAGATCTGAAGCTTTGATCACTTTCATGTTTTATTTTTCCACATTTTCACGTTTCTTGCAAGCTTTTTTAACACATGCAGTTAAAAATGTAAAATGCAGCTAATGTCAGAGAAATGTTTTATCACATTTCACTTAAGCGAGCGTACATCTCTCCCTCTTAATCATTTTCCATGGAAACGGTTTCTAAGTAGGGCGGTGTGATTACAGTGCAGAAGGCAGCGGGTGTCAGAGGCGTCTGTGATTTCAGATCCCCCACCTCCTCCCTCTGGTCTGTTATTTGAGTTGACAGGTGTACTGGGCGGGAGTTTGTAACGGTGGCAGGAGGGCACCTGAGTGTTGCAGTTAGTGTGTTTAGTGTTAGTGTGGTTCTGTGTGGCTCAGTATATAGAGCATGGTGCTGACAATGCTTTTGTTGTGGGTTCGATTCCCATTGGGATCACGTATACTGAAAAATGTATGCATCTAGAAACGTCTGCTAAATGGCATATATGTTAGTTACAGGAAATGGGAGTGAGGGGCACTTCCCGTGCCAATAGCAGGTGTTGGCTCCATTGTGCCTGTTTGTGAGTGTGTGTCAGCACTTGCTATTTTAGCATAGCAGGATTCCCCTGCCTGTTCCAGCCCAAACAAACATGACAGATTTAAGGCCTGACAGATTTAAGGCCTTCCAAGCATCCGACTCATTGTTTATCCATCTGAGCGTCTGGCACCTCCGCCCAATCAAAGCCCCCCCACATGGCCATGGTAATGAGGCACATGCTTTCAACATTCCAGTAATTTCATATTTTACTATTCTATGGCTCTCAAGATGGAATACAGGAATCAAACCCTGTTTCCTATCTATGCATGGAAATCCCTCTCTTTCTATATCTCTGTTTCACTCTCCCAAACACCAATCACTTCTTTTATCACTCCATTTTATTCTCTCAAACAGATTAACTAAGAAAACTGAAATTATTACAAGGAGTTATATAAACTGTAGTTATTTGTAGGTGTTCATAGGAAATACATTCTTCCAATCTTGGATCTCAGATCTGCTTGTTTGCCAATTCAATTCAATTCAATTCAATTCGATTCAATTCATATATATATACACCGATCAGCCACAACATTAAAACCACCTGCCTAATATTGTGTAGGTCCCCCTCGTGCCACCAAAACAGCTCTGACCCATCAAGGCATGGACTCCACAAGACCTCTGAAGGTGTCCTGTGTTATCTGGCACCAAGACGTTAGCAGCAAATCCTTTAAGTCCTGTAAGTTGCGAGGTGATGCCTCCATGGATCAGGTCTTGTCACATCCCACAGATGCTCGTTCGGATTGAGATCTGGGGAATTTGGAGGCCAAGTCAACACCTTGAACTCTTTGTCATGTTCCTCAAACCATTCCTGAACAATTTTTGCAGTGTGGCAGGGCGCATTATCCTGCTGAAAGAGTCCACTGCCATCAGGGAATACCGTTGCCATGAAGGGGTGGTCATGTTTAGGTAGGTGGTACGTGTCAAAGTAATATCCACATGAATTCCAGGACCCAAAGTTTCCCAGCAGAACATTGCCCAGAGCATCACACTGCCTCCACCGGCTTGCCTTCTTGCCATAGTGAATCCTGGTGCCATCTCTTCCCCAGGTAAACGACACACACGCACCCGGCTATCCACATGATGTAAAAGAAAATGTGATTCATCAGACCAGCCCACCTTCTTCCATTGCTCCATGGTCCAGTTCTGACGCTCACGTGCCCATTGTAGGCGCTTTCGGCGGTGGACAGGGGTCAGCATGGGCACTCTGACCGGTCTGCGGCTACGCAGCCCCATACGCAGCAAGCTGCGATGCACTGCGTGTTCTGATACCTTTCTATCATAACCAGCATTAACTTTTTCATCAATTTGTGCTACAGTAGCTCTTCTGTGGGATCGGACCAGACGGGCTAGCCTTCACTCCCCACACGCATCAATGAGCCTTGGGTGCCCATGACCCTGTCGCCGGTTCACCAGTTGTCCTTCCTTGGACTACTTTTGGTAGGTACTAACCACTGCATACCGAGAACACCCCACAAGACCTACCGTTTTGGAGATGCTCTGACCCAGTTGTCTAGCCATCACAATTTGGTCCTTGTCAAAGTCGCTCAGATCCTTCAAGAACTGACTGTTTACTTGCTGCCTAATATATCCCACCCCTTGACAGGTGCCATTGTAATGAGATGATCAATGTTATTCACTTCACCTGTCAGTGGTTTTAATGTTGTGGCTGATCGGTGTATATACTGTATATAAAACACAAAAGTAGTAGTGAGTAGTGTGGAAAAATAAGTATATAATTGAATCAGTCAACATAAGAGGTAAGCACTGTAATTAAGTATATGATAATTGTAACAGTAAAATATTAAAAGACTAAAGATTGATTCAAGATTATTTATTATTCTTATTTATTATATTTATAACACATAGCTCTATATTTTCATTTTGGATGAGTCAGTGTGGGACGGTTACTCACTGTTCCTCAGACATATTGGGCTCAGAGTGGAGCTGTTAGCCCCCCCCACACACACAAAAGGACTCACCGCTTTTTCTTCATTCAGGGAAGGGAAGAGTTTGGAAAATGTCCTGACACAAAGAAACACACTTTTGTCCTTTATGAATGTTAGTCGTCCTGTACCTTCCGTTAGCTCTGCCGGTGGCTCGGTGGTACAGACCGACGCGGTGACCATGGTCTGCCGTAATTGAGCAGGTGTTCTTCCCACCCGCCTGCCCTCCACTGTGTCTGTAATGATAATTACATTACCCAGAATGCGATGCGGTTACCACCTCCATCGTGCACATGGCAAACATGCCCGTGTCCATAAACAAAGAGTGTTTTTTTTTTTAAAAAAACAGCCCTGTGTTTTTTTTACACAGCCCTGAAAAATGATGAGAGGGGGAACTCATTGCTATTCCAAATTGTCCTGTGCTTCTGTCTCCTGTGCTCGCATTACTGTATTAGCAAGTCTAATTACAGTTCTCTGGAGGGACCAGCTTCCTGCCAAGATCAGCTCCTCTGCAGGTCCACTCTGCTGCCACTCTGCGGCGGGACGCCAGCACTGTGAGGCTCCTGGAGCTCCCAGGTGGCCTTCATTTCCACAAATTATTCCCCAACATTCACAGATTTTTCCCTGATAATTCTGTGATTATTGCCTGATTGTTCACAGATTTGTCCCTGATCGTTCACTGATTATTCCATGGGGGGTTTCACTAACAGTCTGGACTCTACTAAGGTAATCGGAGATGATTTAAACAAAATCCAGAAGTGGGCAGAAACATGGCAGATGACATTCAATATTGCTCAGTTTAAAGTGCATTTGGAAAATTAAAAAAAATAAGACAGGAGTATTTTATGGGAGGAGAAAAATTCTATTTGTGTTCCATTTGAAAAAGACTTAGGAGTTGTAGTTGATCAAAGTCTATGCACTGTAGCAGAGAGCTGCAGCAGCAACAGGATGCTGGGATACATAGCAAAAAGTATTGAGTATAAATCAATGGAGATTATATTGATGTTGTATAATGCCTTTGTCAGACCTCATTTAGAGTAATGTTTGCAGTTCTGGGCACCGCACTACAAGAGAGACATAGAAGCTCTTGAAAAAGTACAAAGAAGGGCAACTACATTGGTGCCTGGTATGAAAGGTAAAAGTTATGAGGATAGATTTAAGATGCTTAATCTATTCAACCTTAGCATATGGAGACTAAGGGAGGATTTGATTGAGTTTAAAATTAAAATAAATAAAAATGAATTCTAATTCTTCCCATTTTTCTCCCAATTTTGTTGCCAATTATACCCTCTATTTATCTCAATTCACTCTCTTATGTTCTTATGATTATTCCCTAATTGTTGGCTTATTATTTAATGATTTATTCAAGGACTATTCCCGTATTATGCCCTGATTCTTGCGCAGTGGGGAAGCTGTACTGTTGGGAATAAGGTTCTGTGATCCAGGCACCTGTGCTTCCGGCTGTTGTGCTGATGTCACTTCCTGTGGGAATCAGTGAGAGCTCGTACCATCCCTGTGCCATATTTCCATTTGGGGGGTTGCGTTTGATCACATTATGGAAGGCAACGTTCTTACTGGACCAAAGAGGGATCTTCCTGAACAGGGAATGTTGCCGTGGATACGGGAGGCCCTGGAGGCTGAATCAGATTAGTCTTTTACACCTAGCAAACAGTGCTGTAATCACAGAGCATGTGGTCTGTAAACAGCTGTGAGGCACTGAAAGAGGACTCATTTTACACACATGCACACACATACACATACACATACACACATACTCACATACACACATACTCACACACACAAACACACGCATGCACACACGCTCTCACGTGCACAAACACACACCACCCCCTCCCTCCGGTGTGGGAAACTGCCTCCTTCCCCATTGTCATCCCTTGCTTTTTTGACTCCTCTCTCAGTGTTTGTCCTGTAGGCGTTTATTCCTTTGTGAGTAGGAACAGAGCGATTCCCTCCTACACACTCAAGGAGGCTGTGCTAATTAATTATTTAATAACTACAGTTCCCATCAGCCCCTGCTCCCTGGGCTCACTGGGACACTCTGCTGGGATCTTTTATTGAAGCTGTCTTTTATTAAAACAAACATGGGGACATGATAAGAAGGAATTATATCTTTTATTTTAGAAGACTGGATGTTTGATGGGGTTTATTAAAACTAAACATGCTGGCTTTTACAGAAGCAATTTTTAGTAGGTATGATAAACGGGGAGGAATTATATTTATTCTCCTGATGGGGTTTAGTATAATGACTGGATGTTTGATGGGGTTTAGTATAATGAGCAGAAGCTGATAATGAGGTATGATCGTTGGGTCTCCAGAGGAATGGTGGTCTGACAGGGCTGCAGTGTGTGTGTGTGTTTGTGTGTGTGACTGTGCATGTGTGTGTGTGAGAGTGTGTTTGTGTATGCTGTTACAATTCACCTCTGATGACACTGCACTGCTATAATTGAGGAGTGTTTTTCCAAAACTCGCTCAAGTCCCTTGACCAAAAGTGAACTGAGTGAATTTTGGAAAAACACTCTACAATTCATTTCAGTGTTTTGGGAAGGCAGAATCAGCTCTCATTAAATACATCTTCTACACCCCCGTCAGGGACTACACTCCAGACTTGTGCTATTCAAACGCCTGCTTCCCCTCTTTCTGTGTGTGTTTGTGTGTGCGGATGTGTGTAGGTGTGCGTGTGGGTGTGCGGGTGCATGTGTGTACGCGGGTATGTGCGCGTGTGTGTGCGCATGTGTGTATCTGTGTGTGTGTTGGATAGTATGTATGTGTGTTTGTGTGTGTGTGTATGTGTGATGCTCTCTAATGAGTGCCATTTACTGTCTGAAGAACCTCTCTGTTTTTTATTCAGCCTGGAAAGGAGGGTTGTGTTTTACAGCATGTACCTGTGATTAGCTGTGACCTGCTTTCTCTCCATTTCCTCATTTCTCCAGGATGCTTTCAAACCCTGTGGAAACCTTTTTCCTGAGTGTTTTGCTTTAAGTGAAAGCAATCGACGTGCGTGCGTTATGGCGATGCCATAAACACGCGTGTAGCGTGTCCGTGTGAAAACGCTCTTCTCACATCCTGTCCTCACATGACCTCTGCTCTCTTCCAGGGCTGTGTACACGTATGAGGACAGCAGCGATGACCTCAACCTGGCATGCTCTGGAGGTGGGACAGATTCTGTGCTCTCTGCTCTCACTGTGTGACGTCACTGTGTGACATGGCTGTTTGTTTTGGGTACATTTCATTAAAGGGGTCCTCTGTCTTCTCACTGCAGTGACACTAAACAGCACGGGCAGAACACTGTGCTTTTATAATAGCCTGTTTCTGTGATTGATTCATTGATTTATTTGATTTGATGATTAGAATACAGCAGGATCACACTTTTCCCTGAATACATTGTTTAATGGCTGCACTTTAGAAATGATAACACAATATTTTACTGAATAGTTATAAAGTCATAAAAAGTATTTTCATTGTGGTCCATCTTGTGGTGGGCAGGTACTGTATGCATTGCAGGAAATGATCTTAATTCCACCCAACATTCCAAATTCTCTTCTTCCCAGAGCATTTTGTGTATTTAGTGCCTGCTATGTCATTTTGTGCCATTTTTCTGGAATGAGGTAATTAGCTCTCAATGTGATAAGCTTCCTGTTTGGTATGCAATATTGCAGTGCATTAAAACAAATTAACAAAGGAAAATTTCTTCAGTATCATTGTAACGGTTCCTGCTCGCCGCCAGAGGGCGGTATTGGAGTTTTGTGTTCCCTAATTGTTTAAATATTTTATTGGTTAATTGTTTTATTGTTTTGAGTGTTTTCCACCTGTGTCTTGTTTTCCTGCCATTATTTAAGCTGCCAGTTTTTTCTGTCTTCAATGGTTCTTCCCTGTGTTTGCTAATCAATGTTTCAGTTGTACCATTTTGAGCCTTTATCGCACTACTCATGTTTGTTTTGTGTTAGTGTTTTATTATTTACTTTATTTTCTTCCTGTTTTGTTCTCATATTTTCATTAGTTCCGCCGTGTTAATAAATATTCTGTTTATTGTATTGCTGCCTCTGGCTTCGTCTCTGTGCCTGGGTCCCACTCTCTGCAGTGTTTCAATCATAAAACAAGATCTATCTCCAATGTATAATGCAAAATCATAATACATAAAACAAAATGCATCTAAATATCTGTTAGAAGCTCTCAGGTCAGATTGCAGGGCTGTGTAGACTGATGAGACCATTGTTATACTTAATAAGATGTATATTATTAACAGAATGAATTTGAACTATCCAGTATCTCTGGTTATACCGTAGAAACCGAAATATAACATTCTCACAGCTCTGATGATGTTGCTCTGTCGTAACTGAGAAAGCCATGAAAACATTGTGAAAACGTTGAAAATTGTGTTAAAGCGTTGTGAGAATGCTGATAGAACATTGTAAAAACTCTGTGAGAACGTTGTGGCCCCTCATCTGGCCTCTCTGTGATGGATAGGAGGGGGACTCGCGGAAATTACGACCACCTTTGACAGCGGACACATCATGTACGGCTTCTGCAGACTGAAGGAGCCATCAAGCACCCTGCCACACTACATCCTCATCAACTGGGTGAGAGAGGGGGAGCACAGAGAGAGAGACAGAGTGAGAGAGGTAGGGGGAAGGAGAGGGGGGAGAGATTGGGTGGATGGGAGAGAGAGAGCAAAAGAGGGGGAGGATGGAGAGGGAAGAGAGAGAGAGAGTGGGAGGAGGGGGAGAAGGAAAGAGAGTGGGACACTTGTGTTTACTACTACAATACTGCTTAGTAGTTGAATGTGTAATGTTTGTTTAAGTAAAGCTTTGGAAATATTTCCTGATCTCATGTCAATGAAGCATTTTTGAATTGAACTGAGAGAGAGATGGAGAGGAGGGAGAGAGAGTTTGTTACAGATATTATTAGTATTAAAGATAAAAATAGTAACATCTATTATTATTAGTAGTAGTAGAAGTACTGGTAGTAGTATTCTCTGTTAACTGTACAATTGGTCTGTTGCTATACAGCTAACTTGGCAATGAGTATTTGAAAATATTTTGTGCTAGTAAATTGAAATGTAATTGGGTTGGAACACTGATTAAGATTAGTTGCTGGAACGTATGAGGTCTGTATTCAACATTTGGGCAGAAGAGTACTGACCAAGTCTTCCTTAGGAATGTGCAGGTTAGATGTTTTAGGTTTGTTGGAGAAATGGTGTGGGGAGGATATGCTACTGACTGGTCCTCAGGCTGCTATGGAATTGTGATATTATGGTTCTCTCTGTAAAACTGGCACTACGCGTTATCATCAAAGGAAAAAATTCAGACACGGCTCAAAGTAGATAAAAATCTATATTAAATAAATAAATAAAACCTAAATAAAAATGGTTTGACAAAGATTTCAAACAATAAAGAAATTAAATAAATACCAAATTATCAAATCAAAAACATTTTGAGACCAAACCGGAGATTTATATATCCCTCATAGATTTATATATATAAGTATTCTGAAACTAAAGCATTACAAACAAAAACCAAAAACATATTTAAAAAACCCTATGCATAATTAAAGAATCAGTTATGGGAAATGTGGTATAAATTAAGCCCACCAAACCCCCAAGAGTTTGCTGTTCAAGATGGAGAAATGTTAAAAAGACCAGGAGGAGCTCATTTTAATTGTCAAGAGTTAATATCAATACTCGGGTTGTTAAAATCCAGAAAAGCTTGTGAAGAGCTTCATTAAGGCTGCCTCACCTCCTCGTTAAGACAGGGCCACTGTGAAGGAGCTTGTTAGGGCTGAGTGTGTCTCATTAGAAAATGCAGCGGCAGCATCACTGATTATACAACCAGACCACTCCATAAACCAGAGATCAGTGCTCAACCCTACTGCACTCAAGTCAGTGTTTAGGTGATATCTGCAGTCTCTCTCCACTGTACTCAGGTCAGTGTTTAGGTTATATCTGCAGTCTCTCTCTACTGTACTCAGGTCAGTGTTTAGGTTATATCTGCAGTCTCTCTCCACTGTACTCAGGTCAGTGTTTAGGTTATATCTGCAGTCTCTCTCCACTGTACTCAGGTCAGTGTTTAGGTTATATCTGCAGTCTCTCTCTACTGTACTCAGGTCAGTGTTTAGGTTATATCTGCAGTCTCTCTCCGCTGTACTCAGGTCAGTGTTTAGGTTTTAAGTGTAATATCTCTCTCTCTCTCCAGGTCGGAGAAGATGTTCCTGACGCTAGAAAGTGTACGTGTGCCAGCCATGTGGCCACCATCGCTGAGTTTTTCCAGGTCAGTCTCACAGAGGTCAAAGGTAAAAATGCCCCCTCTCACAGCGCCTGTGCAGTAAGCAGGACAGCAAGCAGGGGGCAAGGTGACTGTCGGAGACCCCACTAATGGTGCTGCTCATCCTGCATCGGTCGGTTTCCTGCAGATTTGAGCTGCTGTCTGGCGCATGCCCACTGTGGGCCCATCTCCAAGACAGAGAGTGTTGTAGGAAATTGCAGGTGAATTATACATCGCACACACATACATTTTACACCACTTACGGGAGGTAAAGCGATCAGTTAAAACCTAGTTCCCTGTGAGCTGTGATCTTACGATTGTGCTGGTCAGAATTCCCCTTCCAGGCCGTGCGCTTTAGAATCCCCCATAGGGATTCAACCTGGGAGCACCTGGATTAAACCACTCACTCAGGCGCGTGGGGGTATGAGTCCATGTTGTGTTTTATGTATTTCACAGTAATACCCCCCACTCCCCATGCCCTGAGTGTGATGGGTCATTCCACAGCCCAAAATGTGGGTTCTTTGCCCTCTCCTCTCCTCCCCCCTTTCGCCTGTCACCTGTGGAACCACACCTGTGTGCAATTTGAACAGAATTAATTTACAGAGCTACTTGAGCTTCTTTATGTTTCTGTCCACAGGGGGTCGACGTTGTTGTAAACGCCAGCAGCTTGGAGGACATTGATCCGGTGGCTATAGGACAGAGACTGACCAATGGGACGGCCCCAGTGGCCAGCCCCGTCCTGAGACGACTGCAAACGAGAGACGAGGAGGACATGGAGACTGTGGTGTGTGTGTGTGTAAGCGTGTGCATGTGTGTATGTGTGTGTGTATGTGTGTGTATGAGCGTGTGCATGTGTGTAGTGTGTGTGATTGCATGTGTGTGCAGTGTGTTTGCGTGTATGCAGTGTGTGTGAAGTGCATGTGTGTGCAGTGTGTGTATGTGCGTGTGTGAGAAGGAATGTGTGCGTGCGTGTGTGTGTGTGAGGAATTTTCCGTTTTTGCTTTAAATTTCTCTTTACTGACGATATGACAGCTCTTATTTGTCATGGTGTTATTGTTCCCAATGTCTTTGTTCCTGGTTCCTGCAGGGCACCAGCTACCAGAAGACAAATGCGGAGATGGAGCTGAAGACACTGAACAGGGAGCAGTTCTGGGAGAAGGCCAAGGTACGGACCCCACGTCCCCCTGCCTCATTGCGGGGCTGACCCCGCGAGCTTGTGTGGCGCACTTGTGTTCCATTGCAGGTGGAGATGCTCAATACCTCAGATCCAAAGCAGCTTCCTTCCTGCATCCTTTAACACACAGATCTATTCAATTCAATATAGTCAATTCAATTTCAATACCATAATTTTAGGAAATTCATTGAAATTCAATTAATTCATTTAAAAATGCCAATAATGTTCTATGAGGTTTTTAAATTAAATTTAAATTAATTTACTGAACTGTCTGAATTGAAAGGGAATAGAGCCCAACCCAGGGCTCTAGGCCTATGTGAGGCAGTGTGGGATAGTTTGCGTGGGAGGAGTGTGCTTATGGTGACCATGCTCCCACTAGCGTGAGGAGGAGATGCGGAAGGAGGAGGAGAGGAGGAGGGCAGCAGAGGAGAGGCGGAGGTTTGAGGAGGAGAGAATGGCGTTGGAGAAACAGGAGCAGGAAGAGAGGGAGAGGAGGTACCGTGAGAGGGAGCGACAGATCGAGGAGCACAGGTGAGACCTGCGCGACTACAGCATCCCCACACTGCCCCACCTCCCCCACTACAGCATCCCACACTGCCCCACCTCCCCCACTACAGCATCCCCACACTGCCCCACCTCCCCCACTACCCCACACTGCCCCACCTCCCCCACTACAGCATCCCCACACTGCCCCACCTCCCCCACTACAGCATCTGCTTGGGGATGCTGCTGCTCCAGGTGTGCCCAGGTGTGTTTGTGCAATTTCACACAGGAGGAAGCTCCTGGCCCAGGAGGAAGAGGAGGCCAGGGAGAGGATGAAGGCCCTTGTCGTAAGAGGAAGCCGGTTTCATATTTCACTTCAGCTGAAATTTCTCCTTAACCCATTCAGACCTAAAATGCCTGCTAAAAACGCCTATTAAAACCTAAGCAATTATTCTACACAACCTCTTAAAACCTGAGGGTTTTCTGGAAAAAATTTCAAAAAAAAGCCGACACCAACGTGCACTTCATTTCCCCCACGTCTATTTCAGCGAATCACAGCGCATTTCATTAATCGCAAAATCGATGCGACCTAAACGTCACTCCAGGTCTTAATGGGTTAAAATTAGGGGTAGTCCTTCGTTCAGTTTTCCAGAAACGGCAATAACCTACCATCATTTAAAAACCATGGAAGTCTTTAGGCTTTTTGTAAATAAATACATGTTTGCATCTGTGCTGACAGTGTAGAAGTGAAGTTTTATTATTTCTATCGATATGAACACAAACATTTTTATTGTTTGTTTCGAGATAGTGCTGTAATGCAGGTGGTAGTTGACTGTACTGATAGTGTGCTTGTGCTGCCCCTTGCTGGTTCGGAATGGTCATTATCGCGCTGCTGCTCTCTCTCTCTGACAGACGGAGGGGGTCCGGGAAGGCAATCTGGAGAGGAAGGAGTCAGAAGTAGAGGTGCGTTGTTCTAGAGTTTCCCACAAGAGGTCGCTGAAAGTGCTCATCCAGTGCATCCAATTAGTTTTATCATACTGTCTTACTGGAAAGGAAGTGCAGAGCACATTGTGAACACAAGGAAGTTGAAACTCTGTCCCCAGGTGGAACAGGACAGTAGGCTTTGCTTCTCTCTGATTCCCCTCATGTGATTGGGTGTGGTAAAGAAGAGGGCGTGGCAGAGACTGCTGACTTCAGGCCTATCTGCTCCTACTTCCCACAATCTCACTGGATCTCTCTATGTCTGTGTGTCTGCGTGAGAGTGTGTATCTGCATGTGTGTGTGTATGTGTCCTTTTATGTGCGTGTGTCTGCGTGTGCTTCTATGTGCGTGTGTCTGCGGGTGTGTGTCTGCGTGTGTATTGGACTGGGTGTGTGTGCCTGTATGTCTGTGTGTGTATGTGTGTGTTTGTGTGTGTCTGTGTGTGCGTGTGTGTGTGTGTAGGAGGCTGCGTTCATCATCGGCCAGAGGAGAAGTAATCCGCGGGACTTCTTCAGGCAGAGAGAGAGATCAGCGGCCTACAGCTTCGACAGCGCTTCCTTCTCCTTCAACAGGATGGGTACGAGAGAGGGAGAGAAAGGGAGAGAAGGGGGGGAGAGAGAGACTTTTCTCTGACATTTTTCTGTTTTTTCCTTCTCTTTGTCCTGTCCTCTTCCTGTCCTCATGTGCTGTCACTTTCCCCTGCCATTTCTCCATTGCTGAGCTTGTCTTCAACACATTCTCCCTCCCTCCTCTCCCTGCTACTCCTGTTTACTGGGTGTATGTTTTGCCTCCATGCTCCATGCGTTGGTGTGGGTGTATGTTGCGCCTCCATGCTCCATGCGCTGGTGTGGGTGTATGGTGCGCCTCCATGCGCTGATGTTCTGTAGGCCGCTTGGACAGCCCCTTCTTGAAGATGCAGCACAGTCTTCCTGAGCCCAGCCCACCCCCATTTCGCCTACCCCAGGAGTCCTACCTCATGCCCCATGTCAGACTGCAGCCAGGGCCCCGTGGTAGGTACTGCACTGCCCCTGCTGGCTGGAGGGCTGAACTGCGGAGAAGCGCATGGTGGGGACAGTGTGGCTACATCCTGTCCAATCAACGACCTCGTCTCTCTCTCTCTTTAAACCCTGTATATCCTTGAAAGCAATCACATACAGCTGTCTCAGGGATACCTACCCACAGATTAAAATGAATCAACCTCCATAAACAAGCAGAAAGGAAACAAAACACCAAAGCACCCATTCTCAAGTATTCCTGATAAAGTGTCCAGCACACATAGGGCTGTCATGTATGAACCAGCAAGCTTCAAAGTTCCACACATCATTTGTCATCACATAACATGACTTTGTGCTCACAGCTGAGTCTGGATCAATTCTGTTTCATTGTTGGGGAGAGGGCGTGCTTGCCTGTGCTCACAGCTGAACCTGGATCAGTTCTGTTTCATTGTTGGGAAGGGGGTCGTGTTTATCTGTGCTCACAGCTGAACCTGGATCAGTTGTTTCATTGTTGGGGAGGGGGCGTGCTTGCCTGTGCTCACAGCTGAACCTGGATCAGTTCTGTTTCATTGTTGGGGAGGGGGCGTGCTTGCCTGTGCTCACAGCTGAACCTGGATCAGTTCTGTTTCATTGTTGGGGAGGGGGCGTGCTTGCCTGTGCTCACAGCTGAACCTGGATCAGTTCTGTTTCATTGTTGGGGAGGAGGGCGTGTTTGCCTCGGGCAGATCTGAATTAAAACTTTTCCCTCTTCCCAAGAAAGCTGCTTTTGAGCCTGGCAAAGAAACACACATGGGCTCCCCTGGGCAATGGCAGCTATTTCCCAGAAACCCGTTTGATTGTGGACTGTTTCTGACTTCTGAAAGATGTCTTCTGATACCTTTTGGATTCAATTTTCAACTTTCCTTTCAACTTCTTGAGGTGATATTTTTTGCTAATTTTTCCTGTGTTCCCCAGTCTGGAATGGCCAATCATGCTGTAAGACTGCACCATGGCTGCAGCATACTTGGTCAATCTAGTATCAGTACAGGCAGCCGGACATCAAATGTGCAGCCGGACACCACTTTTAGGTTCACAGTGTACCAGCGGAGCTGTGCAGTCAATGTTTTTGCGTGATGTGCGCGAGCGTGTGTGAGTGTGTATCTTACGTACATCTCCTTCTGTGTTTGTTCCAGATGATGCCGCTCTGAGACGCTCTGACTCAGAGGGAGGTATCCTGTCCGTGTCCATCCCCAAAATCATCACCACCCCCATCCTGGAGGAGACTGAGGACAGTGTTCGGGATGAGCAAGGTAGGGCTCCGCCCCTCTCAAACAGAGCCATGCCCCTCCATGACAGAGACATGCCCATATTTGACAGAACTTTGCCCCTCCATGGCAGTTTCATCCCTCTCTGACAGTGCCCCGCCCCTCTATGACAGAGCAGAGGATGGGAGACTTCCTGGGAAGGGCTTAGTTGCTGCTGGAAGAGGTATTGGTGGGCCAGCAGGGGGCACTCTTGCATCTGGACCAAAAACTGGGCTATACCTGGTCACCGAATTATTCTTTACATTTGATTGCCCACATTGATTCCCCAAGACATCACTGCAAATAAGAAATTAGTTCTTAGTTTACCTGCCTGGATGATGAAAGGTACAAAATGCAATGCTTTATTGAAGAAGGTGGTTGTGTCGGGGTAACGCACAAGCTCATCCAATGAAAAGAGAGATTTCTATTTTTAGCTCGACAAAAAACATGATGTCAGCATGCGTCCACCAATCAGCTGTACATTTCTACCAGAATTCATACACTACAGCCTAGAGTGAGTTTAAAGGTAACGCACAATGCATTGTTTTGCTCGATTCTCTTCTTGCTTTTGAAAGCACTCAGAAATCAGCCATGTCTCCAACCCAGCACACCCCAAACAGGCATTATGCGCTAAATGTGAATGCATCCACCATTTTGGTATGTAGAGCGATTTCCATTGAGGATGCCTGTTTCTGTTGCCGTAGTGAGAGTGGTCTCTATGTGGTGTGTCCCCTCTCAGTCCCCGATCCGCAGGAGCCAGCCTCTGCCCATCCGCCCCAGGACAGGGTCCCCAACGACCCCGCCCCCTTTGATTCCCAGGCCCACCCACAGAAGATGGACCTATGGGAGACATCATCGGACGATGGCCAGGCCCGCCCACAGCCCCTCCTCAGCTTCGACGACTTCCCTGAGGGTCTGGCGGAGGACGATGACCCCCCCTCCAGCCTGGTGGACATCGCTGGATCCCATGTAATGACCCTCAGCTACCAGCATGCACTGCAGTGCGCCTCCGAGCCCGACAGCCAGGACCTGGATGATGGACAGCTGCTCATGACCAATGGGGACAGTCTGCTCAAAGAGGGGACCCAGGTCAGTCACTAGCCCCTGCCCCACAATCCCTCATGGTTTATCTTATCTGAAACAAGTCACCTTCAGTGTTTGGGGGCAATTCCATTTCAATTGAGTTAGTGTAAAAATCTATGTAAAAATGTCTATAATGCTTTATGAGGATTTTTCTATGAACTGCGCAGTCATTGCTTTTGTGTGATGTGTGTTGTGTGTGTGTGTACGTATGCATGTATGTGTATGTGCCTGTGCGCATGCAAGTGTGTATCCTACGCACATCCGATACACACAGAGCCACTTTTGCATGCAGTGAGCTCATGCTGGCTTCCCTCTCCCCTCCCCCTGGGGTGGACAGCCAATCACCACCCCCGAAGGGGACTCCCGGCCAGAGCCGGCGCAGCCAGAGCCGGGATCAAGCCCAGGCCGTAGTTTGTGTTTTCCGTGGCCGTTTTTGAGAGCCTTCTGAAACATGTAGCTGCCCTCCCGATTCGTCAGCTCATTTCTTCATCAAGGAAGATGTTGTCAGACACTGTGGATCCCAGGGAGCAGAACCTGCTGACTGTTTCTAGTGGGGTGTTATTGAGGCTTATTCCGGGGGGGGGCAATGTCTCTTGTCCCATGACCAGTTTTATTAATGCTGATGGTGGTAGGATGATAACCCCCCCCCTTCAGAAGGAGGTGCAGACCAGGGAGAGACGGTCCCAGAGCTGCTGGAGTTAAGGCCAATTTATGCTTTACGTGTCCCGCGACACGTCACACGACTTTCCGAGTTTTGAGCATTCATACTTTCCACGACTCGGCAACAGCGTTGCGTCGTCTCTATAGTAACCAGCTGAGCAAACTGACATTTATTTACTTTGACAAAAAAGACTTAATGTTAGGAAGCTTTATTTGGCTGTGATACCAGGTTGCTAGCTAGCTAACTAGACATTGATAGTTTTGCTTAGCGAACGTTAACATTAGTTAACATAACTACATTTTACCTGTCTCGCAACGGTTTCCTCTTATATCTGTATTCAAGTTAGTCTCTGTTGAGATTCCTTGAAATCTCCCCCCATGAATTGGTCGTCTTTATAATAATTTCTTGAGTTATAAATTTGAGGATACCTCCTCACCTGCTCCACAAACAATTATTCAAAACCATCCATTGCAATAACATGAAAACAACAAAACAGAGTCAGATGGAATAGTCAGATGGAATAGTATTCTGTATCTCAATGGCAATGGAGTTTATCTTGTCATTTCAACCAATCAGATTACGTGACATTTTATGAAGGCGACTGCGACCTTTCATTTTTCTGGAGGTACGCGACACCCTCCACGATGCTCCTCTGCGACACATTTCTGTCGTTTTGACATAACTTTTGTCATGCGACACTTGTCGCATAAAGCATAAATTGGCCTTTAGTCCTCAGTATTCAGTCCTCAACATTGATTACCACAGTTACTGATTCTAAGCATGTCAGGTATCCTCTATAGCACTGCTGCACTGTTTCCCCTATACTCAATCAATGCACTTATGCACTACATCACTTGATTTTATAGGCCGCTCCTAACCGTTTGCCAAATGGCTTTAATGTAAAATGCTACTTCATGTTCTCTGCCACTAGGTGGCACCCAGCGCATTGTAATATTAAAGTGTTTTGGAGTCCTGGCCATTGCAGAGTGTGTGAGGCAGCTCTTGGTTGCTGTTGGTTACGCAGTATAAAAACAGAATGTCTCTGGAAGATGCTGGAAGCCTCCATGCAGTAACCCCCAGGGAGAACTCCCGTAGTGTATCTGTAACTGACTGCTGGTTCTATGTGTATGTATGTATGTGTGTACAGGCCAGTGAAGGCTACTTTAGCCAATCACAGGAGGAGGAGTTCGCCCAATCAGAAGAGTGCTCTTCAAAGGAAACCCAGATCCCATTGTTGTACAACAAACCTCCAGGTGAGGCCTGCAGGAAATCTGCCCTTTGCTTCCCCCCTGCTGGTCACAGACAGAAACGCAAGCTGCGTTAGGTGCTCTGCATACCCAAATGGTGGATGCACTTGCATTTGGCACATAGACTTGTGCTGAGTTGGAGACGTGGGGGGGGTTCACTAACGAAGAAAAATAAAAACACACTTAAAAGATGGTGAGTGGCAAAAACACAGCACAGCTGTGCTTCAGGTAGGTTTCTCCTACAATAACTGTAGGATTGCTGGGATATACTATACTGATACTAACCCCCCTTCAAAGACCCTGAATCCCGTCCTGTCCATCCAGCAAGTAGTACACCCCCCTCATCCAGAAACTTAACCATGAACCACCACCACCACCACCACCACCACCACCACCACCACCACCATCACCACAACCACCACCAACCCAAATGATGCCTAATGTGCCTGTGTGTTCCTGTACCACCCCCCACAGAGATTGACATCACCTGCTGGGACACGGACCCCGTGATGGAGGAGGACGAGTTTGGGGTGGAGGAGTGAAATGGGCGGGGGCCACCACCTGTCAAACAATCATGTAACAATTTAACAATGTAACAATGTAATAATGTCTTGCATAAAAAAGAAAACTGTAAAACAAACAAACAAACAAAAAAACCCAGAAAAAAATGTTAACTATATCCAGGTTAGTGTTAAAGATGCGTTTAGCTCTTTTTGTCCTTTTTGTCCTGCGTGGTGCGGTGCGTAGACTCACTCACTCAACGTGATGCTACAGATGTACATACCTGCCACATGCCTACCGCAGGGCAGGGGGACCCATGGTGGGCCCACAACAGGGCACAGAACCAATCCTGTAATTTGCAGAACCCGGCACGTCTAACGGAACCTGGCACGTCTAAACGGAACCCTGCACGTTTAAACGGGACCCTGCACATGCTCAGTAGCTGCTTTAGAGCTTTAGTCTGTCCTATCGAGGGTGAGTAGACATGCTGCCCCCTCTCCCAAGACCCCCTCTTTCAGTTTTGTACTCAACAATTCATTAATATACAGAATTTATAGGTGTTAGAAACCAGTTTCTCAATAAAGTGTGTGTGTGTGTATGTGTCTGTGAGAGAGTGTGAGAGTCTTGGTGTGTTTGTGCATGTGTGGGTGTGCATGTTAAAGATTGTGTGTGTGTGTGTGTGTGTGTGTGTGATGGAGTCCAGGAAAAATTGGACACGTTAAGCTTGATTATGGTCGTCATGCACCTTAACTTGCATAAAAGGTATCAGAAGTGATTTCTGCTTTTTTAAAAGAGAGAGGGAGAGAGAGAGAAGCAGAGAGAGGGGGGAGGGAGAGAGAGAAGGAGAGAGGAGGAGGGAGAGAGAGAAGGAGAGAGAACGAGTGCGCCTTTCTTTTCTTTTTTTAAATATACACGCTGCCACTATGGAATCAGCATGGGCTACGTTTTGATCTGGATCGTTGAAGCTGAAACACTATTTTCATCACTGCTGCCAGAGCGAAGAGCTCTCCTCCCGACAAACTGCTGTGAATCAGATTCATACAGTTTCCATTTTTGATAAAACACGTTCACCGAGCTCCATACATGAGTGCAAATAATTAAAAAGTAATTTCATTGTTTTCCCTCTTTTATAAGGAGGCAGATTTCCTGCTGTCTTATTTCGGTACAATGCGAAACTCAAAGCAGAAAAGCACTTTGCTGGGGTGGGAGCATGGGGTGGCCGGGGAAGGGGAGGGGGTTCTGAATGAAGGCACTTCAATGTTTTTAAAACTGATGGTATGGGGTAGAGTAAGCAACACAAACTATCCCTGTTGTAGTGAGGTGTGATTAATGACAACATTTTTTGTAGTAATAGTAATATTGCTGATGTAATTTCTAATGGCTGCCTGTATTACACATACATACACGCTGGAGATTTTCAGCCATGGAGAGAGAGAGAGAGAGAGAGGAGAGAGAGAGGCGAGGGGCATTGCCATTGAGCTCTTGCAGCCAATGGGCTTCTTCAACATTAACCTTTGACCCCACAATATTCCAGTATTATAATATTCTCTACTTTCACCTTTGAACTCTGTGGTGTTTATCAGGTTCCTCTCCTCTGTCCCAGATTCCTGACTTCTGTTCTCATCCCCCCCTTTCTTAAAGCAGCTCCTCCAGTTCTCACACACACTGTTTCTGAGAAAAGAAAAGAAAAAAGCACAAGACTTTTTTGTCACATGCTAAGAGCTGGCGTATGTTAATAAAGACTTCTAAAATACCTCCATACTCACTGGCTCATTCTTACCATTCATTCAAACTTTGACTGTCCCCCCCTTTCCATCTATTTCCCATCATCACTGAAGGGTATGGTAGGGGCCCACTGGTGGGGTCCACAACAGGTGAAGCTGAGGCCCGGGGTGGGAGGGGGCTGATCTGACCATGACTTTATCTGACGCTCCGGTGATAATGCTGACTGCCCCTGCTGCTCTGATGATGTTATGATGATGATGATGATGGTGACGATGATGATGTGCTCACTGCCCCTGATGCTGCCTGCCTGCCTGCCTCACTACTGCAAAATGGAGATTATCCTCATATTAAACGCCTGACATTATATAATTTAAGGCAATCCTACCATCTTCATTCAATAACAAATTAGTACTTTGATTAAACATTAGAAACAAATAAAGAAATAAATTGGCAGTTTATTAAAGACTTGGAACATAGGTAATGCAAATGGTATTCAACATAACAGTAAATACATTTTGGTTCACTTAAATGTCAACTCTTATAGAGAAACAATACAGGGTATGCTAGCTAAATAATTTCCCTAATTAAGGTGAAAGCTAACACATTAATTTGCAACATATCAAAATAAATATTATGGGCTGTCCCCTTATGGCTAGCTAGCTAACGTTAGCTAAGCTAGCACAAACAAGTTAGCAAACCCTCAATCAATGCAATTATCTAACATTAGCTAGCTACTGTGGCTAACTTTAAAACTCCAAGGGATCAATTTAGAATAGAAATGATTAACAACAGTTCAATTAAAATACCGAATTACAATAATAGAGGAATAAAGACAAAATCATTCAAACTATTGCCAACCTCACCTGTAACAGACGTCATTCTCCAAAAACTCTTCTGGACAGGGATGGAGACAGATCTAAGCATGTCAAAATCATATTGGAAAGTTCAGCTTCCATGCGGGCCAATATTGCCATCTTTATTCCATTCATTTAAGTCCATAGAAACAGGGATGGAGCTTCCACTGACAGCTTCAAGCGCGTTAGGCGATAGATAGTGCTGGTTTAAACAAAACATTTCAGTCTAAGCATACCATAAATAAATTCAAACTTTAATCGGTATTTATTGATGGCAGCATCTTTTAAATATTTTTAATCGAACGGCTAAAGGCTAAACTGACTGAAACCACACCTAATTTACTCATCTGACCATGCTGCGATTGACTAGCTATCACGAGCCCTCTGGCACTTCACGCAGTCTTGCACAGGATGCCCGCTAGAGCTGGCCAAAAATAATTAGCATGATATGCTGAGGAAATACTTCGATAACCATGGCCGCCGCCACAGGTATGGCCAGTATGGAAAACGCCATACCACTTTTAGTTGACAGGTAATACAGTTTTCACCATTGGCAGCCACAAATTGAGTGTTCACAAAAAGCAACGTTTCTGCGTGTCCTTTTTTATGTTTATTTTTCGTTCGTCTTGCGCAAGGGAATAGCAGCTGCATTGTTGGCTCTCATTTGTTTATTCCCTGCACTGCTCAGGAGTCACAACAGTTAACTGGTAGGCATAGCCTAATCTATTTTATTTAGTCCTGTTTTTAATTTATAGTATAGGTAAAGCTATGTCCTAACTGAGCGAGTTGTAGCCTAATTAAAAAGACTTGCAGTTCTACTTTATAATTTTTTTTTGTAATGAATGGCATTTTTGGGGACAGTTGATAGCCCTACAGTATTTCATAGCAGCCTAGGCCTATATGGCACAGCCAGTTAACTTAAGGGTGTGATGCTGCATTTTCTTATGAATGGGATGCAGGCACGTCCACAGATAGGGTCCAAGGGGGGCTTGAGCCCCTGCTCTTTTGCCCTCAGGGTACAAACGCTTTTTGGCCGGTTTTAATAGTATTTAATTTTTTCTTTATTTGTTATTGAAATTCTATCAAATATAAAGTGGGAAATGTATAGTAGCATACACAAAAAAATCAGTGGCGGGCCGTGCATTTCACACCTAGGCCTTCAGTAGTGGTCCGTCTGAATCAATCCACCCCTCAATAACTATTTTATGGCTATAAAAGCCATCTTATTGTTATGTTTTGAGTGTCTGTTCGGTTTGTTTTTGCACTTTGTTTATTTATCTTTCTTCAGTCATGTTTCATTCTCGTTCTGTCATGCACTTCGGGAAATTCTATGTTTCGGTTTTTCCGTCTTCGTTTCTAATCTCGTTTTACTTCCTTCTTACTTTCTAATTACACTTTGTATATATTAGTTAGATGTATATAGTACTAACCAACTAATCTACTAACATTAGGGATTTAGATTAAGTTACTAACACTACTAATCACTAATTATCTCACGCTTCTAACTATCGCTGTCATTCTCTCTCGTCCTATCTCTGTACGTTTCTCACGTTCCGCTTTATTCGTACGCAGATTTCTTTATGCGTTCCTCCTCCTCCCTAAAAAACCGAAACATAGAATTTCCCGAAGTGCATGACAAGACAAGGAGAGGAACTCGAACAGGAACAATGACAGGCGGGGAACAGAACGAGAATGAAACATGACTGAAGAAAGATAAATAAACAGTGCAAAAAAGTGCAAAAACAAACCGAACAGACACCCGTTGCCGTTGCATCGCAGATAGATAACTCGTGTATCCAGAATAAATGCCTTTACTGAAGAAACAAACCCGGGGTACTACAGCTGCGACACACATAAAAAAAGCATCAATAATAACCTCATAAAATTGCAATATTATTTAGGAAAATAGCAACATTTTACTCACCAAAAATCCTTATTTTTGTACACAAAATCCATCCTCCTTTCTTTCCTCAAAAAGAGTTCAATTACTCTGTCGTACAGATTATCCGTGTGTTTCAGTTCCATCAAGAAGTCCTTTTCTATCGCCATCGAAGCTAATGCTGAAAGTCGAGCCTGCCCTGTCGTATTTCTGGCATAAGTTTTAATTCGCTTTAGGGCTGAAAATGTCTGCTCAAATGTCTGAATCACAGACTGATGTTAATCATATTTTGTCCATGAATACTTATTAAATAATTCCAAATGGTCTGTCCGCTTCCTTTCATAGCTTTTCCCCTGATTGCGCTGCTTCCAGGCGTGTATTTTCATATTAAAGCATTTAACCAATCACATTACATCATAGTCAGACACTCTCTGACTATCCAATCAAAAAAGGTGTGAATATGCTGATGTTACCGAGGCCTTCTAGAAGGCCTTCGTGTCCCCAACTCAAAATCTGATTGGTTGAAGCAACAGTTTGATCAACACTTATTTTATGCTACAGGGCCTGCAGAACTGATTGTGAAGGCCTCCAGGCAGATTTCTTTGACCCTGGCAACAAATGATGGCTGAAATGTGATTGGTTAAATGCTTTAATATGAAAATACAGGTCTGGAAGCAGCGCAACCAGGGGAACAGCTATGAAAGGAAGCGGACAGACCATTTGGAATTATTTAATAAGTATTCATGGAAAAAATATAATTAACATCAGTCTGTGATTCAGATATTTTTTAGGCCAGCAGAGAAGGCCTTGCAGGCCCTGACGGCCCACCACTGGAAAAAATACACCTTATCAATGTAAAAAGTACTCCGCTCTCCACCTCCCCCCCTTCCAAATGGTTTTGTCTCAATCAATCAATCAACGTCGCATCTTCCGACATTCTGAATACAACTTGTAATGAAAAGCACCACATCCCCAGCCCCAGTTCAGTTACGGTGAATGATATCACTCAGGTAGGCAATGTTTTAATTATGAAACCACGATTAAACAACACTTACTTACTTTTTATGTTATATATCCGTAAAAAAAAAAATGAAGTAGGTCAGTAGGACTTTTTACGCTGTCATTTTGTCATTACTAGCCTCGGTACTAGCCTCAAGCAAGTAAGCTAGTCTAATTGTCATTAAAACTACGTTATCTCTGTCATGCAGGACAACTTACAAATATGAAATTAATTTCTGAAGCAGGTAGTTACGTTTTGCATAGTTTTGCTAGTTTAGTGTAGGCCCCCCTTTTCTTTATAGCCAGTTTTCTAAAAACGTGATATTTAAAAGTGTATAATTGTTTGGGCATGTGTTTTCCCTGTTAAAATAAAAGTTTTTTGTTTGAATTCCATTAAATTGCATCCTTCCTAACAAGAAACCATTGATCTAATGAGACTGAATTGGTCTAAACAACTGAACACTGACTGACTGCATTACTTATACTGACTAATTAGCATTACTACATCAAATCTGTGGTTTCTTCATGGAAAAATGTGTTTCCGTAGAATTTGAACAGGTCCCATGTTATGAACATAGTGTGTGATTATGGATGGCGGCGGTGTGGCAACATCGGGGTGGGAATAGTGCGTGTCGGTGGGGTGAGTGCCCTTTTTTTTGGCTTGAGCCCCTGCCCCCCAAAATGTCTGCACAGCCCTGATGGGATGAATAAATAATTTATTGGCACTCAGTTACTTTTTAAATTGTGTCAGTTCTGTATAATTTCTTTTTAGGCCAGTAGAATGTCTGACCTAGGCTACCAACCCAACTAGGCCACTGGAAAAAAACGGTTGAACCCTGTTCTTTCTTTGGGTGAAATGGGAACATGTTAGTGTGTAGTTATAACCTTAGAAAACAATATTGCATTTTCATTCATTCACATCAAATCTGATCAGCCATGTTCAAGTAAGACATGTAGCACAGTACAACAAGTATGTGAAAGAATGTTACAATAAAAGCGGTTCCATACATTAGTACAATTTTTTAATATAATTTTTTGCTCATTGAAAATTATGAAGGACAGATTTTTTTTTTTTTGCCAGGGCACAATTGGCTGATTGCTTTATTTGAATTATCGGTATCGGTCCAGAATTTTCATATTGGTGCATCCCTATTTAAAATAGATATTAAGTAAAAATGTTTATTAATGTTGTATTTACCCCCCTCTCTATAGTTCCTGTTCATATGGTGTTTTCAACTGTTTATTAATATTAATTATTAAATTAATGAAGAATAACTGTATCTCTTGAGAATCTTAAAATTAAATAAATTGAATTTACAAAGCACATCATGGTTACTTAATTTAAATAATTAAAACAGGTGTTTATCTCCAGAATGGAACATTTGGGATGGTTGGAATTTGGGATGGTTGGAATAGCAATTTGGGGCGATTCTGGGATAGAGAGGGAAAAGGTTAGTTAGTTTAGAGGCCTGATGCTGGTTTTTACAGAAGAGATTTAAGGTGCTCTTCTCTTTCCCTCTCTCAGTCTAGTTTTTGTTGGCTGAACAGCTAGCACAAACACTCTTCGCAATTAACAGTTATTGGTGTAGCCTGGAGCATTAAGTGCCCAGCGCTCAGCGTGGGCAATGTTCAGGATGATATGACTCACTCATGACTCAATCTTGAATGTGTAATTCACCTGTGTAAACCTGCTCTCAGGTAAACTCTGCTGTTATCCTGCTCTCACAGGTAAACCCTTCCTGTGTTCTCCTGCTCTCACAGATAAACCCTTCCTGTGTTATCCTGCTCTGACAGGTAACCTCTTCCTGTGTTATCCTGCTCTGACAGGTAACCTCTTCGTGTGTTATCCTGCTCTCACAGGTAAACCCTTCCTGTGTTATCCTGCTCTCACAGGTAAACTCTTCCTGTATTAACCTGTTCTGACAGGTCCTCTAATATGAACTTTGCCGACAGCAGTCTCCCATCTCCTCCAGGTAGGCAGGCCAGAGAACAAGCCTCCCATCGGTTGCCTAGCAACCCCTATAAACAATTCAGCCGTCCTTGGTGGTTATGTAAGCACTCTGAATGGAATGCCAAACAAACCAACCAGAGAAGGAGCTCTGTTTAAACATCCTCACAAAATGACAGGAAGACATAGTGACACATTGTACATTTTTCCCACTGCCTTGAAAAGACACGACAGTAATCTGCCAAAAGAAAATTAGAATTACTGCATTTTTTGATGAACTCATTAAGGCTAAATCTTTCTGAGTGAAAGACCGGTTTCATCCCAAAGGACAAAACAAACCAAAAGATCTCAGCTTCGACACGAACAACTGAATTAGCAGCTACTGCACTGCAGCCTCCAGAGGGCTCGTTTTCAGGAGAATATAAACAGCACAATGTCTGAGAGCATTCAAATAAGATTTCCAGTACAAAATACAGCCAATTAGCATAATTGGTTCATATATATATATATATATATACACACACACACACACACACATATATATATATATATATGTATACAGCAATTTTGACATGTACATACAGTATGTATCATTTGAAGGCGACAAGAGAGAATGTCAAATTTGGGTCACGTGACCAGTTTCATTATTGCACAGTGTTGGGGTGCAGAACCCAAAGTTTACAGCATTACAAGCCTCTGATGTTCTTAACATATAACAGTGTTTAAATGTACAGAGAACTCAATTTACACAAATAACTGCTTTGTAGTATTATTATATAATGCTGAGTCTGAATTGACAATCAAAATTACAGAGCAAAATACTACTATTCTAACACAAAATGTGCTATCATGCAGTGACATTTAGCACACTAGCACAGTGTAGCTGAAGTGTAGTTGAGTCATATGCCTTTTAATGGCTGTAATATGAAATAAAAACATTGTATAATTCAGTTTGAACATTCCACTATTATACATTTAAAAATGTGATACCAAGACTATGCCAAGGGCTTTCATCAGCCTTTAAGTGCAGTGCAGGGGACAGATGGCATCTTATTTCTCAATAAGGCAACACTGTGTCACAATATAGCAACACTGTGTCACACGATTGCTCTATAGGGCAATTGTGTCACACTATAGCTCTATAGGTTTATAGGGCAACGCTTTATCACTGTGGATTTTTGGAGAGGAGCTGAAATGACATTGTAATGCCTCAACTCAGAGATGAACCTTACATAAACTGGTCAAGGAAAAACATGACGGGGCTGCCGGATAGCGTAGGGGTCTAATACACCCGTATTTGGCTGGTCCTGTACAAGTGTGAGCTGCCTATCAGGGACGCGGTTCGAAACCCATCTCTGCCAAACCGGCCCTGGCCGTTAGCCCCGATCGGGGGTGGCATTTAGCTGTCTGCTTCTGAGGGAGGGGGAGGGTGGTCAGCATGAACTCGCTGTGAAGCACGTAAGGGTGACTCCAGAAAGGGGGCCAGTGAGTTCCATCTCGAAGGAGGCAGATCAATGCCCGCCTCGGAGAGTAGCTTGCCCCGTAGAGACAGGCGGTGATTACATAGGGGAGGGTTAATCGAAATAAATAGACGGTATAATTGGCTTTCAAATTGGGGAGAAAAACAGGGAAAAATCTGAAACAAAATTAGTAAACAAAACAAAACAAAACATGACAACATTTAATTTGCTTCAGGCCAGTTGAGCCTGGCCGGTTCAGGCCAGTTGAGGGCGGTTCCTGGGAAGTCTGGAACATTCTGAGCTGTTGTCAGTCACTCTCCCTGGCTCATTAAGAGGAACACACTCCCAGCCTTGGTTCATGCAGCATTGACTGAACTAAACAGAATTAAAATGTTCTCTCATACATGTCCGGAGGATTCAGCTTTTGCTTTCATTGATATTCTAGAGCATATTGTGTGTGTGTATGTGTGTGTGTGTGTGAGAGAGAGAGAGAGTGTGTGTGTGTGTGTGTGTGTGTGTGTGTGTGTGTGTGTGTGGTGCGTGCGTGTGTGCGTGTGAGTATGTGCGTCTGAGTGTATGTGTGTTGGTCACACAGCTGTACTCCTCCCAAACATGGGGAAGGCAGTGGGCAGGGCAGAGGTACGGCCCAGTCTGAGCTCAGTGGGTGTGGTCCCGGGTGTGAGGGCGGGGTTGGGCGTGGTCCCGGGTGTGAGGGCGGGGTTGGGGAAGTTGTTGCAGTTCAGCTCCACGGTGGAACGCAGGGGGAGCAGGCAGTCCCACTGCCTCCCCGTGGGGAGGTGTATGAGCGAGGAACAGTCCCGCCCCGCCCACTCGCAGAGTGCCCCATCTGCCATCTTATTGGTCTCTGTGCCCTGCGGCTCCCTGGAGGCCCCGCCCACCAGCTCAGGCTGCAGCCCTCCCTGAGCGTTGCCCAGGACGGTGCTGTAAGGGGGTGGGGTGTCCTCCATCAGTACCGCCTCCTCGTAGCATGGGGGCTTTCCGGAAACGTCCCCGCCTGGAGACATGGACATGAGGAGCTCAGGGTTCTGTCGCTATGGCAACACGCATGTTTACAATGTAGCCATTTCAGGGGACGCTGTCGACCAGAGGGGCTTATGAGGTATGAGCAAGACTAGAGAAACAGCGCTGGACATAGACATTGAAGTCACAAGCACATCAGAGTCAGTTGTAGGCAACATGCAACCGCCAAACAGAATATGCTACGGAAGTGAAGAGGTCACACAAGAGAGTGACAGCACACAGATGAGAGATGAGCAGGTGAACCAATGACAGTCACTAACTGTGCGGCCACCTGCGTGTGGATCGTGTGGATCGTGTGGAACACGGTTGCAGCACTGAACTCTGGACCAATAAAAACGGGTTATAGAAGACACAAAGCTGCAATTGTTAATCATTAATTACAATGCATCATTCATGTCACATTTGTGACCTTTTTGTGGCACAAATATGAATATAGGAAAACATTCTTCCCCAAAGTGATGCAGGAGCAGTGGAAGAATGATAAGAAGTGTGCATTAAAAACTGAAGCCAGTGCAATTACTGCTGGAGTTTGGTTTCCTGCTATGAGAGGATTGGGGAGAATCGGGCAGAATTACACCCCCAGAGAAGAGGGACAGGGCTAAAGTTTAGGGACAAAGGCAACTTTATTTAACAGCTGCAGAGCACAAGCAGCACAAAGGAAGGGCTGTGGAGACAAGGTTAAGCATAAGGGGCACAAAATGTGCTCAATCCCCAAATCCCTCCTGCGAGACCCCACCGACCCCTCCCCCACACAGGCCCCTTCCCTCCACCATGCCCCCCAAATGGCTCCTCCCCTCTCCCATGCCCCTCCTCCCATCACTGGCCCCTCCCCTCTCACAGGCCAGCCACACTGGTGGTGTGTCAGTGTCGCAGCACATAACCCTTATTATATAGAATTATACAATTCCCATTTCCCTCCCGAGGAATATTTTACACTTTCATCGTCACACTCCATACTTTACTCTTTACGTTCTTTATACTAGATACACATCCTCTTGGGATCTCAACCCAGACAGGTGTGTTGGTAGCTTTGCTCTGGGATCTGGCCCCGCACTGTCCTTAAGGCTGTTGCAGGAGGCTCAGATCCAGCTGCCAGGTCTGCAGATCAGACCAGGGTCAAATGACTCTTTAAAATACTGGAACCCTTCAGATGCTATTTTCACCAATATTCAGAAATAAATTATTCTTTCTTATGATTTTGGTTAGTAGCACTCTTCATTGAATGTTCTCGGGGAAATCTAAAGAATTTTTCCAAATGCCAAGTACTTCAACTGCATGTTTTGGCCCAGGTCCGGTTTGCAGATGTAAATGAGTGTGGGACAGTAAAACATTAAACATGGCCATGGAGAGGAGAAGGAGATGGACATGGTGAGGGGGCACAAGCAGTGGTACCTGGGGGGACAGAGCAGGTGTCCGCAGGGGCGGGCTGTGCGGAGGGGAGCGTGTCCGGGGCCTGTTGGCGAAGTCTCCTCTCCCTGTGGCGCTTCACGCGGCGCTGCAGCGTGTTGCAGAAGCAGCAGAGTACGACGGCCACGGCCCACACCAGCCAGAAGCCCCCGAAGCAGGTGAGGAAGGTGTAGGTGCCCTGTGACATCGCCATGGCTTCGCCCCCAGCCTCACGTTCGTCCCGCCGCCGGGGCCGTTGTCCTGGCGATGGCTCGAGTGCAACTTGGCCTATACTGCATTCCACTGGCAGCGTCAGTCACGCCCCCGCGGGCCCACCAGTCTAGAGGATAGGGAGCCCGTACGGAGAGGGGCGTGGGCTTTGGGGAGGGGTGTAGAGGAGGGGAGTGGCCTTTGGGGAGGGGTGTAGAGGATAGGGGAGGGGAGGGGGCGTGGGGTGCAGGACGTGGGGGAGAGTTGTGCAGGCTGTGAGAGGACCTGCAGCCCTGAGGCCTGGTGAAAGTGTGTTCCTCTCTTGATTATCCCATGGAGTAACAAATCTACAGCTGAAGTCCAAAATGTGGAATGTGCCCACCCCTCCACCCCTCACCCCTCACCCCCCCCCTCACCCCTCACTCCCCACTCCCCAGTCCCCTCTCTGATTGGATCAGTGCTCCCAGGGCCTCTGGCTGCTGGACAGAGAGAAGACAGAGGAAGGTCAGACATCCATAACATATTCAGCATAAACAATATTCAGACATGACGAGACATAACTCGTAACTCAGCTCAGCCTCATTTCACACATCAGAGGAAACTCCTGACCTGTTTTAATTATTATTTTTATTATTACTATTATGTGCAGTAGTGGAACTTATATATGATATACTATTATAATATCATTTATATATTTATATTATCATTATGAATACATATTCCTGTCCAGATTACTCAACCTAGATCCAGGAGGGCCACAGCATCTGCAAGCCTAGGCTCAGTCCAGGAATTTAAAATAATAATTGTGTTGATTTCACTGGCTGATTTCCATCCTCATAGATTAATGCAGTGCTTCTCAATTATTTTCTGTTACGCCCCCCCTAGGAAGAAGAAAACTCAGTGGGTGGGGGGTGCTACGCGAAAAAGCTGAAACAGTTTAAAATAATGCTCGCGCCCTCGGAACCGGTCCACGGTGCTGTTGTTTTTTTAACGTTTCTTCAATGGCTGATTTCGCCTGGTCATCCTCACTATTTGATGGATTAATGGCACAAAGCTAATGAACTTCCGGTCTGCATTCGCCTACGGGCAGAGCGGAGTAACAGCACCTCTCAGACAAGACAGGGGGCTTGGCTCATGTTGAAAGTCATGGAGACTGCATGGTACAACTTCTGCACTTTGTACTAAAATATTGCCACCACTGCAGTACCTGCTCAGACTACTCTACTTAAAGTTAATAGAACAAATAAAACAATGTAAATATAATTTTTCAATCGAATAAAGACCTGAAAACCTCGACCTCGAAAAAATTTGCGTAGTTGTGGGAACTCCCCCCTGCATTTTTTTATTGTTAACTAGTATGCGTCTTTGTAAAGTGTGAATATGTGGGTGCAAACTTGTTTTTGTAGCCCTGGCTGCATAAATTTCCCTACTGGTACAATAAATATTAAAACTGAATTGGAAGAGAAACAATAAAATCGCAATTCTTTCATGAATTCTGTGTAAATATGTGGGTCATGTTTCTCCCAGCCTCTCATTATGTTTTTAATTGACCTCATATTTCTATTAAATGGGCCATAAATATTACTCATAATCTATACTGCAACACTGTTTCCTCTGCCATTAGATTAAGGCTAATCTTTGTGACCTTTGAAGATACTAAGATAACACTGCAATTGTATGAGCACATGCTTTGGGGTTTTTTTACAGCACCTGAAGTGCCACTGTTCCATTCCTCAGCTGTGCCTCAGAACAAGCAGATAATCACACAGGTAAGCTGCAGGCAGGTGGCTGTTATCTCTATCTATGTTTATGACTGAAACACCCCTCTGCTTACCCCTCTCCTCCAGCTCTCTAAATGCAAGTCAAAATCTATTTTGTACCTGGGAAACTAAATACTGCATACTGCACAAAGCACATCTGGCAACCATATCTCCTTTACACTAAGGGCCAGATTTGATAAACGGTCACAATGGGTCAAATTGCTATTAGGATGTAATTTCGGGCAGTTGTGTCACTCTGTGCCTTTCCTTTAGATACACAGTTACAATTGTTCATGCATATGCACACCTGGGGGGAACGTGCTAAAACAGGGTGGAGATTTTGTCAATTTGGCCAATTAAGTATTTCATCTGATTTACTAAAGCATACTTTACTTGTGACTCCTCCTTGTGTGGGAATTTTAAGAACGCCAGAAAGCAAGCAGTATTTTGTTGAGCGCTGATATCGCCTAGCTCACATTCTGTAAAAGGTATGTCAATAAGGAGCTCTCCCTCCCAAACACGGTAGCAGTCACCAGAGCCAGGGGAAGACACAGGGCCACATTTCCAAAGGAAATAGTTGCAGCACAACAACAGTCACTATAATGCAGCTCTTTTGTGGTCACAGATACCAGCACATTAGCAACCAATTTACTAGGACTGGTTCTAATTACGCAATCAAAGAAATGAAACTCCCTCATTCGCAATTTCACAGTATGAGACACCCATATAAACAATATGGCACACTTACGCATCCAAATCACAATGCACCAAGAAATGGAAACGGAGTACAAGTAGCGAGGGAACCACGAGAAAAATCAAACTTCCCTCGCTACTCGTGCCTGCTTTTTAACAGGTGTCTCCTACCACAAAATTGTGAATAAAGGCATTTCATTACTTTGATTACGTAATTAGAACCAGTCCTAGTTAATTGGTCATTAATGCGTCGGTACCTGCGACCGCAAAACAGCCGCAACATAGCGACTTAGTACCTGACCCGGAGAGTATGTGACCTGGGACCTGTCTCATAAAGCAGGATTAGCGGGTTAGGGAGCAAACTTTGGGCTTAACCCTAGGTTTTCGGTCTCATGACTGTGGCTCACTTTTAACCGGGTTGCATCGCCATGGTAACTTATGCTGTGAACCTAACCTGTAGGTTATGTTCAGGCTAACAGATCAAATCCTATAATAATCCTGCCCCCTCACCAATCAGCTCTCTGGAAAATGGCCTCACCAATCCTAGAGAAACGCGTAATCATTTTGTTTAATATCAGAGATGCAGATTCTCCGTGGAGGGAATATTGTTACTTTGCAAGCTTCTAGAGTTGCATGTCACAAATGCCACTCATCGAAGCCATGCGATCACTGTGCAGCAATATGTATGTATTACCCTACATTTTCTAGCAACTGTATGTATTGCCCTGTTTTATAGCCACCTGGCACATATCTAGCCATAGTACATATACATATTCCGTAGGTGATATGGAGAACCTGAGCAAACATATAGTTTATATAGTTACATGTATATAGTTATCAATAATGAATCAAATGTACCGTTGTATATTAAGTGCGGTGTAATTTTCTCATATGATTCCCGAGTAATTGGTGCAATAGGTAGCACTCACATTCCCATCACCCGCAGTCCTGGGTGAGACACAGTCATGAGACCGAAAACCCAGGGTTAAGCCCAAAGTTAGCTTGCTAACCCACCAATCCTGCTTTGTGAAACAGTGCTCTGGATCTGTGCATGTTGCATGTGATTGGCTGTGTTACAAACGCAGCCCCTTTTGTGTGCACGCGCTCATAGCTTGATCGGGAAAACCAGAGTTGACAGAGCAAGTTGATAACCACCGTTGTGAGACAGGTTAGCCATAATAGCCTTTGTTAGGCTTTGTGTAGCCAGATAATGCAAAGATACCCTGACTATGATGAACTTCCTTCGTGAGACAGGCCCCTGGATTCAATGTACGTTCGTCCTTAACCTTGACTCACAATTAAATGCACATGTTTGCCATCTTCTTCACAAACACAGTTTGGCAAGGTTCATTTTGATGATTGCTGAACTTGCCAAACTGTGTGAAGAGAAAAATAAAACACTTAAATTTAAGGACAAATTAATAATGTATTGTGCCAACCATTATCTCCTTTACGTTGAGGGCCAGTGTAAAAACACAGTCTCTGATCTACAGAGATTATGTGTTATTGTATACAAGTTCTACAAGGACATTAATTGTTAGAAAACCAGCAACCAGGATTACACATAGGTGGGATTTTGTCAACCACATTTCACTCCTCAAAATAAAATAAAATCCAGTCATGTGATATTGTTATCTGATATGTTACTCAAACTCATTCAACAGCCAGCATATGACGCAGCAAAACAGACAGTACCCTTCCCCACTCTTGGTATGGGTGACCTAAAGCCCACCTAACATTATGCTTGATAAAGTGGGTCACTGGAGCAACACAGTACTCATGGCTACAATCAGCCAATCAGGGTGTATTTTAGATAGCGCTCTTAAAATATGCACAGATAGTAGGCTATTCAACAGAAGCTCAGGAGATGTCCTGCACACACACACATCAAAGACGGTGGCCAAAGATGAACTTTAACAACAGTGAACAGCAGTGACCTCTGACCTTGGGTTTAGAGTCAAGAAATACTTGTTCTACCGCGTACTGATATAATGCTGCTGTTCTTACAACCGATCAGGAACGATGATCATCATCCATCTGAGATGTGATGGACACAGAGATGACACTTTGTGCAATATGTTTCTGCAACTTCACTGATTACTCTTCTCTTAAGAAGAAATGTGTAAGTTATCACAAGTGCCTATACCGGTTTAAAGTAATGGATAAATGTGGTTTTCTCCTTCTGCTAAACCGAAATTTCTTACAATTTTTCCACACAATGCTGAAATATTGAGCTACTACTGAGAATCTAAGCAACTCTCCGTCTTGTTTGGCATAGTAAAACAGCACACAGCCCAGCACGTCTCTTTTAACAGACTGTATTATGCAACATCACTACCACCAAAACATATTTTTATACTGTGGTACATATTAATACATTTAAAATATTTATATTTTGAAACGAGGCGTAAAAAACGACCGCCTTGGATGAGCGTCAATCACAGGCGACATGTTGAAGACGAAGATAATTCGTATAGTGTTTGCGAATGTGCTCACCAAATCGAAATAACAATAAGTAAAATGCTGTCGCCATTGTCTCCCAGATAACAACTGACATGATAACAAGAATTAAAGTAGCTGGTTCAAATTCAGTGTACATCGTCCGTTTTACCTGCTCGGGTCCAAATCGTGGGTGTAGGTGTCCCTTGCGTTCTCCAGTCTGTTATGATAATTGGATCACGCGGGACAGTTGCATCAAACGACACTACGATTAAGGTAAACCCACACGTGTATCCTGCTCGCCTCCTAGTAAATTCGAGTGGTGTGGTCTCCCTCCGATAGTACTGTCGACTCTCGTTTCGCTGGAGCCAATGTAGCAATGTGGGCAGGTCCCGTCTTGACGTGCGTCTATTTGAAAACGGGTTATAACACAGTTCTCCCTTTCGCTGGCGCCTCCCTTCTTATTTATTCACTGTATAGTCAGACACTGACACGACGTTCTTAGATTTGTGGTTTCTTCAATGATATGAGACATAAAAAAAGAGTTGTGAGTGTTTGGAATCTGAACGGACACACCCCCTTTCTGCACCCTATAAGAGCTAATGATCTGTTTTACAGCTGATGCTACGTGCGGAACAGTAGTAATGACTATCCGTACACGTTAACTGATATTCATATGTACATGTATTTACTTAGGTTAGAGTGCTTTCCCATACCGCACCCTAACCTGCATCGTACCAGACTTTGCACAAAATAATGACATCGCACTGTATGCGTGACAGCGCACAACTGCATATTGCGAACACACATCACTGGAAGGAAGAGGCGCGCGTGTGATGGAACGGCCACCCTGTGTTCACCTGGCAGGCGCCCATCGAAGGAATCTCGGGGACGCTCCGAGCTGGCGAGTGAGTCGTGGGAATGCATCACAGCCGGTGAACACCCGCTGGGCTGCGTGTAGCACTCAACGCTGATTGGAGTACGGCGGCCTGGATCCCATCAACATGTCCTTGATTTTGACTTAAAAATAAACGCAAGTGTTGTTTTTTCTTTCTTCGCAATCACAGTTAATTTTAGTGATCGCCGAACACGACACACAATGTTGGCGAAGCTAAACACTAATACTTGTTTTGAATGCCAGGGCTGTTCATATGCCAGGGATGGGCATATGCCAGGGTTGGCCAACTCCGTTCCTGGAGGGCCGGTGTATGTGTACAGGGTTTTGTTTCCAACTATTGCCTTGGCTCAGTTAGCTAATTTGCTATATACACTAATGCCAGTTAATTTGTAAAAGGGTAACTCAGGTTCACCCAGTAAAACTTTTCTAGATAGGGACACGTGAACACTCGTCACCTGGAATTCCTGAGTTTATAAAGAAATGTAGCTCAAATGAAGTGCCTCCTCATTCTCACGTTCAGAGTGCAGCCTCCGGGAATATGAGAATAAAGCTCAACTTATAGGCAGTGGCGGATCCTGGCATAGGCGACATAGGAAAAGACAAAACGAAAAGATCAAAGCCTTCAGTTTAGAAAAAGAAGAAAAGGAGGAGAAATGGGCCAAACATAAAGGTATATGTTATGTCATTATTGTAGAATTTGAATGCCTGCCTCTGAGGTAAATACTTTATTGCATTCACAAGTTTAGATACAACAACCTGGCTTCAGTTGCCTCCTTCTCAGTGCACCCACTTTTAGTCTCCTCAATTCCTCCTTGGAATCTGAGAATAAAATTCACCTTTTTCATTCTTTCCCCATTTAACAGATTAATAAAAGGATAAACAGACATAGCCAGATCTTGGAGCGAACATACACAGACTTAAGCAGAAATGACCAGCCTTTGGCCTCCCCCTAAACAGATATAACCAACCTTGGACTCTTGTCTTTACTTAGACTTAATAACAGCTTTATTAATACAGGAATACATTTTTGTGGCCTAATGGATAATTTTAATATGCTTGTTATGCAGCCCAAATGGCAATATATGTATATACAGGATCTCTATTACAAAGTTAAACATTTAGGTGTGGTGGAATTGAAAGGAGAGCAAAAAATTCAGATAAAGATCAAAGCCTTGGTGGGGTGGGGGTTCATTGTTTAGAAAAAAGTCTCGGGTCGAATTCTTTCCCGAATACTTTGTTAGACAGGAATAATTTACGGCTGTACTAATGGGTCCGTGGATCTCCAACTCAGATTTAATTTGGTCTTCTCTCTGTGTCCATTGTATTTAAGGCATGTGATCTGCATATTTTACGTTGTCACTTTACCTTATCTACAGGCACTCATCATCGTCATGAACGTTATGTCAACTTTAATACTAACAATGTCTCATACCCTTCAGTAAATAATCCCCCAGCATATGTGGTCCCATTCGCATTACACAAGGGTACAATAGCAGTGCTCCACCTGGGAATGCATCACAAGAATTTGCCCTATGCTAAAGTTAATGCTAGCATAGTAGCTCAAGCATTTAGCTAACATTACACTAGCTATAATGATGCTGAACTTTATCTAAAAAACGCCTTTCTTGACTATCATAAACATTTTTTGCTAATTTTGGGGGGGTAATAATAGCACTATACTCAGTGGAGGTCCTGGCTCACTTGGTGCCCTAGGTGAAATCAGTCATAACCTCCTCCCACCAAGCCCCAGGGAGGCCACGCAAAACCAGTACCTATGTTGTAACAATAAAAGAAATACTGCAATAAAAGAAAATATGTATACAAATAACACATTTAAATTTAATACTAAATAAAAATAGCATGCTTCTTTTAAAAGGAACAAAATTAAGGAGGTACTGTCCAAGACAATAAATAAGAACACTGAAACATATTGCACACTCATTTAAAAATTGAAGGTGCACACAAATAAAACTAAATTGAACACAGCGTTAGGGGGACCAGGGTTGAATTAGACCCAGGCGGGGGGATGATGGGGAGAGGGAGAAAAGGAGACAAAAAAAACAATGCGTGCGAAAAGGAGGGCTAGTGTCAGGGATGGTGGTGAGCGGAACCATGAGCAGAGACTGAGACCAAGAACAGGTGGTAGTTAAAAAAATAATAAAGTGAAAAAATAAATTTCTTTCCAGATAACAAAAAGCACACAAAACACACAAAGAACAGACGAATCTCGAGAGACTACCAATTTTTATTATTTTTTAATTAAATAAACCATGACTTTTTTTTTTCTAAACAAAGCCACTCTCGGCACAATACACAAAACCCACAAAACCAAAAACAACATTCTCAACACAAGACACAAGCAAATTCCACCGACAAATCACACAACACACAAGTACAAGACAACACACAAAACCAACACAACACTCCGACACAAGACACAAGCAAACTCAACCAAGACACAACCACGCAATACAGAAAAAATACACACACAAAATTATCCATGCCACAGTGCACACCCTTCAACTGAACAAAACACAACAAAAAACCATACATCAAAACAACCGGCCCAAAGGCCCCCAACGCTCCCACATCCAACCCTCCCCATGTGCCACCCCGACCAATCTTACCCTTTCCCCAACCCTCCTCCTAAACTTCTGGAACAGTTGGGCAGGAGTTAACACTCTCACCCTCCTGCCCACTGCCGACATCCTGTCTTCCCACAGTACCCACTTGGCGTACCTGCGGTGCCCGCTCCAGGAATACTCTACTGGCGAAGATGGCGTAAAGCACGTCCAGCTTCAGCGGTACCTGCGGGACACCCCCCCCCGCCACCGGAGGCGTGCATCAGCTCCCGTCTCACATACTCGTACCTGCCGCACCCAAGAAGCAGAACACCGCTCTCGTTAGGGCGAGCTTGGCACGAGCTGGAACCGGGAAGACATACGCCAGGTGGAGGAGCAGCGGAAGGAGCACCGACCGAACCACCACCACCTTTCCCATCAGCGACAGCCGCCGGCGTGACCACACACCCAGTCTGCTGCACACTAGGGCCAGACGGGCCTCCCAGTTCTGAGCCGCGCTTCCGTTATTGATGGAGTGGTGCAGAGATGGTTGTCCTTCTGCCAGGTTCTCCCATCGCTGCAGAGGAACTCTGAAGCTCTCTTAGAGTGGCCATTGGGTTCTTGGTTACCTCCCTGACCATGGCCCTTCTTGCCCGGTTACTGAGTTTGGCCAGACGGCCAGCTCTAAGAAGAGTTGTGGTGGTCCCAAACTTCTTCCATTTCACAATGATGGAGCCCACTGTTCTCCTGGGTGCTTTCAATGCTTTAGCAATGTTTTTATACCCTTCCCCAGATCTATGCCTCAACACAATTCTATCTTGGAGGTCTATGGAGAGTTCCTAGGACTTCATGGTTTGGTTTTTACTCTGACATGCACATTCAACTGTGGGACCTTATATAGACAGGTGTGTGCCTTTCCAAATCATGTCCAATCAATTGAATTTACCACAGTTGGACTAGAATCAAGTTGTAGAAACATCTCAAGCAGTATCAGTGGAAACAAAATGCACCTCAGCTCACTTTTGGGTGTCATATCAAAGGGTGTGCACACTTGTGTACATATGATATTTTACATTTAGATTTTTTATAAATTAGCACAAATGTCTAAAAACCTGTTTTTACTATGTCATTATGGGCTATTTTGTGTAGAATTTTGAGACAAAAAAATAACAATCTATTGTAGAATAAGTCTGTAACGAATTAAACGTGGAGAGGGTGAAAGGGGTGTGCAGACTTTCCAGCTTGACTGTAGGTGTCAGTTCAACTAAACAACCGTCATTCCAGAGCAATGCTACTCTCCATGGTTGAAGAAGTGAGCTAATTAGTGAAATCACCTGGTGTAGTGCATTGGTTGCAACAAAAAGCTGCATACACTCGGCCCTCGATGGAACAGTTTTGATCCTATTGTACTATCGATAATCTATCATTATTAATGCTGTATATTAAATGGTCATGTGGCACGGGAGCAGGCGGACCTCCGGGATAACGGACAGCTCCCCAGAAGACGCGAGGGAAAAGGAACCAACATTCCACAGTGGGGCAGCTGTCCGGTGCTGAACCAGGGAGACAGCTGCAGCCACTCCATCAATCAACCAGCTGTCTCTCATTTCGTCATCAGAAGGCACTGCATAAAAGGAGAGTCAAATACAGCCTAGAAGAGAAGCGTCGGCAGGAAACCAACCGACATTACGCTTCTCCCGGGTTGTCTCTCTCTTGCGCTCTCTCTCTCACTCTCTCTCTTACAGATACCAACGTCTCCTCCAACCGCCTTGCTGGTGTCAACTGGGACTCCTGGCCCGACGACGGCGCAGCCTCGCTCCCCGACCCAATCCAGCCCACACGGCTTAACCTTGGAGAGGGACCAGATCTCATTGCTTGGACTGAGAGCCGTCCGGCAACAGAACATTGAGACATTTTCATCCGGTGTGACTGCGGTCTTTGTTAACTTTCGTTTTCTGTAAATAAATGATTTTGTTTAAGTATCCAATCCTTTGGTGAATCTGTCTCGCGCCCGATTTATTGGCCTGGCTTCCCCAGGCATGTGACAACTCAGTAATGGTGTATGCTAATAGAGTAATTATGTGTCAGCAGGAAATGTGTGTAAAGAAAATGTCAATTATTGTGCTGTGGGGTCTTTATATTCAAATTTACATTCAGTACATATTATTTTTATATAAAGTTTTATATTAAGGTTGTCTCATCCTGGTCACCCTGTGCAGATTTTAACACATTTGAGGAAAAACCCTTACTCCTCACTCCATCGTGTCAGTCACATGAAAGAATGGATCCCATAAACAATATTCTCAAAATAAATGTATTCCTTATCTCCTTTTCATCCCTAAAGAAGGAAGAACAGTGAAAACTATTTGTACAGTCCCGGTATAATTGTTTGTTCCTACATGGTATGCTCTCCCTCGGACATCTAACACCCTTCAGTTATTGTCTTATCTTATTTATTTATCTTTCTGTGGTACAAATGATTTATGATATGATGCTGTAAATCATTTTAAATATTTCTCTTTCCACTCAGATTCTACTTGATTTCACTTTGACTTTGGGGTGCCAGGTGTGGAAATTTCAGTGATACCCTGCATTGGGTTGCCAGGTGTGATGGCTGACTGAGTGATTGACCGGTGCCATGGAGGCACACATACAGTGTATGTAAGGAGCTAGCTAGCGAGCAGTCCAATCACAACAAGACCTAAATACCCGGGAAATGGGATCCTCACTGGGTGAACAGTCCATATGAGTCCCCCTAACCCCCAAATAAACCAAACAAAAAAACAGAATGTGTGCCTCTGCTTCAGCCCTTAAAATCTCCTTTTTTTAAATAACTTGTATCTTCATATGGACTGTGGTCTATGGTCAGTGGGGATGATTATTGTGGCCATTCTGCAGTAATAATGAGGAAAAAAGCTTCAGCAGAGTAAAATGACTGACAGATATGGTGAGTGAGGAGAGCAGTGAACTCCCTGCATTAACATATTGCTGCTGAGCCGGTATGGGGGGCTATCTGGGCAACCCTGTTCTCTGGCTGTTTCCTTGCAGCCCTTCCCCACTCCAGGCCTTCATTAAAATGAATGAGGTCAGGGTCGGTATGACTATGGATTGACGATGGAGAAATGATGGAACTGCTTGTGGGGTTCACAGGTTTTTCTTTCCTTTGGCTTGAGTGTGTGACATGACCAAATCCATGTTTTATTTCAAATGAAACCTCACAGCATCATCAGTAGTGTGCCATTAATACTCTGGCGTATTGATTGATTGGCGTAGAGAGACAGCTGGACAGAGAAAAATGTTTGCCCGGGGCCTCCTACGTGGCCCAGTGGTTACAACGTCCGACGCTGCCCATGGAGACCAGGGTTCAATTCCCCGTCTCGCCAGAGTCGGCTCTGGCCAGGAGCACCACCAGGGGCGGCGATTGGCTGTCCGCCCCAGGGAGGGGGGAGGGAAGCCGACATGACGTTTGCTGCGCATAAGGCCCTGTAGTACCGGGTTACGGTCGACGGCTTGGCGAGTGCCGTCTCAGAGGAGGCGTTACTTCGCCTTCATCACTACTGGTCACAGGACTACAGCAGCGAACTGACATTACTACGGGGGGATTGACATGAAAATAGCTACCAAATTGGGAGAAAATGGGATCAAATCAGAAACAAAAATTCAATTTAAAAAAAGGAGTTTGCCCACTGAGTGATTTCCCACTGAGTAACTGCGCAATGATGCCCCAAGCACAACATTTAATGACAATATCTCTAACCAATATTCTCGAAGTGCTCGTAATCATCAACGACTGTGTGAGGTTGCCATGTGCGGTGATTGCTGTGTTCCCGAATGGAGAAATCACATGAATTTCACATATGAAATGCCCAAAAACACATGCATGTATGTAATCACATTTGAATACCTGTGAAGTAAATGAGGACAATATGTGACAATATGTGGTATACATGTGGAAATGTGTGGTGTACATGTGAATAACGTGTAAAATGTCAAAAAAACACATTCACATTCATTCATATGTATTACAGATACAGTATTACATATGTGCAGAATTAATGTGATTTTTAAAAAAGGGTTTGGTTGCCAAGTTTGGAGATTGCTCAATCCTGCGTTAGGTTGCCAGGTGTGGTGATTGCTGAGAGACTGTTTTAAGTTGCCAGGTGTTCTGTGAAGCATGCCAAGGAATTTTTGCACACTAAGAAATCAAACACGCAAGAACACTTGTGTCCAACGCTGTATGCAACACGCCACGCACACACAAAGTACGCAACACATCAAGCACACATACTGTACACAACACCTCAAGCACAGGATGCCCAAACAGTGGTCAAAAGAGTGATGGGGAAGGGGATTGTTCCTCCTTCCTCCCTACTAACGTTACTGAACTCTGAAATTCCACTCTCAGTTTTATATGTTAACAAAATCCCTTTTAGCTGCGTTGCCAGGCAACAGAGGTGGCTAGCGCAGACAGCGAAGTGTGAAAGTGGAATCAAGGATCCTAAAAGAGAGCAGACTGACTGTCTCTCTCTGTCTTTCCTTTCTCTCTATTCCTCTCTCTCTCTGGCTGCATTAAACAGATAAACAAATAAAGGTACCTGACACAAGATGGAGGGCTCACTTAACATTAAATCGTGAGTGCTTACCATCGTGGAAACTGTTACACATGAATCTGCTTCAAAAGTGAATTGGCAACCTGCAGTGGAGGATTTTACACAATAAAGTTACGGATAACTGCACAGTAAATTGCTTTGCAGTGGATAAAAGGTGTCATTTTTTCTTTTCTGGAAGAAAATAGTTTTCTTTGTTTTGTGGAATGCTCGAGGTTAGGCACGATGTTTGGTGTTTTAGAGGGTTGGACATCAACGTTGCCGGGGGCGGTTTGGGGGTTGCATTTCTCAAAAACTTTTTTAGTGTTTGGAGTGAAATACACAAAAGAAAAGAGAGAGTGTTTGGGCGTGATTCATTTTATATGTGGTCAGGCCAAACTGGGCCTTTGTAAGACCCACAAAGCTGAGATGCAGCAGCACAGGGCTTGGGATTGTTTTGCAATACAAGTGTGTGGGTGGGGGGGATTAGTCCCCCCCAATATTGAAAACAGTCATATCTGTCCCCCCCAATAATTTGTAGCATACAAATGTAACATTCCCTTTCATTACGCCCCCCTCCTAAACAATAATCTCCTGGAGTTTTGCCATAAATGTAATGGGGTGCTTTGTGGCAAGTTAGGCAAGGAACTCGTGATAACATGCTGAGTATAGAGTAATTTCAATTTATTTTTACTTTCTGCTTGTTTTTTGTGTGCATATTGTTTTTACTTTTTGCTTTGTTTGGCTTATAGCATAATATGTACATAGGTTGATTTATATGATGCCCTTGGTATAATGCAACGTTAAATAAAGGGTTTTAAAAATACAGTTTACATTTTGCGGATTTAGCAAACACTCTTATCCAGAGCAGCTTAGAATGAGTATGTTTCAATTGGCAATAATGTCACAGCTAGAGCAAGAGCTACAATCAAATCGATGCCATCGTAGAGTATGGACTGCTTCATATTAAGGTACATATACATTTGTATCTTTAGGAGAGGAATGTGACACCCGCCATCATCCACAAGGTGCCACAACAATGCAAGGTGTTATTGACAATAGAGAGGGCCAACTGCACCCCTCCCCCATCCCTCTGGAAGGAATTCTGGTTTGTCTGTACAGATGACTGTCAAACTGAATTTCAGTAACAAACTGCATGCGCATCAAGACTTCTCAACTCACTGTGAATGGAAGGGATTAAATAAACATACCTGTATGGGGTGTTGTTTTAAACCTACACAAGTGTAGAATTTGTCAGACTACCTGAATTGATAAGAATTGCCCAGAGTACAAAACACATACCCTGCCCTGGCACTTGTGTATAGCAATGCTATTGGTACTTCGACATGTCCATCATTCTATAATACATTTTGAGCCGAAAACATGGAAGTAAAAGGTCTTGTGCGTTTCATTTTACAGCAGCTTCATGTGGATAATAATCATATTTATATACACAGCAATCAAATGAAGCTTGTTGTTTTGGACATGCCGGAAGTGGTTGAAAAATGAGTACATTGAAGGACATTATTATAAAATGTTTTATTGGACGCTCTGAAGCGTTTGAAAGCGCTGTCCTGAAAGCTGAAAGGGTATCAGATTTTTGGATGTAAAGATATATGAGATACAGTGACTGTAGAAATTATGGGGAAAAAGTTTATGATGCGGTACAAGGTGACAATGTCTCCATCCACAGGGCACGAGTGGTTTTATGAGCATGAAAACAATATCAACCATATGCCATTGCCGTCTCAGTCACCAGATCTCAACCCAATTGAACACTTATGGGAGATCCTGGAGCGGCACCTGAGACAGCATTTTCCATCATCAACAAAACACCAAATTATGGAATTCCCCATGGAAGAATGGTGTTGCCTCCCTCCAATGGAGTTCCAGGCACTTGTATAATCTATGCCAAGGCACATTAATGCTGTTCTGCAGCTCATGGTGGCCCAGCACACTATGAACACACTTTATGTTGGTGTTTCCTTTATATCTGTACATTTCCTGCAAATACACATTTACACATTTACACAGATGGATCTGAAAAACTGCAAACTAATCTGTTCTTCATTAGGCAGCAGTGAGCTGGCACCATCCGTTACCTGTAACACCTTCACCTTGATATCTCTATTCATAAAAACAGATTACTCACAGAGAGACCTTTGCCATGTAAACAGGCTATCATCTCCAGACGAAGCATGTGAAATGATCTATTTGATGGGACAATTTATGATGAGTTTAGAACATAATAATATACACCATTTAGCAGATGCTTTTATCCAAAGCGACTTACAGTAGTGAATGCATACATTTTCAGTATATGTGGCCCCAGTGGGGATTGAACCCACAACCTAAGCGTTGCCAATGCTGTGCTCTACCAACTGAGCCACAGAGAACAGGATACAGTGCCTATTTAACATGGTTCACTAAAGTCAACGGTAAATACAGATAAGGTGTATTCTGTTTAATTGTCTCAATGCAGTAAATATTGCTTTATGGGACCTTCACTCTGCCTGCGGTATTGTTTGTTATCTTTCCTTCTTCGGTGAGTATTTTCTGGACTATAATCGCAATAAATAAAGTCAAATAAATAAAATGAAAAAAAGCAGTCCATACTGACCTCAGGTCAGCGGCAGGGGTGGAAAGTTTCAGAAAAACTGTATGGTTTTCAGGATTCGGTTTTGTCTGTGATCTTCTGATTCACAAATGACTGCTCCTCTTTCTGGCCACGAGCCAATGAAATGCCAAGACTTTCGCTGAATTTATCACTTATTTTATTTTTATTTATTATTAATTATAATTTTAAAAAAATGTAATACATGTGAGAGTTAAATTATGTTAATATATATGTATATCCAGGTTGTGAAAATAATGGAAACACTACAGGGTCTTAACAGTGAAGGGTTCTGATAGTTCTGTAATGGTGTGGGTGAATGGTTCTGGTGGTTCTGTGATGATGTGGAGTGAACGGCTGTTGTGGTTCTGTAAATGTGTGGGGTGAATCTTCCTACCATGGTTTGGATGCACTCATACCCTTTGAAAGCATGGTCAATACCTATTGGTACTGAGTAATCATGGCCACCCCATGTTAAAGCATTTCTTTCCTGCCTTTCAAGATGACAATACCCCCATCCACAGAACATGAGTAGTTGCCCAATTTTGGTTGCTTTGAGGAGCATGACATTGACATTATCATATATCGTAACTGTCTGAAATCAAATCAAAATAAAATAAAATGTATAGGTATAGCACATTTCACAAAACAGTAGCAAGGGAAAACTCCCTTGGTGGAACAAATAAAAAGAAACCTTAGGAGCAACCAGACTCAAGAGGGTGGAGTGGGAGTGGTCTCTCACGCCATCTTAATCCTCTAAAGTCCATCTGAGGATATCACTGGTCTCTATGGTACTGTCCCTCCAAAAGTTAATCGAAGGATGCCACTGGTCTCTATGGTACTCTCTCTGCTAAAGTTCATCTGAGGATTCCACTGGTCTCTATGGTACTTTCCCTGCTAAAGTTAATCTAAGGATGTCACTGGTCTCTATGATACTCTCTCTGCTAAAGTTCATCGAAGGATGTCACTGGTCTCTATGGTACTGTCTCTGCTAACGTTTTTCTGAGGACATCACTGGTCTCTATGCTACTGTCCCTGCTAAAGTTAATCTGAGGATGCCACTGGTCTCTATGCTACTGTCCCTGCTAAAGTTCATTTGAGGATGCCACTGGTCTCAGAAGGAGAGAGAGGAAGGAAGAGAGGTTGGGGGAGAGAGAGAGAGAGAGTGAGAGAGTGAGAGGGAGAGAGTGATTGAGAGAGAGAGAGAGAGAGAGAGAGAGAGAGAGAGAAGAAGAGGAATTGGGAGAGGGAGTGAGTGAATATCAATGTGCTGTTTTCATCAGCGAGGCTGAAATGAAAAAGTGTGTAAGTTTAATTTCCTCAAATAGTGGATCAAAGCATCACTCGCCTCCCAACCAGCCCAGGGAGAGGAATGGCGCCAAAGATGCTACATCGATTCAGAAATCCAGGTGTAATTAGTGAGCAATCTTTAACGCATGTAGATCAGGAGTGTACACAGTGCTTAGATGTAGCCTGCACTAGATAGCATGTAATGAGCTAGGCAACCATCTAGCAAGGTTTTAATGAGGACCGTTGTACAGCATTTTGAGATCACAGACGGAGCAGAGTAGGTGAACGACTTACTCTGCTCAGATGTACATATGTGGTAGGTAAACCTACAGTATGATCTTATGAGCTTGGCTGAAGCTAAGCCAGTGTGGGCTTGGATAGGAGACCTCCTGGGAAAACTATGTCGCTCCTGGAAATGGGGTTTGTGGGCCAGGGGGGGCAGTCTTCCCCCTGGACCAAAACAAAATGAAAAAAATACAGTACCCCAGTGCAGTGATAGAGATACTGTGCTGTAGGAGATTCCATCTTTCAGATGAGACATTAAACCACTCAATTGACTCATTGTGGTCATTAAAGATCCCTGAACACGTATCTCAAAGAGTAGGGATTCCCTGGTGTCCTGGCTAAATTCTCAACATGGCTCTCTCAACCTGCCACATAATCATCATCCAGTTTGTGTGAATAATTCCCTCTCTCTTGACCTCAGCTGATGTGTGGTGAGCGTTCTGGCACAAAATGGCTGCCGTGCATCACTCATGTGGGTGCTGTACATTGGTAGTGGTTGAGGTGAGTCTCCCACCTTCACAGCTGGAAGACCGAGGCGCAAGAGGCCGGGGAGACGCACGTCCATGCCAGGACGGGCGCCCATCCCGACTGTCGAGCACCAAGGTCTTTCAGTGCTCCAACTCAACATAGAGGGCCTTACCACCGCCAAATTGGAGGTCGTACACCATCTGGCCGAGTCCAATAAAGTAGCCGCTGTCCTTATTCAGGAGACCCACTGTACGGATGAGGAAAAGCTCAAGCTGCCCGGGTTCCATCTCGCTGGGTCCATCTACAGTAGACAGCATGGTCTGGCAACTTTTGTGAGGGCTGACATCACCTGGACGGACGGTGGCCGGTCCTCGCCTGACCTCAGTGTCGAGTGGCTGATCACCAAAATCCAGGAAACATCGGTGGTCAACGTATACAAACCTCCACCATCACCGTTGACCCCGTCGGCACTACCACTGGTCCTGGCACCCGCCATATACGCCGGGGATTTCAACTGCCAGCATACTGACTGGGGATACAGCCACACATCTGCAGACGGGGAGGCGCTGAGTGAATGGGCCTCCAACGCAGATGCCCTGCTCCTGTACGACCCTAAAGAACACCCAAGCTTCTACTCTTCCAGATGGAACACCCACACCAACCCCGACCTGGGTTTCGCCTTGTGCCGCAGTGCTGACCCCACACCATGTCCAGTGACAGCAGATGCCATCGCGTCCCAGCTCCTCAAGAATGGCCAGTTCCCTGGAGCAGACAAGAACTTCACCCGCCTGACATCGCGAGAGGTTTCTTCCCTCTCCAGGGCAGCTAGTGTCAACGCCAACCTTTCAGGAGACTTCACAACAGCTGAGCTCGGAGAGGCCATTGGCAGGCTGAAGCAAGGCAAGTCACCAGGACACGATAACATCCACCCAGAGTTTGTGATCCACCAGAGTGCAACTACATCTGCCTGGCTCTGTGCGTTCCTCTCGTCCTGCCTCAGGAGGTCCAAGCTCCCTAAGACCTGGCGCCGTGCGTCTGTCATAGCCCTGCTGAAGCCTAACAAACCTGCAGATGACCCCAAGGCCTACAGACCCATCTCGTTGCTCTGCGTCCCATTTAAGATTCTGGAGAGGATGATCCTCAGCCGCATTGAGCCAGTTGTGGACCCACAACTCCCGAGGAACAGGCTGGTTTCCGTCGGGGCAGGTCGACAGTAGACCAGGTCACACTGCTCACGCAGGACATTGAAGACAGCTTCCAGGCCAACGAAAGCTGGGGTTGTGCTACTGGACCTGACAGCCGCGTATGACACCGTCTGGCACCGCGGACTTCACCTCAAGCTTCTGAGGACCATTCCAGATCGCCATATGGTGAACTTCATGATGGAAATGCTGTCAAACCGCAGCTTCATCTTACGGACCAGCGATGGTCAGCGAAGCAGGCTCAGAAGATTGAGGAATGGAGTCCCTCAGGGCTCTGTCCTTTCCCGATGCTGTTTAACATCTACATCTACGACCTACCAGAGACAGCATCGAGGAAATATGGGTACGCAGATGACCTGGCCATTATGCTGCGACGACCAACCTGGAAGGCGATGGAGGATGGTCTTAACCAGGACATGGGAATCTTGGTTACCTACCTCCGCAGGTGGCGCCTGCAGCTCAGTACAGGAAGACGGTGTCGGCGGCATACCACCTCTACAACCGAGAGGCAAAAAGGAAATGAATGTGTGTGTTGACAACAAGCGCCTGGAGTTCCAGCAAGCCCCAAAATACCTCGGGTACGCTTGGACAGAACACTGTCCTTCAACCAACACCTTGAAGACGTGAAGGCCAAGGTGACATCAAGGGTCTCACTCATCCGACGTCTTGCTGGTACGACCTGGGAGCATCTGCCAACACACTACGAATTTCCACCCAAGCCCTGGTCTTCTCTGCAGCTGAATACTGCGCCCCAGCCTGGTGTAGGAGCCCGCATGTCAAAAAGGTAGACACCGTAATTAACAACTCTCTCCGGACCATAACTGGCTGCCTGAAGCCCACTCCAGTGTCCTACCTCCCAGTCTTGGCAGGAATTGCCCCGGCCAGCCTCCGACGAGAGGCTGCAACCCTCAAGCTAGCAAGGAAAGCCCAGATACACGACTGGCATATCCTGCACAACGCTACAGTGGATACAAAGCCCCAAACAGACTTAAGTCCCGCCACCCTTACAACAAGGCGGCACAAGAGATGCTCCGCTCCATCCCGGAGGACTTGTCCACAAACGCATGGCTGGCAGCATCTTGGAAGCAGGAGTGGGAGTCTGCTGGGCCCTCCCGTATCCACCGCTACATCTGGGACCCGGGAGAAGGCGTTGAAGGAGAGGACCTACCACGCCGGCAATGGACCCTACTAAACCGCCTGCGCACTGGAGTCGGCTGCTTCAAATCAGCCATGATGAAGTGGGGCTTGGCAGACAGTGCAGCATGCGAGTGCGGCGAGCCTGAGCAGTCTGCAGAGCACATCATTAACACCTGCCCCCTGTACAGACCACCTTCGGAGGCCAGCCTCTTCCAAGTGGGACCAGAGACAAGGGCGTGGCTACACGATACTGAGTTGGACATTTGAGGATGATACACGAAAGAAGAAGAAGAAGACTGTAAAGTGCTTTGAGATTGTGAAAGGCGCTATGCAAATGCAATCTATTATCATTGTTATTGTTATTATTATCATTATTATTATTACAAGTGCACTAAGTGCATTATTACTGTGCTCAGATGTACAGGTAGTGGCCAAAAATATGGAAACACTTTCATAAATGAGGGACACAAAGTATTTACATTGAAAAGTATATTCCTGAGTTAATTAAGCAATTAACATCCCAGCATGCTCAGCATCATGTATAAAAATGCTGGTTAGGCTTGGTAGCCTATAATTATGGTTAGCATGGGTAGAAGATGAGATCTCAGTGACTTTGAAAGACAGGTGACTGTTGAGGCACGTTTGGCAGGAGCTTCAGTAATAAAGCCTGCTCATCTTGCTGATGTTTCATGAGGAACAGTGTCTAAGGTGATGCCGGTATGGAACTCTGAGGGAAAGACATCATCAACCAAAGGCAACTGTGGTCAGAAGTGCATACTTCTGGATTGTGATGTCCGTGCATTAGTTTAAGGTGCAAGGTTAAACAGGGAAGCAACTTCAAATCAATTGACTAAAAAATTTAATCTGACTTGGGCAGGCAGTTTAATCAAGAACAGTCCATTGAGAACTCTACAGAGCAAGTTACCATAGTCATATCATATTGACATGGTTTGGTTCCTAATATGGTATAATATGGTTTCCACCTTTTTGGCCACTACCTGTATGTACAACATTTATTTTATTTTATTTTATTAAAAGGATCCCCATTAGCTGACGCCTAGGCGACAAGCTAGTCTTCCTGGGGTCCTTGACAAATAACCAAACATTACAGCCACATTGGCACAAACATCAACATCATGACATCAATAATCCAATGAATATGTTACAGAAATAGGGCAACTAAGTGATTAAAATGCTGGGAAAAGAGAGAAAATAAACAGTTTGAAAACAAACATACAAACAAAAACTCAAAACAAACAGGAATAATAAACAGTTCAAAACAAACATGCAAACAAAAGCTCAAAACAAACAGAAATGACAGTAATAGCTCAAATTTATGAAATTAAAATGATTAGTTATTGATTCTATTTCGTAGATGGGATTTGATCTTCTTTTTGAAACTTGCTTTACATGTGATTAAACGAAGATAGTTGGGAAGACAGTTCCAGAAGCCAATGGCCCTATACAGAATAGTTTTCTTTAGGCTGTTAGTTCTTGGTCTGGGCAAGATCATCTGCCTACTACTGGCCGCTCTGGTGGAGTGTGGATGGAGATCTGACCTGTAAGTAATATTCTGAAAAATAAATGTTGGTGTTTGTGTTTGAATAACTTTATGAAAGAAAGCCAATAGTCTACTCTCAACGCTTAGCCACTGCAGACTTTCATGCATTCTTGTCACATTCGACCTAGAGGAGCATCCCAGCACCAGTCTAGCAGCCTTATTTTGTGCTACTTGTAGCTTTCTGATGAGTCCTTTAGACGCAGATGACCATACACCTGAGCAATAGTCCAGATGACATAGAACCAGAGAACGTACAATTTGGTTTAGCATGGATGGTTTAAGGAATGGTGCACACTTTCTTGTAGCAGCCAGAGCTCCACCCATCCTTGAAACTATTTTTGTTGTGTGGTCAGACCAGGACAGTGCACTGTCTAGACAGAGTCCCAAAAGCTTTGTTTTCTTTACTTGTAGTATGGGTTGACTCTCTATCAGAAGATTCAGTTTGGGATCTTGTGCTAGTTTGTGGTTGGAACCGAATATCATACAAACTGTCTTTGATGTGTTGAGCACAAGTTTGTTGGCTATAATCCAGTTGTGTATAATGTTAAGCTCACTGGACAGGACCTGATTTAGTTCTGAGCATGTAGGTGCAGCATAGTAAATGGTGGAGTCGTCAGCGTACATAGTCAGACTCGCCTGCTCTATGGCATATGGCAGATCATTAGTGAATATAGAATAGAGGAGCGGACCAAGGCAACTCCCCTGTGGGACCCCGCAGTCTAGTTGCTTGCTATCTGAGAGTGTACCATTAAAATATACTCTCTGTGACCTAGATGACAGGTAGCTCCTTAGCCAGGTGATCGCCGAATGCTTCAAACCATAACAAGCTAGCTTCTCAATCAAAAGGTCATGATCGATTACATCAAAAGCAGCGCTGAAATCAAGCATTACAGTGCCCACAAGCATTGAGCTATCAATTGCCGCAAGCCAGCTGTCGGTCATCTGCAGCATTGCAGTGCATGTTGAGTGACTGGCCCTATAAGCGTGCTGGAACATGGTTGTTAAGCCATTGATGTTAAAGTATTCCTGAATTTGCTCAGACACAATATTTTCTAGTAATTTACTCAGCACAGGCAGGATGCTGATGGGCCTACAATTGGGACCTTTAAAAATCTTAGATTTGCCTTTGGGTAATGGTAATATCTTTCCTTCCTTCCAGTTTTTGGGCCAAACACCACTGATTAAGCTTCTATTAAAAATATGACAAACTGGTTTGGAAATGTAAGCTGCAGCTATTTTCAGCAATTTGCCATCAAGATGGTCAGTACCAGCAGACATCCACTGGCATCCAATTTTTCAACTGACTCCACTTGGCATGAAAATCAAAATCGCAGTTTTTATCCTTCATAATGTTACTCTTTATAAGCTCCACCGACTTGGAAGTGACTGCTGTGTCCATGTTTCGTCTGAGCGTGGAAACCTTATCTACAAAAAGGTATTAAAGTAATTTGAAATGCTATGAGGTTTAGTCAGATAGACACCATCCACCTCAATGAAAGAAGTGTGAACTGTCCTTCTTCTACCCATGATTTCATTAAATACTTTCCATAGTTTTTTACCGTCATTGCCGCTCTCTGAAATGTTTTGCCTATAGTGTGATTTCTTATTTGCCCTGTTTGTTTTGGTAACCTCATTTCTTAGTTTGCGATAGTTTTCCATGTCATCATGCGAACCAGATAGCACAGCAGTCTTCTTGGCCTCATCTCTAAGCACCATTCAATTTTTTAAGGTGACATCCAACCATGGAGCACTTTTGGCTTTAACTGTGTATTTCTTTAGAGGGGCATGTCTATTAACAACATTCATAAAGTAATTCATAAATATTTTCAAAGCAAGCTCAGCATCATCAACATTACATACATCAGACCACTGAATGTTGTCAATTTCCCTTAGAAAAGACTCTTTGGTAAATTTCTTATAAGATCTTGTTTGGACAATTTTTGCACTAGCCTTGGGCGGTTTCGTTCTCCTTGTGACAGCGATAAAATTATGATCGCTGAAACCCAACGGTACAGACACAGGTGTAGAACATAAATCCGAATTATTAGTGTAAATATGGTCAATACATTTTGAAGATTTAACCCCAGTTTGATTGACATAACCCTACAATCTACAAGCCAATGACATCTTCAAACATTGTGTGGCCAATTTATTCAATAATAATTATGTTTTTATGTTGCTACCATGGCAATAATATCAGTTGGCTGAACTGCAATACAAAGCTTTTGTGGAGGGTCAATGACTACTTTTACTGTAGACATTTACTTGTTTGAGAGGGTTTTGGATGCCTGTAGATTGTTTCAGTGAGGCTAATAAATATGGGAATGCTTCGGTGCTGAGATGATCAATAGTAGAGCTGATTCAGCCATTAGCAGACCAGGGCTTAGTCAGCAGGGGTACAGTAATGATCAATCAGACCTCAGCACCCTGCTCACTCATTTTCTTGGTAAAACGATGTGCTCCCATTACAAGTTACTTCCGGTCACGTTTGTGCAGTGAGTATATTCACAACACCATTGCTAGAACGGTTCTCTGTATATGCCTATACATATGTTTTTATATACTCTTTATACATGCATATACCAATATATCTACATTCACTTTATACTCTTTATACATGCATATACAGGGGTTAGACAAAATAATGGAAGCACAAAATGAAGAAGGACTGTAGGATATTTTAAAGTAATCACAATTAAAAAGGACTCTATGCCAAGGGCGTAACCACATATTAAATATTGGGGGGACATAATGAAAGGGAATGATTTATATCTACAAATTATTGGGGGGGACAGATATTATTGTTTTAAATATTTGGGGGGACATCCCCCCATGCCCCCCACTTGTTATGCCTATGCTCTACACACATTTCACATTAATATCAATACCAATTGCCAATATGTATAACAGCATTCCAAGAAGGACTGAAGCGCTGCTCTGAAAGCAAAGAGCACCCCAACTCCTTATTAGTTCATAAATATTCATATAGTGTTTGGTGTTTCCCCCTGTACCTATATATTAATATGCACTGCACACATGCATATGGATATACCTGCATGCACACACAAGGGCTTATACAGAATGTCTACAAAAATGACTCAAAAAGTAGGCTACGAGTACTTTTCAACCAGTGGTGTCCTGTGCAAACTGCACCACCTTGTGGTGAAAAGAGGAGTGACATGCTACTACATCCTTGCTGCCACGGTACCGTATATTGGGTCAGTGGATGAGGTCTAGGGTTGCCAACTTTCTATCATCCAAATACGGGACAGAAGGCGGGGCACACTGGGCGAAGTGTGTATAGATGTAAATCAACACATACTGTATATTGTAATGGCGACTGTTGAAGGAAAACTCAGGAAAGTTCGTTTTTCCATGATCGCGCTACCAGCTTTACTACAACAATGTTTATAGACGCAGGGCAGAACCAAAAACACAAGAAACTCACAGACGTAGCTTCTTAGACGTACAAACACAGTCACAGTTACAATACTAATCCACTCAATGACACAATGGGTGATGGAGGAACTGGCACACAAGGGATCTTGGGAGACTGAACGCATAACAATAACAATGGCAGCCCGCAAGCTTACTTAGGATTCGATGTGGCTAAGCTAACATTCATTATTACTACGTATTTACACCATTACAATATGATGGGATTCTGTTTTGATGTCTGACTGGTATTTTGTTATACGAGACAAGGAACGTCCCTGATGAAGGAACTGATGGAGCAGTTAGCAGTGTGTGATGTTGTATTGTGGAAGGGAAAATAAGGGGAAGTTGCCTCATGCAACATTAGGCCCTGGGGACACACATGCTTGGCAAGCTTGGAGGCTACCCCAATGACCCCAGGCCCGTGATCTGTTCTGACTCTGTCCTTATTAACAATGTTTAAAGATGTGTGGTAGTGAGTAGACATTATCTAATGGTGTACTGATATAGCCATTTAGGTCAATGGCATTATTAAGGCATGTTTTATATGTGTAGTATGCAGGCAGGTCAGAGTAAGTGACTGTTTATTTTTTATACCAAAGAACGAAGGGCAGAGAACTAATGGTGGAAAAAACGAAGGGGGGAAGAACAGAACCAGGAAGCAATGATGAATAACAACATGTGATAATCATATAAAAATGGGATAATGAGGATATGAAATGTCAGCAGACACGAGCGGAAGATAAACAATGGTGTATTAAGAAAGCTGTTATGAGACCATGGATGGGAGTGGTAACGACTTTAGGCCTCATGAGGAGGGGTTTTAGGATGAGATAAAAGACGATGCCTTGGGGAACGAGAGTTAGTTGCTGATTCGCGAACCAGCCCGGCTTCTTGAATGTAACCTTTGCATTATATTCAATAAACCTTATTACATCGTTTTACTTTTGGAGAAAGATTATTTTATTTTGAAGAAGTACCCAGTGTGGTGGGATCTCTCGGTCTATCTGGCCCAGACCGGGTTCAGGTTCTCCCTCAGTATCAGTTAACAGTGTGTGATGTTGTAGCAGTTAACAGTGTGTGATGTTGTAGCAGTTAACAGTGTGTGATGTTGTAGCAGTTAACAGTGTGTGATGTTGTAGCAGTTAGCAGTGTGTGATGTTGTAGCAGTTAGCAATGTGTGATGTTGTATCAGTTAACAGTGTGTGATGTTGTAGCAGTTAGCAGTGTGTGATGTTGTAGCAGTTAGCAGTGTGTGATGTTGTATCAGTTAACAGTGTGTGATGTTGTAGCAGTTAACAGTGTGTGATGTTGTAGCAGTTAGCAATGTGTGATGTTGTATTAGTTAACAGTGTGTGATGTTGTAGCAGTTAGCAGTGTGTGATGTTGTAGCAGTTAGCAGTGTGTGATGTTGTAGCAGTTAGCAGTGTGTGATGTTGTAGCAGTTAGCAATGTGTGATGTTGTATCAGTTAACAGTGTGTGATGTTGTAGCAGTTAGCAGTGTGTGATGTTGTAGCAGTTAGCAATGTGTGATGTTGTATCAGTTAACAGTGTGTGATGTTGTAGCAGTTAGCAGTGTGTGATGTTGTAGCAGTTAGCAATGTGTGATGTTGTAGCAGTTAACAGTGTGTGATGTTGTAGCAGTTAGCAGTGTGTGATGTTGTAGCAGTTAGCAGTGTGTGATGTTGTAGCAGTTAGCAGTGTGTGATGTTGTAGCAGTTAACAGTGTGTGATGTTGTAGCAGTTAGCAATGTGTGATGTTGTATTAGTTAACAGTGTGTGATGTTGTAGCAGTTAGCAGTGTGTGATGTTGTAGCAGTTAGCAGTGTGTGATGTTGTAGCAGTTAGCAGTGTGTGATGTTGTAGCAGTTAACAGTGTGTGATGTTGTAGCAGTTAACAGTGTGTGATGTTGTAGCAGTTAGCAGTGTGTGATGTTGTAGCAGTTAGCAGTGTGTGATGAAGCAATTAGCAGAACTACAGAGTGCCTCAAATACATGTTCACTAGCACTCATTAAGCCTAGTGATTGGTCAAATGATGCTATTCGGGGTTTGAAAGGAGCAGAAAACAGAAACATCTGTGGCCACCCAGGACCTTTGCAATAAACCATTATTCTTTTTGACACAGTCAGCATGTTTTTACTGATATATTTTTGATATATCATTAAGATCTTCTGTTGTACCTAAATGTTTTAAGAAACTATTGTACCACTGTTGAAGAAATCTAAGGTGGCGTATTTAAATTAACCACCCAATGGATACAGGCTTTTGTTTTACATGTTTTACATTAAAAAACAAAATGACAATTAAAATAACATCCTAGGAACTCTAGATCCATATCACATTGCATTACAATTCATTCACATTCAGTGGATTTATCGCAGTCTAAAATAAACCAGCATGGGAGTGGTGGTTGCAGTGTAGTGAAAGGTGGCATGAGGTATTTGATCACACCTAAATACCCTGCTCTTTGATTTGATTGTATACAAATATCCAGCTCTTACTGTAGCAATCAAGAAAACACCTGAAAAAGAAAATATCACTTTCTGGCTTGCTTACAGACCTGGCAGCCTTATTGTCTGACGGCAACAAGACCTGGCAACCTCACTGTATGAAATGGGACTATCTTTCAAGTATATTAACGGTTTTATTTGTGTCTGTAAAGATTCATATACTGTACATGTCAACTGCAATACACAGGTAACTGCCAAAATAAAGGAAACACTTGAGTAAATGGGTTCTGGTGGAGCTAAAGACTCAAGTCCCTAACTCCGGGAACTAATCGTACTCTTATCCACGTCACTCGGCAGCGGGTGCTCACTGAGCCCATCCGCTACACTCTCCCCCTCGAAACTCATGCGGCAGCAACCACGGCCCAACCGATTGCCATCAGTTGTCTTATCCGAGTCACGGCACCAATGTGACGGTGTTGGTTCTGCCCGCAGCGAGTTTCGAACCGATCTCCGGACGCGACAAGAGAGCGATCTCCGAGCTAAAGACTCAAGTCCCTAACTCCGACAAGAGTCTTATCCACGCGATTCACTGAGCCCATCCGCTACACTCTCCCCTCGAAACTCATGCGGCAAAGACTCAAGTCCCTAACTGTGACCGGCCCGAACTAATCTCCGTAAGAGAGCGATCTTATCCCCTAACTCCGTCTAATCACTCTTATCCACGCGGGTGCTCACTGAGCCCATCCGCTACACTGGGTGCATTTTCCTGGCATGTTTTAGGTCCACCCTTTAGAGGGTGAGGTAAATACCAATAAATACAATGCCATTCTTTATAACAATTGAAAACATTTCTCAGGCTCATTTCTGATGTCTGGGAACTCTTTAGCCATGTTTCTTTGTAAGATCGCATAGAACATACACAAAACCCTCTTAATTCCCATACACAAGGTTACCCACACCTTTCAGAGTAATACATGGTTATTATTTCACCCAATGGGGGTCCATAACTTTCAGGACTCACGCGAACACAACATACACTACCGGTCAAAAGTTTTAGAACACCCCCATTTTCCAGTTTTTACTGAAATGTAAGCAGTTCAAGTCCAGTGAATAACCTGAAATGGTACAAAGGTAAGTGGTAAACTGCCTGCATTTTGTTTTGTTTTTATTTTTTGATACAACAATGCATCTGATGCTTGTTTTTAACATTGTAGCAATAATATATGCAATCCTGTTGTCATTCAAATTGAAAGTGCCTAAGATTAGGTCATCTATAACATTACTGCAGTTTTACACACAATCTGAAATACCATCTACTACAAAGCTGTGTTTCTGGAGGGGAAACCACAAGAGCAGGGCTCTAAATACACCGCGGCCATTTTCATGAACAGAGGAGGAAATATCTTAAAACAGACCTCTGCTCAAAGCGTTGCCATCCGGGTCACGGCACTATGAACTGTGGAAGAAAACTCTGTTTTGGAGGTTGGCTCCACACGATTACTTTATTGGAGCATATGCCCGAGATTAACCTTGTACTCTGCACATTGGATGTAAGTGTGTTCCCTTACAGACAGTTTTCTTCCACAGGAGTCACAAACACATTACAAAATTTGGTCAATCAGCATTTTCTATAAAAGTCTCTAAACATGCAAATTTAATGCTAACTGATATTAAGAGATCCAGTAGTTTTCATAATTTCACCGCAAAAACATGCATTAAGGAAAATCCGATCTGTCATCATCAATCATAATGTATACTCTCACTGATACTATCAGTAATAATACATGTCCCAATTGCTTTTAATTGTATTTTAATACAGCAATAGTTTTTTAAAAACTTTTCTACCTTGTTTTTTGTGGTTGTCAACTTTTTATTTTGTAAATAATAGGGGAAGGGAGGGATGTTAACAGAGTTGACCTTTTTTCGCATGTGTTCGTGCGTGCATTTTGTTTTTATTTTTTGATACAACAATGCATCTGATGCTTGTTTTTAACATTGTAGCAATAATATATGCAATCCTGTTGTCATTCAAATTGAAAGTGCCTAAGATTATGTCATCTATAACATTACTGCAGTTTTACACACAATCTGAAAAACCATCTACTACAAAGCTGTGTTTCTGGAGGGGAAACCACAAGAGCAGGGCTCTAAATACACCGCGGCCATTTTCATGAACAGGGGAGGAAATATCTTAAAACAGACCTCTGCTCACCACTGCTCACCACTGCTTTCTGTTTACTTTTCCGTTATCATGCTCAAATTCCAAAGACTGAATTGGAACAGCGAATAAATGGTACTTTGTTCCCGGGTGCACCAGCAACAACACTGAAAACTTCTTCCTAATCTGACCATCACTTTAAATTCAAATGAAAGGAGACTTTAAATTCACCAAGCTTAAGGTTTAATGGTGTGCTCCAACCTAGCACTTATTTCACCAGCATCTGCCATCACTGATGTTTACTGAATGGAATATAGACATAGGCGAGTACAGCACAGTCACTAAGCAACTTGCGTTTCTTTAGTTTGTGATCAAACTTGTTATTTTCCTGTTACTTCAAGGATTCTTACAAATACACAGGATTTTAAGAGAAAAGAACAAAAATAAAACAAAAGAAACAAGGTGACAAAAGAGAAAGAAAACATAACAATAACAAAATAACACAGCAGTTTACATATCAGAGCACGGCATAGCCATTTTAATGTAAGTGAATGCACATTTGGAGATGTCTCTGTAGCAAATTTACATTTAAAAATATATCTAAAAAGAGGCTCTTTGCAGAAACACAGCTATTGCTATGGATTTCAAGACACACTTGCACAGTTGTGGGTCACACTCCATATTAAAGAGAAGTACAGTATCTGTGGAATTATTCTTAAATATATTACAATAAATATTTGGGATCAATATATTTTTTAATTGTTTATAGGGATCCTCTGTGAATGATTTTAAAGTGGATCAATCCGATTTGGAAGTTAAATATAGATTAAACCAATTGTTTCCAGTTTGAGCTAACACTTCCGAAACACATCTTTATAACTTTTTGAAAGTATGTGCTTTGTTGTAACGAATTCAATTGAGTAAAATCGATTCAAACTTTTAACTTAAAGAGGAAAACCTCTAGTTAACAACATATCATACTAGCTTTGAGGGCAACGTGCACTAAAGGCTAGCACTCAAACATCCAAAATTCTGTGCTATTTCACAAGCATTTAAACACATCTAATTCTCTGTAGTAGCATCATAATCACGGCAGCGGCTGTGGTATATTTCGAGGCCCGAAAGAGGTGTCAGGCAGAAGCTTGTGTACAGAGCTGCAGCGCTGTGTGAAACCTCACAACTGCAATAACCTGCTGTTATAGGCCTACCCATTAATAAGGCCCTCTCAACCACTTAACCACACCATGCCATTTTCCTCCACTGCCTGAAGCACTACCCTGGGATGGCAGAGTCGTCAAACGAAATCAAACAGACGAAATGCCAGTACATTACACAAACACACGGGTATAGTCGAGATCTGAATTACGCGGGGAAAAATCCCCACTTCATGTTATGAAGGTAGAAAAGGCAACAGCAAACAGACATGTTTCCCCCCGGCTTCGCCATCTTCTCTCCACACAGGCCCTGGTTCCAGCTGTGCAGTCACGTGCAATAGCATGCCAAAGTAAAACAACATGTTTGTGGGTGAAAATATCGAATGGTTATGTTTTTTAAATTATTATCACTGTTAAATGTCAATTTTGAAACGTGACAGCCTGGCTGAAAATGTCACTATACAAAATAAGAACTGATTGATTGATGAGCTACAAAACACTAGACTAATTTTTATTTTTTATTTTATACATTTATTTCTGATTTCTTCCCCGTTTTTCTCCCAATTTGGTTGCCAATTAAACCCTTTATTTATTTCAATTCCCCACCCTCACGAGCCCGTCGCCTGTCCTCCGGAATCGAGACACACATTCCTGGTTGAGTGTTCCCGCCTCTTTCGAGACGGGAAATCTTCCACGGACTCCTTAACCTTCTCCTCGACGAACTTGTGCCGGCTCTCCCTCCCCCCTCCCCCGGAGGCGGACAGCCAAATGCCGCCTCCGATCGGGCTGACGACCAGGGCCGGTCTGGTAGAGACGCGGGTTTCGATCCGCGTCCCTGACGGGCAGCGCACACCACTCCGAAGTGTGGTGATTATTGTATATCAGAAGCAATATCATTTTGAATACGATGAGTCTGCTATTACATAGTGTACAGTTATGACATGAGACATGGTTGAGCTGCATACATTATTTATGATTATTATATATATATTTTGCAGATACTCTTATCCTATTATATTTGTATTAGGGGTGCAATGCAAAGCAAAAACAGTATTGGTTTCCTGAAAATGTATTCAACAGTACAATATATAAAACGACACACAAGCTTTGGGTCGCAGTAATTAAGAGAAAAATCAATGCGCCCTCCTTCCTGTCTCTTCCTGTTAGCAGCGGAATAGTATACTATCTGAAATGTCTCATAGCTAAGTTATACATTTGATTATTAAGCACGACTGGCGTATTGTACTGGATTGGCAGTATATTTCATGAAAGTTTCAGGAGGTAATTTAGTGAACGAGAACACCGCTGTTCTGTATAGTGATGCAGGCTTACGATTTCATGATTTCTGCAAACAGGACCACTTCTGGTGGGAGTTTCCATAAACATATAGCCTACCAACAAACACCCCCCCCCCCCAACCGCCCCACACCCCCCCATGGTAGTCGCGATTCAAGTCACTTCTGGCATCTCCCGCTACAGAGCTGACTGAGCTTTGGCTTGGAGGACAGGAAGTAATAGACGAAGGGGTCAAGGGCACTGTTCAGAGACGCGAGCAAGACCACATACTGCTGTCCTGTACAGATCCTGTACGAGTACCTTTCACCAGGCTCCCTGCTCAAGCGATGAGCGACGCTGGCCATCTGCATTATGTGGAAGGGGAGGAAGCTGGCGGTCATTATGGCGATGACGGTGACGATAGCTCTCAGGGACCTTGATTTCCACCTCTGCCTCACCCCTCTTGGCTTGGTGAGCCGCCACGCTGTCAGGGCATAGCAGGTCAGGATGACCGAGTACGGCAGGAAGAAGGTGACCACGGAGCCCAGGGCCAGGAGTGTGGGCAGCTGGCTGCGCCACTGCTCCTCCGAAAAGCCAGACCCGCAGGTTTCGGTGCCGTCCGGCTGGCGGTTCAGCACCTGCAGGGACGCCGAGCTCCACAGGACAAAGCCGGTGATGATGAGCCACACGCACACACAGGCGAGAGGGCGGCAGGGCCAGCGCTGCATCCACCGGCTGTAAGACAGCGGGTAGCACACAGCCAAGAGGCGGTCCACAGAGACACAGAGCATGAAGAGGCTGGCCCCGTACAGGTCTCCATAAAACATGGCCAAGTACACCGTGCAGAGGGCCTCCCCAAAACGCCAGTCTCTGCCTCGCGAGTGATAGTCCACCATCAGGGGCAGGGTTAGCGCCATCAGCAGGTCCAGGGTTGCCAGGTTGACCGCGAAGAACTTGGAGGGTTTTTTTTCACTGGTGACATAGTGGAGCAGTACACATATATTCCCGGTCACACTGAGCACGAACAACATGCTGTAACTGCCTGGCAGAAACACAAAACTGAAGCTGTTCTTGCCACACATGTTCAGGATTGGTAGGGTGCTGTTGCTTGGTGCGTGCTCAGATAAAGACAAATTCTCCATCTTGAAAGGTACAGCCGGAAACTGCCAAGGAATTAGTTAATATTACAGGTGCACTCTGTTATCTGACAGAAATACAAAAAACTTGTTCAGAGAATAAGTTACTGTATTGTTACGGTGAATGTGTAAAATATGGAAATTTCCTGGGGAATCTATACATTCCCCATCACGCAGGAAAATCTATATATTTACTGGGAAATGTGTAAATGTGTCTAGAAAGCTTTTTGAAGCATGGAAGGCTTTAACAAAAGCAGGGGTCCACCAGCTCTGCCCTGCGGTGACTGGCACAGACCCTCTTGTAAGCCAGACAGAACAGAATGTAATAATCAAAAAAGATTTCAATTGATTTCAGTGCCATTAAACCTAATTACAACAACATCCAATGTCCATTTGACAGGAAAATTAGCATAATATCTTTATAATATTATAATACAATCTTAATATAATGAGAAGCTGAATCTGTGGACATCTCTCACCCCCAATGGAAAATCTGTTCCCATAGCACAGGCTAATGAATACATTCATATATGTAGCAGCATTGATGATTTAAAAAATACAGTACATGACTATTCTAATGGTAGGACAGCATATCCCAGTTATCAGATGGGAACGGCCAAGGGCTTCGGCCTTCACTTGCTGTAGCAACGATAAGCACAACTGCAAGACAGGGCTACTTTCTAACAGTGAGTGCCATGGAAGCACAATACGTTGCAATAAATACACAAGAATAGGCAGTGTAGTCAGAGCCTATAGATTCTATAGATTTACAGATTCACAGATTGGCCTTAGCATACATATAATGTTATATATGAAGTATGAACTTACATAACCGTGATGACAGCCTTGCTCTTCTCTCTGCTGAATGTAGCCTTATAAATACATCTGCTGTTAACCACAACTTCCTTTTCAGTTGCGCCTTGATGTTTGCTGTTTAAGCCAAGTTGTCTGTGGCTACAAGCAGGGCCATGCACACAATTTTAGAGGGGCAGGTACTTAATTATATGTAAATTAGGGTGTAAACAGTCACTGGCTGTCCTGTAGTACTGTTCTCTTGACTTGTATGTACCTCATGTTTTTAAATGTTCGAGTTATGTACTTGTTTGTTTCTAATAGTCATTGCAGGTGACAATGTGGATTTCCCCATTAGGGATTAAAAATAAAGTATCAAGGATTGGAGTGATGCAACACCATTCTTCCACAAGAAATTCCATCATTGGGTGTTTTGTTGATGGTGGTGGAAAACGCTGTCTCGGGCACCGCTCCAGAATCTCCCATTGGGTTGTTTAGTTGGGTTGAGACCTGGGGACTGAGATGGCCAGCCATGGGCCATGGCATATGGTTTACATTGTTTTCATGCTCATCAAACCATTCAGTGGCCACTCGTGCCCTGTGGATGGGGGCATTGTCATCCTGGAAGAGCCCACTCCCATCAGGATAGAAATGCTTGTAACACTTTGTATTTATTCACATTTACCTCACCCTCTAAGGGGTTGAGTGGACCTAAACCATGTCAGGAAAGTGCACCCCACACTATAAAAGAGCCGCCAGAACCCTTCACGGTGGGAAACAAGCGCTCGGGCCTGTAGGTTTCTTTCGGCGTGCATCACACATGCACTCGAGAACAGGATGAAGGATGACTGATCTGATCATGTAACTTTTTTCCACTGCTCAGTAGACCACTGCTTGTGTTATTTGCACCACTTTACCTGCAAACGTGCATTTTTAAGTGTAATAAGGGGTTTATGCACTGCAACCCAACCATAGTATCCCTTTCTGTGAAGTTCTTGATGAAACTGACTGCTCACATCCTAGATTGATATTTCTAGTCAACTGATTCAAAGTTGCCCGTTTGTTTTGTTTTGCATCTCAAACCAATGCATGGAAATCATGGTTGAGTATGCACTTTCGCCCACAGTTATCCCTAATTGATGATGTATTTACCTCAGATTACCATGCCAACATAACCTTAGGCACTGTTCCTTGTGAAACAATAGCAAGTTGACTAGTCTTCGTCACTGAAGCTTAGTGACTTTGATCCCTCTTTCAAAGTCACTAAGATCTCTTTTTCTAGCCATGGTAGCCAAAATAATGGGCAAGTGGGTCTGCCAAGCAAATAATAATAATAACATGTCTCTCCCCTTTGTACTGCAGGGTTTGTGTTACGAACTTCGGCGTCGACGTTAACGACGAGACTGTAGCTTACCGTTTGATAGTTAGTCTCTAGGCGTATTAATGCACTGTTGTTAGTCGCTTTGGATAACATCGTCTGCCAAATAATTACATTGTAGATAGTTGTTAATTTATTGCCTTTATGTATCCCAGTGGTCTCGGAGCTGTAGACCGTAAATTCATGGCAGTAATATTAAAGTGTTTAATTTCAGAGGAGAAAACGCATTATTCAGACATTTCACTGCTCTTACAGCGCCCTCTGTTGGATTGATGCCTGCAGTGCATATAATGACTCCTCAAAACGCGTTTTCCAATTGCCTATACAGGGAGCGGGGAGATAACACCACCATTTACGCATAACTGTAAATGCTTTTACTGTGTAATATCCACACGTAGAACGTTATTTACAGACAATTAGAAGTATTCCATTACTACTGTCCTGGAATGTAAAGTTCAATTAAAATGGATTTGTATAGCACTTTTTTAGAGAGAACTGCCACAAAGACACTTTACAGAGAACAGAGGATATAAAAACAAGAAAATACCAGGCCTGAATCCCCAAAAAGCTGAAAGTGGGGCAAAAACACCCCAATCGGAAGAGAAAAAACAGTGACACACACAAAAACACACACAATCATATCAATAATCAGATCTCAAGTCATATAAACACATATAATCATAATGTTGTTTATGTGGCCAATGAACATTTGCCTGTAATCCCTCAGCAAGGTTTTTCAGTTTCACCATAGCCAATTAAATATTTATGAGCATCTTAAAACAGAGAACATGACTGAGTCTATGACTGTGAGTGAGGTAATATTATTGAAACACTACAAATGTAGTATTTGAACAGTGAACTCCATAATTATTAACATCAAAATTATTCACACCCTTGATAAAGATGAGCACAACAGGTTGTATAAAAATGAAAAATACAGGTAATGAGCTATACTGTATTGGGGGATCTTTATCCATTCCTCCATACAGAATCTTTCAAGATTCTTCAGTCTGTGCTTGTGGTCTGGCTTCTTCAATTTAAATTACACATTGTTGATCAAGTTCAAGTCTGGAGACTGAAATGTTAATTGCAAAACAATATTTTTGTGGTCAGTTAACCATTTCATGGTTGGTTTTGAGGACTGCTTGGCATTAATGTCTTGCTGAAAGATCCATTTGCAGCTTCCTGGAAGAGGGAAGAGATACGTTACACCATCTGATAAAAGTGACTCAATTCGGATTTTTTGCTCACATGCAGTACAAATTGGATATGTAGTAACGTTTCACGCGCACAATCAGAAGTGAAAGAAGTGGAACCATGGAGGACAAAGGCTCAGGCCAGTGAGACAACAACCTCATCCAGTGTGACCACCAGAGACAATAAATAAATAGATAAAACATGATTGAATGATTATTTCTGTCTTGTTTGCATCCATTGCAGATGGCGATACGGCAGTGCCGGCGCAGTTGTTTACTTCCGTATCGGTAACCAAAACCTAGTGGGCATCCAGGACTGCAGTGTAAACGTAGCCTAAGGTTTGGCCAAAATGTCTTGGTACTTGCTGGAACTCATGATTCCATTGACCTTAACGAGGACCAAACAACCCCTTAATATCAAATATCCACTACCATATTTCACCACCTGTATCCGTTCTTTTCAACATAAGCATCCAATGCCAAACCCACTGCAATTTAAAATGATTTTTTTTGTCTCATTTGACCATAACGCCCAGTTACAATCGGAGTTGTATATTGTATGCACATTTGGAGCAATATAGCCCATTACCTGTATTGTTTATTTTATACACCCTTTTTGCTCTTGATCTTTATTGAGGATGCTAATCATTTTGGAGTTGACTGTATATATATATATACTATCCCCAACTAACTCCCACTCCCAATGCTTTCTTCCATTACTTTATGGAAAAAAATAACGCTTTCTTTGTACAGGCAGGAAGTAGGTCCATGGTGTTTGAAATAACTTAACAGCCAGAATGCTTTCCACTGTCGAAAGCAGACCAGTACACTGCTACAGGGGCAATACGTATAAACCCACAGGTCTTCATCACATCTCGCATCTCACACATCTCACAACATAAACTCAACACTGGCCAAAAGAGACGTTCATGACTGCACCATGGCAACGATCTATGAGGAAGAGGATGGGAGAGGGAGGAAGAGAGGATGAGGGAGAAAGAGAGACAAAGAGGGGAAGAGGATGGGAGAGAGAGAGAGGAAGAGGGTGAGAGAAAAAGAGAGGAAGAAGATGGGAGAGAGGAAGAGGATGGGAGAGAGAGAGAGAGAGAGAGAGAGAGAGAGAGAGAGAGAGAGAGAGAGAGAGAGAGAGAGAGAGAGAGAGAGAGAGAGAGAGAGAGAGAGAGAGAGAGAGAGAGAGAGAGAGAGAGAGAGAGAGAGAGAGAGAGACGGGTCCCTTATGTCAGGGCTCCAACGGTACCTCACCGTCCTGGCCGTAGGAGGGCGACATAGCTCCCTTTTTGTTTTTTCCTTTTTTTGTGGTTTCATTGTTTCTTTTTCTCCAGTCACCCCAGCATTCCATTATGACAGTTTCAAGTCTTCCCCTGTGATTTTCCACTCACACCTGTCTCTAATTTATCTTATCACACTCAGTATATAACCCAGTCTCTCCCATTCTCCTGTGCTCAGTTTTGAGTTAACGTGCTGTGTTTTCATACCTGCTGTTTTCACATTTCCAAGCCTTTCTCTGTTTAAGTTTTCATAGTTAGTTTAGTGTTTTGTCTTTCTTTTATGCTCCTCCTGGTTTCTCTTATTGTGTTTGTTATTTTGTTAGTTTGTTTTTATCTCTCGTGGTTTGTCCCTCCCAGTTTAGTTAGTCCAGTGTATTTTTTGTTCTCTCCCTGTTTTGGTACCTCCTCCTCCTTCCATCTCTTGATTGGGTCCTTCCTCCCTCTTGCCATCGTCCCCCCCTAACACCTTATTTATTTCTCCCTTCCTCTCTGACTCTGGGCGATCCCCCAGGATTTGGAGGCACAGTTCTGAATGAGTCCTGACAGCAGGCTCAGCTCAGCGAGAGGCTCCGGTCACTTCAGGTGATCACTGCGCTTCTGAGCTGGGCCTATATAAACACCAACATTACTGGACAACTTGAAAGCACCTTGAAAAATTAACCGCATCACTAAATAACAATATGCAATCATACTTAGATACCTCGTCCCCTTTCCTGCTAGAAGAGAGCTGATCCTGCTACTACTGCCACAACATCCAAGTCCCACCCCATCTATGATCATTTTATTTATTTTCTCATTTTCTGATGAATGAGCTTAATTATCACTGCTATCATGCATTGTGCCCTGTTGTCCCCCATCCCCAAAAAAGGACAAAAAACATCACCAGTTTCTACTTTTGTTTTGTTCACCCTGCAAACTTCAATAAAAGAAAATACACTGAAAAATGATAACTTAAATTTACTCATAAAACCATGATTGATGCCTTGAAATGTTACAGCGAATGAAACAGCGCCCCCTCCTGGGAGCTGACTCCCTCACGTGTGCCCTGGAAAGATGGGGAGGTTAACATTAATTGTCATCAATCAAAGAGTCTTTATTCTACACAGCTCTGATATTGATGCTCTCCACAGCATTCTGATTAATATTCAGTGTTGCATCTTTCTTTGAATTCATTCAGATGGAACATGACAGCGTTATTAGAAAGATAACTGGCTCCTGAACCAGAGAGATGAAAGCTGTTCCACTTAAAATGATAATTCATAAAGGCGTATTGCATTAAATATATGAACCCACTGCCTCTATTCTCTGATTACAGTTGGAGGTGGCTAATTTGAGCACTGTATCTTTAGCACCTCATTATTGCAACTTAATTATGGAGTCCTTCCAAACACATTAAATGCATTCAGTGAGCTCACAGATATTCTGTCATGTCATATCCAGACATCTCAGTGTGAGACACACCTGCTAGCACCAGTAAGTGTTTTATGGAATTCATTTTCAGCAACAGTTATAATGTGATCCATCGACTGGAAACTTGTATTACTGCAAAGTAATGTCTCTGTTATAAGAGAGAAGCTGGTGCAAGACAGACATAGATGTGCAGAGAGTGCACTGTTGTGAAACTCTGGTACACTGGTAGCACTGTTGGATAACTCTGGTACACTTGTAACACTGTTACATAACTCTGATACACTGGTAACACTGTTAGATAACTTTGATACACAAGTAACACTGTTGGATAACTCTGATACACTGGTAACACTATTAGATAACTCTGATACACTGGTAACAATGTTAGATAACTCTGGTACACTAGTAACACTGTTGGATAACTCTACTACACTGGAAACAATGTTAGATAACTTGGATACACTAGTAACACTGGTGGATAACTGTGATATACTAGTAACACTGTTAGATAACTCTGGTACACTGATAACACTGTTAGATAACTCTGGCACACCCTTTCTCTACAGACGTGCTGGCTGGTGTAGTTTGGCACACTAATGTCTTTAGAGGGGATATGGTGCATGCGTTTCTGCTTGTTTTATGTGCTGTAATATCATTGCAGTGCTAACACTCTCTGCATCACCACCCATTTCTCACCATTTCTGTATGGTTACTTTTATAAAATGAAATGTATAAGCATTTTGAAAAAAAAACTATTCTGCATAAACAAGTATTTTACATAAAATCGCCTGGAGGCATTACACTTTCTATTTAGCTCTCAAGCCCTGCTTGCAATTTCACATCACATTTCTGCGATGTCATGTGCAATTATAGAGCCCTGTACAGTGCAGTACTCCCTGATACAACTGAGGTTAATTGATGTCAAAAGGGGTATCAGACGTACGGTTTGTGGTTTGGTGTGTGGCCATGGTAATAAACAGAAGGGCTTGTAGCTGCATTAGCATTCATTCTATCAGCCGTAGAAATGTGAAATTCCTCTGTTCCCTCCCCTGCAATCCAGTACTGGAGCTCTGCCTACCTCTGATTAAGGCTGAGCTCATTCTGTCTGTCTCAGCGTGGGCACTGATATGAAGTCAACTAGAGTTCACACACACTCAGAAACAGCAACATTCACTCACTAACACACACGCAGATTAGAGTTCACACACACTCAGAAACAACAACATTCACTAACACACACACAGACTAGAGTTCACACACACTCAGAAACAGCAACATTCACTAACACACACACTACAGTTCACCCGCTCTCAGAAACAACAACATTCACTAACACACACACACACACACACACACACTAGAGTTCACACTGTCTCAGAAACAACAATATTCACTCACTAACACAGACACACACGTTAGAGTTCACACACACTCAGAAACAGCAACATTCACTAACACACACACTACAGTTCACCCACTTTCAGAAACAACAACATTTACTAACACACACACACATACACACACACTCATAGTTCACACATTCTCAGAAACAACAACATTCACTAAGACATACAATATTCATGTTCACGCATTCTCAGAAACGAGAAAATTTGCTATCACACACACGGTTTAAACTCCCTGTTATTTTCCCCCTTAAAAGCAACACAATTTCAGCATAATAATTATCAGTCCATTAGCTAAATTAAAATGAGCACCCAATAAAAGTGCTGTACTTGTGTCCTTGATGGTATCATACATTGTGTGAAAACTCTGTATTTAAATATGCAATTCGCTGGTATTTGCATATTCATGCATTAAACAATGAACATTAAACAACTATGGAATAAGCAAACTGTCTGCACATGGTTCAAATGCTCCCACAATGTTTTATTAAAACAATGTTTGACCACAGGTTCAACGCTTTGTGGGAGCTTTTAAATAGTGTGCCGACATTTCACTTTCTCCATGATTCTGTTCCTTGCCCAGCTCCTGTGCTTTTTCTGTTTTTTCTACATTAAGCAACTAAGCAATGAATTCAAGTCAAAGTCATAAAGTTTCATTCACTCTCTGTCTTGCATTTAAGTGCAGATGCTGAAATGAATCAAAGAGATTGCTTAGAGACAACCAAGTGTGGAGCTATTTTTAATTCATATTTTTAATCAACACAATTTCAACTGAATTCATAAATACAAATTCTATACAGAAACTATAAGAAATGTAAAATAGTCATATATTCGTAGCATATTCATGGGGGACTACCAGTTTCTCCATTTATGCCACCAATATGCTCTGATCATTTATGCACGTATATATATATATATAATTTTTTTAAATTTACTTCCTTTACTTGGGTACACTTGTCTGTTCATTTATTGTGCGATTTTAATTTGAATTAAATTATCTTAATTTATTTGACCATTCATTTTAAAATGCATTTTACAAATGTAAAGAATTTTAAAGAGAATATAGAAGTTAATATTCAAGTATTGAAAACATAATAAAATGTAAGTTCTTAAAAGTGATGTGAAATTTTCTAAATATCGGTCTGTATATCGGCATACTTCAAATCGGCAATGGCATCCCCCCCACAAATAAAGAAATCAGGTATCAGTCAAGCTCTAGTCTGAAAACACTTACAAATTTGTTTTTAAAGCAACTTCTTAAAAGCAAATGAAACTGAATGTAAACTGAAAGTGAATGTGATACATTTTGGAATATAGAATCATTGTATCTTGAGCAAAAACAGACACTCAAAAGAAAGAACAAATCAATGCAGGAATCTCATCTCATCTCATCTTCAGCCGCTTATTCCTAGTTAGGGTCGCGGGGGAGCTGGAGCCTATCCCAGCATGCATTGGGGCAAGAGGCAGGAATACACCCTGGACAGGTCGCCAATCCATCGCAGGGCACTACATACACCATTCACTCACACACTCATACCTACGGGCAATTTAGACTCTCCAATTAGCCTAACGTGCATGTCTTTGGACTGTGGGAAGAAACCGGAGTACCCGGAGGAAACCCACGTGGACACGGGGAGAACATGCAAACTCCACAGAAAGGCCCCAATGCAGGAATGACTAATTAATTTAATTAAAAGTGGAAAGCAAATGGAAAGCAAAGACTTTGCAAGAACTGGCAGTGAGGGTGAAATCTTTGCATCCCCATGAGTGGCAGGTAGAACAGATGGGCTCTGACACTGGTGTTAAGGCACTGCTGCCGTTTCTGTCTTTAACCTAACCGGTCCAGACTGATTCTGTGTTAGTACCAGGCCCTGTTCCAAACCGGTTCCTACTGGTTCTGTGATTGGACCTGATCCTATTATCACCCCTTAACCAAACCAGTCCAGACTGGTTCTGTGATAGTACCTGATCCTGTTATCCCTCTTTAACTAAACCGGTCCAGACTGGTTCTGTGATAGTACCAGACGCTGTTATCCCTCTTTAACCAAACCAGTCCAGACGGGCTCTGTGATAGTACCAGGCCCTGTTATCTCTTTTACACCAAACCGGTTCAGACTTGCTCTGTAATAGTACCAGGCCCTGTTATCCATCTTTAACCAAACTGGTCCAGACTTGCTCTGTGATAGTACCAGGTCCTGTTATTCCTCTTTAACCAAACTAGTCCCGACTGGTTCTGTAATAGTACCAGGCCGTTATCCCTCTTTAATCAAACTGGACCAGACTGGTTCTGTGATAGTACCAGGCCCTGTTATCCCTCTTTAACCAAACCGGTCCAGACTGGTTCTGTGATAGTACCAGGCTATATTATCATGATAACATTGTGAGGGGCCTTCAGCACAATAGTTTTCTCCACCGGCTGCCAAGCCTAACAGGGAATATTTTCTTTAATGTTCATGCCCAGTTTACAGCTAAATTAAAAACTAGAGTTGTTGTTCAGACTCATGATTTATACATGAGCCTCATATCAATAAACACATCAGTAAACACATAACAGCAGCAGTTTTCCTTCCCACACTAGTCTACTGATACTCTGAATCTGTGACGGTGTAAAACTGTACAGGACATGTCAGGACATCAATAATTTCACTCAAAAACAGGTAAATTTGAGCTGAAGCCAATAATGAGATGGTTCATTTTAAACTCAGATAAGTCCCAGGTGAAATAAACACTTCAGTTTCATTTCGGCTTCTCCTGCTAGTTCCTGGAAAATGGTGGCAGTGAAAAGCTCTGTTGCGTGAGGTCAACAGCAGTTGGGTATGGTGCCTTCGTGTTCCGTGTTCCTGGACATGCCGTGTTCCATGTTCCTTCCTGGAACCATTTGCTTTTTTCAAACGGACAGAAAACGCTGTTTACACCACCCGTTATCCCAAGAGCCTTTTCTAATACCAATGTGATCATGATCTCTTTCAGATCCCTATACTCTTTACGTGATCAAGTATTTACCAGAGATGGGAGAGTGAGGTCTTATGAAACCAAAAACCAGTAGAGAACCAATCTTTGTGCTTTGCTGTGGTGAGCAAAACCTTTTGATTGGTTCAAACAAGTCAGTGATTGACAGGTCATGTTAGCTCCATCCATTATGGAGCTCATGAAACCATGCTTTCCCTTCACTGGCATGGACCTGATTCAGAACATGGGTGGGATATTAGTGTGTATATGCATGTATGTGTACAGATTCAGTATTTAATTTCCAACATGTGGTGGCTTTAATTTAAAGTGTCTCAGGCGATTGGAAGTGTGTTTGCTCGGTGGTGTGTTTGAACACGAGACGGAGAATGAAAGGAGGGAGAGTGGAAGTTGGTGGGGAGGTTTTCCCGCTTTGGATGCAGGTGAGGAAGATTCCGGTGTCCTTCCTCGTCACAGCAGAACCGTCTTTACCTCCATCCTCTGGGCGGGGCTCCGACTGCAGGGGCAGCTGGGCAGTTCCTCCGCTGAGTGGCTCACTTGCTGACCGCCAAACGCTGACCACTAAATACCAACCACAGAATGCTAACCGCATATGCTGATCGCTGAATACTGACCATGGAATGCTGACCGCAAATGCTGACCACAATCGCTGACCACAAATGCTGATTGCAAACGCTAATCGCTCAATACTGACCGCTGGTGTAGGATCCTGGCCTCTTTGTGAAGGGGAGCACAGACAGCTGGCTCACAGACCATCTCTCTCCCCTGACGAGGGGCATGGGCATGGACGACCGTCACTCAGTTTGTGTTGGTCTGTTTCATTGGCAGATGCTGGTGTTGACCAGGCAGGTGTAGCCACTTCCGACTTGTGAGATGAAGAGCCTCCCATTTGGACACACACACACCTCGAACACCACCTGCCTGGGGCCCGCCGCCGACTGACCCCGTGGCAACCGCAGGAGCTTAATCTTACTGGCGTTGAGTATTATCTGGAGAGACACACACACACACACACACACACACACACACACACACACACACACACACACACACACACACACACATTAACTAAGTGTCTCTCTAGTACTGATGTCCCTTTAAATGTGACCTGGTTTTCCTATGCTGGATATTGGTAGGCGATGGTCACCATTTTTAGACCGATTGTGGCACAGTGTTGGCTGTGTTGCTTGATCACTAGTCAATCAGCAACCATTGTTGGTCTAGTAATGCCACACTACAGGTCTCCAACAATGTCTCATCAGTGTTGGCATTCTGAAGGTAATCTATTTCCCCCAACAGATTTTTTACTCACTCCTTATCATGATGTGTACATATCTAAAGTAGATTTTGATAGGCAGGAGAGGACCTTACCTGTCTGTCTTGGGGGAGGGGAGCTTACCTGTCCATCCTTGGATTCCAGGCGCATGTCGTTCCGGCAGGTGGCCTGGATGTCCCCTGCCTCTGCCAGGAGTCGGACCCCTTTAGAGCCCTCCATTATCAGGGAGCGTGTGGGAGACTCCAGTCTGGAACACACAGCATTCACCCTTTTACAGGAACCAATCTGCACCCAAAACCCCGTCTGAGACAGGCCTTTACGGCACACTGCAGACGGTTCCGGTGGCCCTGATCTGTGAATGGAACCGGAATGATGTGGTCACATTTACAGAACACTTGACTCGTGCATTCCGGAATGTCCTGCAAACATCACGGGTGAGGACCATAAACACCGGCCTTGTTGTAAGCAGCGCCTGTTGGCTGCTGTTACGGCGATTAGAGATATGAGGCTGTTTCCGTGGGAAACCAGGTGAGAATCAACAGAACAGACACAGAGACAGAGCAGCCTGCAGGAAAGCTGAGCTGATTCCATCACAGAGAAACAGCTGCAGATATTAATATTTCACAAACACACTGTCCAACTGGACACTAAGAAAACCAACACATTCTCCATGGGCCAAAATACAAAATACACTCACACACACACACACACCACACACACACCTTCTCTCACATGCAGACATACACATTCACACACATACACACAAGGACACACACACACCCTCACTCACAGGTGCACATACACATTGCTGTTTTATTGGAATTATGTCTCATGAGCAAAGACCAATTAAGAGGTATCAACAACATCAACAACACATTCCTGTTGTATTAGTTTGGGTGATTGAACACCATTATTATTGTTTCAAAAATGAGTAAGCTTGATTTTTTGTGTGACTGTGTGTGTGTGTTTGTGTGTGTGAGTGTGAGTGAGAGTGTGTGGGTCTGTATGTGTGAGTTTATTTTTGTGTGCGTGTGTGTGCCTGTGCGTGTGAGTGGGTCTGTATGTATGTATGTATGTATGTATGTGTATGTGTGTGTGTGTGTGTGTGAGAGAGAGAGTGGGTCTGTATGTGTGTGTGTGTGTGTGTGTAACGTGGTGGCCCTTATTGCTCATTACTTCACAGCCTGCTGCGTTTCCTCCGTTTGCCAGAATCTCCTCCGTCTGCTATTGGCTTTGTTTCACATGTTTGTTTTAGTTAATGAGAATCCACTTTAATTAGCTTCTGATGAGCTTCCAGGCATTGATCCACAGGAAAAGTGTCTGTCCAAGAGCAGCACATGCCAAAACAACATGCATCCACAGGCCAGCCTCTCCTCTTAACTCCCTCCATATAAGTGGCTATATGGAGCATGCAGACAGCCTTGTGTTGATTATTAAATGCCCGTCTGATCATATAAACACTTGTGCAGCTATGCATACATAATAATAACTTACACTATACCTGCAGTGTGTATCAGAGCTATCAGAGAGCTGTAGACTGTAGACTGTAGACTGTACCTGTAGAGAGCAGTGTACCTGTGTGTATCAGAGCTGTAGACTGTACCTGTAGTGTGTATCAGAGCTGTAGACTGTACCTGCAGTGTGTATCAGAGCTGTAGACTGTACCTGAGTGTGTATCAGAGCTGTAGACTGTACCTGCAGTGTGTATCAGAGCTGTAGACTGTACCTGCACTGTGTATCAGAGCTGTATCAGAGCTGTAGACTGTACCTGTGTATCAGTGTACCTGCAGTGTGTATCATCAGAGCTGTAGACTGTACCTGCTGTGTAGTGTGTACCTCAGTGTATCAGAGCTGTAGACTGTACCTGCAGAGCTGTGTATCAGAGACTGTAGACTGTACCTGCAGTGTAGACTGTATCAGAGCTGTAGACTGTACCTGCACTGTGTATCAGAGCTGTAGACTGTATCTGTACCTGCAGTGTGTATCAGAGCTGAGCTGTATCAGAGCTGTAGACTGTACCTGCAGTGTGTATCAGAGCTGTAGACTGTACCTGTAGTGTGTATCCTGCAGTGTGTATCAGAGCTGTAGACTGTACCTGCAGTGTGTATCAGAGCTGTCACCTGAGCTGTACCTGCAGTGTGTATCAGAGCTGTAGACTGTACCTGCAGTGTGTATCAGAGCTGTAGACTGTACCTGCAGTGTGTATCAGAGCTGTAGACTGTACCTGCAGTGTGTATCAGAGCTGTAGACTGTACCTGCAGTGTGTATCAGAGCTGTAGACTGTACCTGCACTGTGTATCAGAGCTGTAGACTGTACCTGCAGTGTGTATCAGAGCTGTAGACTGTACCTGCAGTGTGTATCAGAGCTGTAGACTGTACCTGCACTGTGTATCAGAGCTGTAGATACCTGAATGCTGCTCTTACCGGAGCTCTTTGAAGGGCTCAGCCCGGACATGCGGCGTCTCTACAGACCGGCTGAATACAGCTCCCTCTGCACCTGAAACCAAACGCCACAGGTGAGCACCTGTATTACGTAATTGAAGATCACTTTTTTGAGTAATTGAGATATTACTCTACCTATGTGCATAGGTTTAATCAACATATTGACTGTAGTTTGACCTATATTCACTCCTTTTCATTCATATTAATTTCCCTTTTCCCCAATTTTTTGGGGGGGTCTGTTCTTTGAATTGTTTGCTGTTCATCAAGCCCTTTAATTTTAGAATCGAGCTATCACCATAAAAGTAAGCCTTAATTAATATTGTACTACAGCTCCCATGGTAGCATAATGTATCATAGCGACTGGTGCGACCTGAAGTTGTAGGGTTTTTTAAAAACTTTTTATGTTGAGCAACAGATTCCTGAATGAAATGGTTAGCGTATCAAAAAACAATTCAAGGAACATTCCACAGACGTTTTTCAACGTTACATTTGATAAAGTGCAGTTTGTGTCTCATTGGATATGAATGGCTTCTGGAATGCCGCTTCGTCCCGGAAATTCCCGTTACTAGGGCTGTTGATAAGGACACGCCAGTTTGACTTCCCCAGTGCTGTTAGCTAGTTACAAGCCATAACCAACATTAGTTTGATACGGTTAGGTTAGCTAATGACCATACGATTTTTAAGTCCACAACGTAGTTAGCTAGCTGGTAGGTAGTTAGAAATGAGCTCGCTAAGGCAAATACTTGCGCTTCACCTCGGCCAGCTCAGCAGATTGTTAATTTGATACGGTCAGGTAGCGAGTTTGTTTGTTTTATAGCGTGATTGCTTGTTAAACCAACTGACATTCGCTAACTACCTAGCAAGCAGCTGTCTAGTTCCGTGGTATTTTTTAGCTTGGTGATAGGTCCCTAGATAATGCTAGGTAATGTTAATGTCCATTATGGTTTTTAATATAACATAACGTTACAGGTTTTAAAGCTGTAAAATTGCGAAGCATAGCGACTTTAGTAGCAGAAACGCTATTTAAATTATGTTAACCTTAACCTTAGTCCACAAGGTAGTAGATAGCTATAATGTAGGTAGCTAACATTAAGGCAAATATGCCCCCTACGCTCAAAAAACCCGTAACATTTCATTGGCTTTTTGTGCGATCACTGCAGTTCGCCGTACAATAGCACATCATCTTCCGCAAACTGAACCGTCTGGTCTGCAGCAGTGTGGTTGCAACTTTCTTTAATTATGGTCTGCTGCTTTGTTACTATGTGTGATCTTTGAGCGTGACAACACAAAGTCTCTGGTCAATTGTGAATGTGGGGAAATATGTTCTGCAAGGTTTCTGATGCAGCTGTAGAGAACTTAAAATAATTTAAACAGATCATTACTTTAAATACTTAAAGTTCTGAAGTTAACAGCTGACCCCAGATCAGTTAATTCCCATTCATAGTAAAGTGGTGGGTGTCCGCTTCCCGGTCGCTCTGACGCCAGTAAACGCAGAATATATCCCCCTGTTTTGGCCCTGGTGGGTTCTCTTACACCACCTTACGAACCCTTCGCTTTCACGGCCTCGTTTATTCCCGTCTCATCCACCAGAGACTCGGTCCTCGGACAAGCCGACACGCGCCTGCAGTAAACGCTCATAAACGCTCTGAGTGAAAATCAATAAAACCCTTTTAGTCGCTAACATCAGGCCCTGTAGAGATCCCTCCCCCAGGAATGGTTTCATCAGCCTGCTTCCGTTAGACAGATCAGAGGACTCATCTATAATCCCCTCTGCGGCTATGCCTCACCTCTCTTATCCTGCATTATAAAAATGCCCTAAAAACGATTTATGACTTTACTTCCGACTTTTCATCCTCTCACAGGAATAATGTAAAAATTTCCACAGGAAAATAAACATTTCAACCAATGATTACACACACAAACACATGCATACACATGCACACACACAAACTAGGCTGTACATATGATGGGTATAATTAGATATTAATTTACTTAAATAAAATAAAATAAATAATCTCCTGCATATTGCAGTAAGACTGGATCCAGGCCACCATAGAACATTAGTTGTATGATTAACTAGTAAATATATTAAAGTAATCCATCAGACAATGTAAGGCTATATCACTGATTATAACATCAATGTTATACATATTGTTACTACAGAGGGAACACAATGCTCCAGAGCTTCATGAAAACAAGGAGTGGTTGGGTAAGTTTGTCTCTAAGGATGTCATTAGAGACAAACTATTAAAAATGGGGAACTGGCACTCTCAGGTTAAGATCTGGCCCATGGGACACACCACTGTGGTTACAACGAGAGCCCCAGCTGAATACATCACCCAGGAGCCCCTCAGGTGTGGTATTAGGCAGCAGCCCCTCAGGTGTGGTATTAGGCAGCAGCCCCTCAGGTGTGGTATTAAGCAGGAGCCCCTCAGGTGTGTGGTATTAGGTAGCAGCCCCTCAGGTTCAGGTGTGTGGTCAGGTGTGTGGTATTAAGCAGGAGCCCCTCAGGTGTGTGGTATTAGGCAGCAGCCCCTCAGGTACAGGTGTGTGGTATTAAGCAGGAGCCCTCAGGTGTGTGGTATTAAGCAGGAGCCCCTCAGGTGTGTGGTATTAAGCGTGAGCCTCTCAGGTGTGTGGTATTAAGCAGGAGCCCCTCAAGTGTGTGGTATTAAGCGTGAGCCTCTCAGGTGTGTGGTAGTAAGTGTGAGCCCCTCAGGTTCAGCTGTGTGATATTAAGCAGAGGACATTCCCAGGGCAAACTGATCCCATTCACCTCACCTGGGACTCGTAACCTGTCCGCTCCCACCACCACCTCCTGGTCGTCTGCAGAGAACAGAAGCTTCCCGCTGTTGGATTTCACCTCCAGGAGTTTGCTACATGCTCGAACTCCATTTGACCCTGTCAGAGATATAGGATCCAGAAAACTAAGATATATAGCACAGAGGATTGGAGATGAAAAAGGGAGGGAAATGTTCTCTCTCTCTCGCTCTCTCTCTCTCTATATATATACTGTATATATATATATATATATATATATATACAGTATATATGTGCATTAGCCAGGTGTGGCAGTCGGCAGCCTTTTTTTTAAAGGTTATATTCAGTATGGTTTTTATAAAGTTGATAATATAGGTTATAATTTGCCTGGTTTTTATAGTGTGTCCATAATCCTTCTGTGATTTAACAGGGCCGTTCTCAGGGCATGTAGCAGCAGTATCTCCCTTCCCTATCGCTCGCCGCAGGGAGAGCAGGAGAGAGTTGAATCTGTCGCACACGATCCCCTGCTGAGCCGGGAGACTGCCAAGAGCGACACCCCCCACAGGGCCTCCCTAGAGCCAGCGCTGTACACGTGCGCTGTCTCTCCCAGGTGCTGCGTAAAATGGCTTACTGCATTACTGAAACTCCACCTACATCAGTGCTGAGCACTCTCAGCAAAGTGACACGTGTGTTCCCACCTGAAATTTACATCCTTTAACTCTTTAGATGCCAGTCTAATTTTTGTAGTTCTGTATTCCTGTAATATTGTATTGTATACAATAATATTGTAGTTGTCACGTCTCGTGTTCGTGTTCCCCGTAATTAGGTGTTTTAGTTTATTCCATGTTTTCCTGGTTGTCCGGTCCGTGTTTTCACTTTCGCTTACCTGTTTCCAGTCTTGTCATTTTATTATCGTTTTCACCTGTTCCTCATGTGTCTGATTGCAGTTAGCTGCATTCGTGTTCATTCCTGATTGTTTCTCATTATGTCTGATGTATTTAAGCTGGGCGGCACGGTGGTGCAGTGGATAGCGCTGTTGCCTCACAGCAAGAAGGTCTCGGGTTCGAATCCAGGCTGGGGGCCTTTCTGTGCGGAGTTTGCATGTTCTCCCCGTGTCCGCGTGGGTTTCCTCCGGGTACTCCGGTTTCCTCCCACAGTCCAAAGACATGCACGTTAGGCTAATTGGAGAGTCTAAATTGCCCGTAGGTATGAGTGTGTGAGTGAATGGTGTGTGTGCCCTGTGATGGATTGGCGACCTGTATTCCTCCAGCCCCCCCGCGACCCTGACCAGGAATAAGCGGCTTAGATAATGGATGGATGGATGGTATTTAAGCTGTGTGTTTTCCCATGTTCGTTACCAGATTGTCTCGTCATTGTATTATCGTTTTCACCTGTTCATCGTGTGTCTGATTGCAGTCTCCGGTGGCAGCTGCATTCATGTTAATTCCTGATTGTTTCTCATTATGTCTGATGTATATAAGCTGTGCGTTTTCTCATGTTTATTGCCAGATTGTCTTGTGCTTTGCCTATGCGTTCACAACTCTCCAGCAGTTCTTTGCTTCCTCGTGTTCGTGCTTCCTCGCGTTCGTGCTTCCTCGTGTTCGTGCTTCTTCCTCGTGTTCGTGCTTCGTTCATGTGTTTTGTTTCCCTATCCACCTGTTCGTGCTCCTTGTGGTTCCAGCCCCACTCCTCTCTGTGTTCCATGGACTGCTTTCTTGGTACCGACCTCCGCCTGCCCATTGACCATGTCTTGCCTGCCTTTGACACAGCTGGATCCGGAAACAAACTTTGCCTGTCCCCGACAACTCCCTGGATTTCCCAATTGCCTGGTATGCCCCTGCTTGCCTTGCCCTGATTGCTCCCGTATGAGCTTTGCCTGTTTTTGCAATAAAGAACAATTGCATTCTTGGGTCTGCGCCTGGTTTTCCGACACCGTTCTTGACAGTAGTACTGTGGCACTATAGTATTGTATCCTTGCAGCTTATCCATCTTACCTGCTACTAGTTGGGTGATGGCCATGTTTTTGCCATCAAGGATGTTGATGGACACATTTCTTGAAGACTGAAGGAACAAAGGCCTCCCCTGTTGAGGCAAAACATTTACATGTTACATTTAGCATTTTTCCATAAGAATATACTGTATTATGTCCATCTTAGTACATATAGTACTGTCCATAAGTAGTCTCACTACATATAATTAACCATAATTTAAAGTCATGGTTAAAAAATCAAAGGTTCATTGCCAATTTTGTTAATCTTACATATCCAGTTTCTTCTGTGTACATTTACAGTATAGTGGAAATTAGTGGGGATTGATGTCCAATGGACAGTCTGGTCACCCTAACTGTGTGTGTCACTGATTGTGATGTCATCACTTCGAGACAGCCCCCCATTACTTACAGGCCTGGACTGGATCTCTTTGGCGTAGAGGGGCTGCATGAATTCAGAGTCCCCCTGGAGCTCCAGACCCGTGGGTGTGATTCTGAGGTGACCCATCCCTTCCTATAGGGCAGGAAACACACAGGCAGGACATGAATATCAGCATGTTTCTGCACAGCATCCCCAAATGGGCTCACAGTTAGTGACCTGAGAGACTCACACAGATCCACAGCCCAGTCACACAGGAGACCTGACTGGACCATAAATGGTCTGGTTCTGATGCATGCCCTAATTAAACACTGACAGTGGTCACTTTCTCTGACACGAACAAAATCCTATTGTGGAGGACGTCGGTCTCGGCCACATGGGAGTGGCATGGTTGTCTTTGTTTTACATGCTGTGGAGGCCTTTGGAGCAGGGAGACTTTCCGGGGGCAGATTTGGCACTCTCACAGGGTGTGAGAGTGAACTGTTGCCCGGAAGGTTGCTCCAAAGTCCATAATTGATTCATTATTTAATTGGTGTCAATCACGCAATTGATGTGGAAGACAATTGACTGATTGGGTTTGTGTGTGAGAATGTGAATTGTTTGGTGTTGAGTGATTGTGATTGGGTGATTGCCTCACGAGTCCCACCTGAGCCAGGCAGAAAGTAAGCCTATTTAAGAGCAGGTGGGGCAAGTGGGGAATCAGTTAGTCTTGTGTTATTGTTGTGAGTGTGCGCGTGCACGCATATGGTATCGTGTTGTATTGTGGAGTGTTTGATGGATAGATGTGTGATGTTTGATGAGTTTTGTGTGCATTTGTCGAAAGTGACTGAGGGGAGTGCTTCCTGTGTGAGTGGGAAAGAGAGCGAGAGGGCGCCCTGAAAGAGGGTCTGCCTCTTGCCCTCAGTGTGATTGGAAGAGTGGAGAGTGTCTCTGGACAACGGCCCGGGAACTCTCACTGAAAGAGTGTCTCGGGGCTGGTTGCCAGAGAACTCTCACTGTGAGGAGTGGCGAGGGTCTCGGTATATTTGGGGAGAACTCGGGCAGTGGAGAGTGTCTCTGGACTCGGGCAGTGGAGAGTGTCTCGGGGCTGGTTACCAGAGAACTCTCACTGTGAGGAGTGGTGAGGGTCTCGGTATGTTTGGGGTAAAAGAGAACTCGGACTGGAAAGTTCGAGTGTCTCTGTGTGCATGGGTTTGGGAAGCACTTGAAAGGTCACTGGATATGTGTGTGCCTGGGGAGGTTCCAGGGGAACTCCGGACGAAGAGGCACGGTGTAATGTGAAGATGTAGAGTTCTACCTTGTCCCATAAGTTTTGATTATTTTAGCTTGTTATTTTAGTTCGTTGTTTTTACCCGAAAGCTTTGCGGCGAGTAGGGTGAAGATTTTGTGTTTGTGGTTCTGTTTGTTTTATGTTAACCTGCTCTCCCACTGTCTTTCTCCCATGTCTGGGGAGAGAGACAGAAAAAAATAAAAATCAGTTCCGTAGACCGACAAACTCCACTCCGTCTCCAGACTGCTCTGTTCCCATCCAGGGATTGTGACACCTATGTTTTATGATATAGCACTTTATGATATAGCGCTCGATGAACCTCGCTCTCTCTCCTCTCCTTTATGCATTTAACATGGTCTGTGCTATTTATGTAATAACAGATTAAATGTGAGATGTCAGTCATTGGTCTTTCCTTATACTGATAATAGCCTGGGGAGCTAGATAGTAAGCAGAGACCAGAGGCTCCTAAGATTCAACGATTTTAATGATTTGTTCTATGATGACATTTTTTTCAAGCATGGTCTTGCTTTTCAGTGAGGATATGAAGTCACTGGGAATTGTTTTGTGAGCCCTGACAGTGTTTATGTATTCATATATTCAGGCTGGGGTGGGCTTATGAAATTTGTTTCATGAAAAATAATTTGACATCAATCAATGTAGCTATGTTTTGGCAAAGCTTTGAAGTTACAAAAGGGCTTTTGGCAGAACCTTATTTTCTGCTTATTTTCTCAGTTCTTTGCCTTCCAGAAGGAATATTTCTCTTCATCATCACCACCAGCCTCAAACACAGCCATTATTCACATGAGAGACAGAGTTCAGTCCCACACTGATCTGCCTAGAGTAGCGTGTTAAATTATGGCAACATACAGCAGCTACAGAAGAGCTGAGGATGTGCAGGGAGGATGTGTTTGACAGAAAAGGAGAGCCTACTTTTATTTTCAGAAGATGAAACTGAGGAACAGGATTAAGTAGACAAGCAGACCTGCTTGAAAATCACAAATATAAAAAATATATATCGCGTGTGCCATGTGTAGTTAGGAAACAGTGTAAGCCTACCTTCTACACAAGACAAAAATATTATTTTAATCACATTATACCATATTGTGCCATGTCTCATAACTCATCCTGAGTGACCCACAGTATTCCTTTGTCAGCGGTTACTGATGAAATTAATAACTTTTAATATTTGTATTGTGTTGCTGTTGTGTGAGTGTGTGTGTGTGTGTGTGTGTGTGCTGTACTATGAATTTGTATTTTCATACATAAATAAAACTTACAAATATTGTGTACAAATATATCAAAGGAGCATGCCTGCCACCCTGTACCCTTCTCATGTCACACTGCTGAAGCTAATCAGCTGTACCACCCTGCTCCCTTCCCATGCCAAAATTCTGAAGCTAAGCAGACCATCTGCATGCTCTGTACACAATCCCTACCCACACTGATTCCCAAGACTCAGTACCTCAAATGAAAAATCATTTCTCAGTTGACCTACTTGCTTTAATAAAAGGCAAAAAAAAATTGGAGGAAATTCTATCAACGCCTTAAAAGGGCGTTTCACTCTGCTGCCTCAGATGTGCTCATAAGACACAGTTATTATATTGCAGCAATAATGTTGAATGAGCTCAGCACAACAGGGAGTTTGTGCTCCTTCTGCAGCCCGATCAATAAGTTTTTAAATGAAAGGCCAGGTGCGCCTGAGCCAAAAGGCACACAGAGAGAAAAATGTTTTTTTCCCAAAGACAAATCCTGTTGTATCCTTCCCTATGAAAATTTGCCTTCACCTTTAACTGTATTTACACACTCATTATTTGTTGCCCAGTTGTCTTCTGCAAAGAAGCACAGTAGTATGCCATAAGAGCCCTTGCATGTTCGGACATCAGAGCTAAAAAATATTTATTATTGTTTGAATATTGAAATTGGGTACTGCATAGGCATGGATGGAGTGGATGAGAATGCATGCTACCAAGATCACAAAAACACTAAGTATTATGGGCCTGACCAGCCTGCTCATAACCTCACTGTACTATGAGCCTGACCAGACTGCTCATAACCTCACTGTACTATGAGCCTGACCAGGCTGCTCATAACCTTACAGTCCTATGAGCCTGACCAGGCTGCTCATAACTCACTGATATGATGCTCACTGATGTGAGTCCACCCTACTTCTTGCAATGCGCTTTGCTAATTAACCAACGGCCAGTTACTTGTGTGAGTGGGGTTCCAATTGGAGGTGATGATTCAAGTCGAATCGAAGGTTGACCTATTACATAACGCTGGCTAAAGCTTCGCCGGAACCAATCAGATTGCAGGAAACCAATCTCACAAACTGTATCTTCCCTTTCACGCTAGAGATGAGGGTGAGACCATCTGATTGTACAGCTAAACATGTCACGGAGAGACCAGCTGGTTGTAATGGTTAATCCCTGCCATTCATTCATTTATTCATTAGATTTACTCTTAAATAGCTGAGATAGTCTGATTGGTTGGAAAGACTAGAGAGCAGCTCTCTAAAAACAGAATCTCTTCCAGGCTCTTTAGACAGAGCTGTAGAGGACCAAAGTGAGATTCCATCTTACAGGGCAGTAAACTCTGATTTAATAAGAGAGCCTGAGAGCTGTGGTGAATGCAATAAGCCTTGGTGTGTTTTGTGAGGGGAGGGAGATTTAGGGGGATCAGGGATGTATCTGAGCTTCAGACGTGCTGCACTTGCCTCAGTGTCAGATATTGATTGCCATGGAGACTGTACAGTGATGTCCCAAAATGTTATTGCTGTTTAAAGTGCTGCTTTTCCCGCCAGCTCTTGATTGTGCTGTCCGTTTGATTAATGGGAGCTTCTGGAGCTGAGGGGGCAGGACGGTCCTGTCCGGGTGCACTCTCTCTGCTCTCATCCTCTACTCATTTACAAACACTACAGAGGACCAGGGGAACTCCACATGGCTGGATCCATCTACTCTTTCAGTGAAAATGGTCTTCATTTTGGCTGCCTGCCTGTCTGTACTAGAGAGGCACTTCCTCTCGGTACAGGAATCTGTTATAATTATTATCAGGGGGGTAATAAACAAAAAAATATAACTTATTAGATCTAAAAATAAATGATTAAATTGTAATAATATGCATAAAGATGGGAAATGGGGAGCAGTGCAGTATAATAGTAACTTTACACAGTAACTTTACACAGTAACATTTTGCAGTAACATTACACAGTAACTTTACATTTTAACTTTATGCAGTAACATTACGCAGTAACTTTACGCAGTAACATTACGCAGTACCTTTACACATTAAATTTATGCAGTAACATTATGCAGTAACATTACACAGTAACTTTATTTATCTGTTCAGAGCATAACAGCAGGCATTGAGTGTTGTACAGCATGAATCTCAGGTCCTGGTGCATTAAACAGGTTAATAGGATATGACACCATTTCCAGCCTTGCAGAAAACAGGAGCTGTCTCTGTGACCTCACCAATGTCTATAAACAACGAAAAACCTCAAACTAATTACATCGCCTGTCATTGAACACAGAGCAATAACACAAATGATAAGAAGAGAAGGAAAGATGCAGGGCGTGGGGGTGGGGTGGTGGGAGGGGGTGGGGGATTGGGGTGTGGCGGGGCAGGTGGGGATTGGGGCGGGACAGGGTATGATTGGGCCGGGGCAGGGTATGATTGGGGCAGGGCAGGGTATTAGAACATAAGAACATAAGAACAAAAGAATACATAATGACGAGAACGGGCCGTTCAGCTCATCTAGGCTCATCATGTCCTAATCTAAAGAGTATCTAGTACTGCATCTAGCCTAGACTTGAATAACCCAAGTGTTTCTGCATCTACTACCCGACCTGGCAAGCTGTTTCAGGCATTGACAACTCTCTGTGTAAAGAAAAACTTCCTAATATCTGTGTGGAATTTGCCTTTAACTAATTTCCACCTGTGACCTCTTGTTCTGCTGACCCCACTTATCTTAAAAAATCTTTGGTATTTCATTTTGTTAATCCCTTTGTTAATCCCTCAATCAAATCCCCCATAAATCTCCATTTGCTAAACTTAAATAGATTGAGTGCTTTAAGTCTATCCTCATAACTTTTAACTTTCATACCAGGTATCAGTTTAGTTGCCCTTCTTTGAACCTTTTCAAGAGCTTCTATATCTTTCTTGTAGTGTGGTGCGCAGAACTGCACTGTATGATTGGGATGGGGTAGGGGCGAATTGGGGCAGGGCAGGGTATGATTGGGGTGGGGCAGGGTAGGATTGGGGCAGGGCAGGGTATGATTTGGGGTGGGGCAAGGGTAGATTTGGGCAGGGCAGGGTAGGATTGGGGCAGGGCAGGGTATGATTTGGGCAGGGCAGGGTAGGATTGGGGCAGGGCAGGGTATGATTGGGGCAGGGCAGGGTATGATTTGGGCAGGGCATCGGGCAGGGAAGGGCAGGATTGGGGCAAAGCAGCATCGGGGTAGGGCAGTGTGGGGCATGATTGGGGCAAAGCAGGATTGGGGTGGGGCAGGAAACCCTGTCCTTTCCTATACCATCAGCTCAACTCTAAACATTGCATTTCACTGTGAAATCAGAAACTGTAAACCTTGTGTTTCACTGGTACTGTGGATGTGATTATGAAGTGCTCTATAAATCTGATGTTCTTTGTGCTCTGGAGCCACAGCTCATGAGTAGAGGGAGACGCACAGTGATGCGATCCCCTGTGTGTTCTGTCCTGCCTCTCAAGAGCGGGAGCACAGTGTGTTTAAGGAATGCCTGATCTGCATTCTCAGCTAATTCAACTCTGCAACCTGTACCTGCCCACAGTTTGCAATGTAAAGGAAGGAATCAGGAGAAGAGCAAAGAGGTTTACAGAGGACCTGACTCCCAAAATTCACTTCCAGAGTCGTGAAAGCATGACCCCAGTGTTGCACTGCAGTCACAGTTTATTTCTGTTTCACTTCTGCTGTAATAATGAATCAGCTCTGTTCCAGACATTTTTCACAATTCCACTGAAATGCTCTCCGTTTACAACCTCAAAAATGTAGCTCCAGTTCGCATTTTATCATCGCTCGGTTTAATTATGGCATGGAAATGCAGGGTATGAGACAGGAATACCAAGCGCACAGGGAATCTCAGAGTAGATGCGAAGCTTTCTCTGGTCTGGCACGAAGCGTGGAGATTGTGTTCAGCGCTTGTGTCGAGAGCTTTATAAATACCGTTAATGACTGTAAAAGTTGTGGATGGTGTAAATGAAGAGACTGTATCGATCCAGAAAGGACTGAGAGGATGAACAGAAATCTGGGGTGTTTGATGTGATAATGTCTCTCAACCAGATGCACTGACACACACAATAGAACACAGCACTGACCAGCCAACATAACACCAACCAGTAACAGCACGAACAATGCACCACAACACTGACCAACCACAGCACACACAGCACAACACTTACCAGTCACAGTCTGTCTGAGGTTCACATTAGTGCTTCACTGTTTGGTTCACATTAACACTTCAGTGTGAGGTTCACATTAGTGCTTCACTGTGAGGTTTATATTAACGCTAACACCTAGACTGTGTGTGTGAGGCTGTTCAGGAACACAGTGCTGGTGTGAGTTGCATGGTGCAGGTCACATGATGCTAATGAAAGCACTCACTATGGTGAAGTTCATGACTTTGAGAATCCAGATGGTGAGCGCCAGGTTGACCAGGATTAAGATCATGAGGAGGAGCAGGAAGAAGTACAAGCAGCGTTTCCTCCATCCGGACATCCCCACCATGTGCACAATCACTTTCTCTGAGGCCTGGACATTGTTTCCCTGAGACAAATGTTCTTGGGTCATCTGGAGAACAGGAGAGAGAGAGAGAGAGAGAGAGAGAGAGAGAGAGAGAGAGAGAGAGAGAGAGAGATCTGAGAATCTAAGGGACTGTGTGAGGCATGTGTGTGCAATTGTTTGGCTGTCTGTCAGGTGAAATGCTACCTGAGTGATCTACCTGATCATTCTCCTTTACCTCAGAAGGAGGTGGTGATTTAGAGGAGGAGGTGGTGGTTTAGGGGAGGAGGTGGTGGTTTAGGGCAATGGTTCTCAAACTTGGTCCTGGGGAAACATTGTGTATACTGGTTTTTGTTACAGCCAATTGACCAATTAAGGCTGTGGATGTGAATATGGAACATTTATTGTTCATAGCATGCATACCTATTTCTGACATAATATGGCCTTCAGAGAGTAAATCATGCTTTAATAGAAATGAAAAGGGTCTAATTAAGAGCAATTAACAGCTCATTACAATTCAAAGGTTGCAATTATGGTTGGAATGAAAACCAGCAAACACAGTGGGTCCCCTTTGAGTTGCATGGCTATCCATGCCCACACAGGTACAGCTCACACAGATACAGCCAATTCAGAGATATCACAATTTTATTCAACACTGCTGTAAGGCCTTACACAGGAGCATTGTTGTATAAAGGCACTCAAAACCACTGAATCCTTCTGGCACACAATCTATATAATCCCTGCAGCAAACTGCTGTGGTAAGTCATAGCCGTATATTATATCAAGACACACAAGCACAAATGTTCAGGAGAAATTTATGTTGAAATTGTACTTTCTAAAGTAGTTTTTTAAAAAGAAAGCATCTATAAATGACTTTTTCCGACAGATAGTTTTTTCTGTACGTGTGGCTCGTTATTTAGAGTTTGAGGCTTTGTCTCAGGTTGGAAATCTTCCTTAGAGTGCACAATGGACCATTGTCCACAGATAAATCTTTAAAATGCTCAAGAAGTCTGACAGGACAGGAGCCGAAACCATTTCCACAGCAACCAGAAAATCTGATAAAAGCTGTGTTGCCTAGATGAGACTTCTTCTCCAGTAAAAAAAAAAAAATAAATCAGCAATAAAATGTGAATGTATCAAACTACCAGAACCCAAATAATAAAATTAAAAATCCACACAAGATCCAAAAATGCAGGACCAAGTTCCAATGCTGTACTGTAGGCTACTGGGTGGCTCATTCTGTTAAGGCACTGTTCTAGTGTGTGGATGAGCCCCACATTCTGCATCCTGTTAATTCACTGTTCTAGTGTGTGGATGAGCCCCACATTCTGCATCCTGTTAATTCACTGTTCTAGTGTGTGGATGAACCCTCATTGGTTCCCCATATCATTGCAGAACCACCAGAACCCCTCACTGTTGGAACAGTACAGTGTTTCCGGTAACACTTGGTCATTCATAATATGAAATAAACAGTTTCATTACTATGACATAATGCCTGTCATAAGATGTCATGTTCATTCATGAACGGTGACATACCCTTGTTATGACACTATCTGTGGTTTACCTGGCACTCTGTGACAGGTAATACATCATAGTAATGACACTGTAATTTCATGTCATAAATGACCATGTCAAATAAAGTGTTACCGTGTTTGCTTTTTTCTTTGCTCACTACCTCCAGGCTGTTTGGAGCTCACGTTGTGGAGACTTTGACTCATCGTCTCGCACACAGACTATCTGCATGTGGGCCTTCTGTGTTCCTGTGAGGAGAAAGCTGCTTCTAAATCCCAAAACCTAAATCCCTCCGTGGGCCATTGGAGCATGCCTCAGCCCCATCCCCCTCTCCACGGGGAGCCTGAGCATGCTCGTAATTACAGTTCTAATAACCGGAGCATGCAGAAAAGCGGCCGCTCTCAGACATTTGAATTACGGAGTGCACCACAAATAAATTCCCTGGTCAGTGAGCCAGCCCTACTTTATAGAGGGGATCTGTGGAAAAATTCAGAGGCATGCCTACAGGAAATTATTTCTTATAGTAATGGTGTGCTCACTTAAATAATTACATTTCCCAGTCTTATGGCAGCTGTCGGCCGTTTAATTAAAAATTTCCTTCACTAATGATTTCAGAAAATTATTAAAGGAGCAAGGAGCAAGAGGCATTATGTAATGATTTCTAATACTCAATCTTGCAGGGGAGCTTTGCACGGATCGATGACAGGATATCACCCCCCCCCCCCTCCTTCCCCCTTATGACACATCCAGGAAATGAGTCTACCGGCATGTGAGTCTACAGGACTTCACCCCCACCCCTCCCCCTTCTGCTCTGGTGCCTCTAAGACTTTCATCCCCACGTGGCTGTGGTGTGAGAGCACAGAGTGAGGGAGGGGGAGAGAGAGAGGGAACGAGAGAGAGCGAGGGAAAGAGAGCACGAACGGGAGATCGGGAGAGACTAGTAAATTGCAATTACTACTGGAAGACTGTCTGACCACGGTGACTGATATGAAGCTGAGAAAAACAATGACATTGTACAAACTCAGTGAGCACAGCCTGGCCATAGAGAAAGGAAGCATTGCTGTTTCTTTTTTGTTGTTGTTTGTGCCAGTGGGTCCTTGTTGAATGTTATTTTCACGTCCCTGTTTTAATTTTTGTAGCACTTTGGGATTGCTTTACAATGAAAAGCGTGTTAGAAATAAAATGTATAGTAATAATTATTATTATTACCTCGCTGCCCAGAGAGGACAGACTGTGCTCTCACTGCAGTCAGGGAGTGGTGGAGACAGAGCTACACTATTTAACAAACTGAATTTCTAAATCTCAAACACCACCAACAGCTCCCTTATCTATTAGGGGGAAAGAGGGAATGTGCAAATTTGCAGCACAATATGTATCCACCTGCCACAATATTATATTATATATTGAATTGAATTGAATTGAGAGAGAGAGGCAAAGGAAGAGCGAGAGAGAGGGAGGCAAGGGAAGTAATATATTAGTATCTACTCCTCATGGGGTAAGTAGATATCGCACTCCTTAATTCCTATTTCTTTCACCCCCGAGCGTTCAGCGCATAAACACACTGAATGAGCAACATAATGCTTTTACAAAGTTAAATCAAGGGTTAGCTTCTCAAATAGTAAAGATCACAAAATAAATACATAACATATCAGAATGAATCGCAGACTATGAAAACTCCCCATAATTTACACATTTCTCCAAATACAGTGTGATACTGCTACTGGGAGAAGCACCAAAGTGGTCATAAAAATAGCATCAGGCATCTTCACTGACCTAAAGAACTGGAAAACAAACACAGGAGCTCAAAGGGACTCAAATACATTATAATGAAGCATGTGGTCAGTTAAGGGTCTCACATTTATTTCATTATTTATTTAACCTTTATTTAACCATACTGTACTGCTTAACTGCTTAACCAGTGATTGAGAACAATTTCTCATTTACAACACTGACCTGGCCAAGAAGGCAAGTGTCAAAGTAGTGCAACAATACACACATTACACAAAACATAAAGAAGGTGCTTAAAAACAGGGTGCAGGCAGTGCACTAAAAACAAAAAGAACAAAATCACAAAGACTCTATACACATGGAACACATGAATCACAAGGGGATAGGGAGCTAGCAGGTGCATTTGTCAATTAATGTGTTCTGTAGAAGTCTTCTAAAGGCGTATATGGATGTGTTGAGGTTGGGAAGTGGATTGTAGGGAATTCCAGTCGTAGGCGGCAGAGAAAATAAAGGAGTCACATCCAAAAGCTGTTGAGGATTTGGGGACAGCCAGGGTGATGAAGTCGGAGGATCTAAGATAATAGGAGTTGTGGAGATTAGAGAGGTAAGGGGGTGTGATGTGTAAGAGGGTTTTGTAGATGAACAGGTGCCAGTGAATAAATCTTCTGGTGTAGAGAGATAGCCAATCAACAAGGGAGTATAGGGTGCAATGGTATGTAGTGAAAGGGGCATTAGTAGCAAAACAGATGGTGTAGTTATGTAGCACATCAAGTTTGTTTAGCAATGTTTTAGAAGCAGACCGGTAAATGATATCACAGTAATCAAAAATAGGGAGTATGGACATCTTGACCAGGGTGAGTTTAGCAGTACAGGTGAAAGACGCTTTGTTGCAGTAAAGGAATCCAAGTCTGGCCTTAACTTTAACTTGTAGGGTGTTAATATGTTTGAAATGTGAGGGAAGAGTCCAGCCAGAGTCCGGGATATTTGTATGATGAGACAAATTCCAGGGTTGAGCCATCCAGGGTGGTGATTCTAGGGATATTGTCCAAAGTGTGTTTAATTTTGTCAAAGAGCATGCATTTTGTTTTCTTAGTGTTGCGTTTGAGGTGTAGATCATTAAAAGCTTAAGTAAAAAGGATGACTGAAGGTTGGTGAGGGCTGTGCGTAATGAGCGGTGAGAGCAGTACAGTATGGTGTCATCGGCGTAAAGATGTATTTGGGCATTACCAATAGATAGTGCAATGTTGTTTATATAGATAGAGAAGAGTGTTGGTCCTAAAATCGAACCCTGGGGCAAACCTATGGTGATAGGGAGGAGTTTGGAGAGGGTGTTCTCAGCCTTGACACACTGCATGCGGGAGTGAAAATAGCTGGGAAACCACGTCAGTGTTTGTTGAAAGAAACCAGAGTTACGTAGCCTTTGCAATAAAATTATATGATCAACCAAATCAAAGGCTTTAGCTAAATCAATAAAAGAAGCAACACAATACTCTTCGCGGTCAATGGCAGTAATGACGTCATTCAGCACCTTCATAATCGCTGTGGAGCACCCATGCTTGGGTCGGAAACCAGATTGCATAGCAGACATGATTGAGTGAGTGTCCAAATAATGTACAAGTTGTTTATTGACCAGTTTTTTCATTACTTTAGCAAGATAGGGGAGAAGTGAGATGGGTCTGTAGCAGTTAGGGTCACTTTTGTCCCCACCCTTAAAGAGGGGAAGCACAATAGCAGATTTCCAATCTGTAGGGAAACTCTGATGAAGATATAGATCAATTAAATAGGTGAGTGATTGGGGCAGCGAGTATGTGGGCAGCGGTCGAGGTCATCTACACCGGCTGCTTTATTGACATCCAAGGTAAGAAGCTTGTGGAAAACATCTCTTTCAGAGATTGGTAGTAAGGAGAACATAGGAGTGAGGGCACCAGAAATGGGAGGGAAGATGTCATGGCCTGGGGTGGGAGCAGCAGAATCAAATATATGACCAGCATTCACAAAGTGGTGATTGAAAAAATCAGACATACTTCAATTCCAACCAATTCATCCACTTTAAGAGCAGTTGGTAATTGGGGAGAGGAGATCTTATTCTCCATGGATTTCACCGTTTGCCAGATTTTGGGGGAATAGATTAGTGAAAATGAGTGAAACACCGCTTGTAGTAGCCACTTTTAGCACTTCTAACAGCCAATTTGCATTTATTCCTGATCTGCTGGAAAACCAGCCAATCATGGTGATTGGTCAGATAATGACCTAAGAAGCAGAGCAGTCGGTTGATGCCCACCAGAACGGTCTGTTAATGCCCTCACCATTGGGCTGGTCAGTTAATGCCCTCACTGTCAGAGTGGTCAGGTAATGCCCTCGGAGCCAAAGTCATTCATTAACACCCTCACAATCAGTTAGTTAATTAATTCCCTCACAATAACACCACAATATTACACCATAACCATAATATTACACCTTATATCATATAATATCCTATCCATATCACACCACAACACCACATTACATATATAACAAATATGGCAGGTTACACTATAACCATATAGCTAACAATGTAGTATTCTATTCCAGTGTTTCCATATGGAAAAAAGAAGGGGGAAAAAACTGCAGCAATGTTTAAAGGTTTGTATTTGGCTTTTCTTCCCCACTTGCTAAAGTGAGCATAAAGGATGGAGTAAGTACCATTGTGTCAGTATGGTGCTGAACCCCGTCTTTTATAGGACAGTGCTCTGAGCTCAGATCTCAGTCCTGTGACAGCGTTAACTCTTTTAGCCACGCAGGGAGCTATCAATATTCCCCTCAAACATTACCGTCAAAAGGGAAACAATAGCCATAAACGTTGACAGACATGTCACAGGGGCCTCCGGGGCCTCAGGATGGTAATGAATGGATTTATAAGCCAGGGGTGTTTCAGACCTGTAACCTGGGAGATCCCTAAACTCAGACTCAACTAGAGCACCGCTTCCAGTGTTAGACTCTATATCCTCAACACCAGGACTGACCCACGGTCAGTGTTAAACTCTATATCCTCAACACCAGGACTGACCCAGTGTCAGTGTTAAACTCTATATCCTCAACACCAGGGCTAACCCAGTATCAGTGTTAAACTCTATATCTTCAACACTCACAATCAACACTGCTTAAGAGTTAATGATTCAGGCAGATGTCAGGTAGACATTGTGGTGTCCCCAGGGGTTGGGCGACACGCACGGACCTTGCAGAGGGCGTAGGCAAGTTTAAGAACCAGGAGGAGGCAGTATTCAAAAAACAAAACAATGATTTAATACACAAATACTTGACAAACACAAAACACAGGGTGGGGTCTTCAGGGGAATACAAACACAAAGTCCACAAATCCTTATCTCTTTGTCAGTGTCCAAAATCCAGTTCCGTTATCCAGGTCAATTCCGTTATCCAGTCCACAAGTCGGTACACAAAGGGGGGTCCTCAATCAATCCAAGTTCACACTCAAACTCTCTCTTTCTCAATCCCGGCTAGTCAAACGACGTCACGGTTCTCAATTTCCTCACAAACACTCAGCAACTACTTCCCACACACGTTCCTACTCCTCTCAATGGGTAATGTGAGTCAGTCCTTTAAATAGGCCTCGAAATAGCCTTCAGCTGGTCGTTAGTCCCCATTGCTTGACTTCGTTCAGGTGTTACTGTGGCCTGCTGGGAAATGTAGTGTTTTTGGGCTGCCATGTGTTGGAGGCCAGGCAGCCATTTTCTTGTGCAGCCCCTTGGGCTGCCACAACATACATAACCATTCTCTCTCTCTGCCTTCTCTCTCTTTCTCTTTCTTTCTCTCTGTCCCCTCTCACTTCCTTTCTCTAATGAAACAGACTTTCTTGTGTGCTAAACTCCAATACATGGGGCTTTTTTTCATTTTTTATTCTGGGCTTAGCTGAGCAAATTCACTTTTTGATGTGAATTTGACATTTAAATTCCTAACTGCAACTTTCAACATCAAAGTCTGCAACCGTTCATTTCTGCATTCCGCCCAGTGGAATTCCTCATGTTGTCACTAAATGTCAATAGAAATTAAACCATTAATCAGTCTCTGTGGAGAAGCAACATGATCTTTTGATCCCCTCCTCTTACTTTCTAATGGCTTCATTTAGCCTACATTCAGAACTGTCAAAACACATTAGAAATTACTGTATTTTAATTGTACTAATTTTTAGAATTGTACAAAAGCAACAGCATGAATTATTCACCCTGATATTAAACACAATACTGTAATGAGTTTGTTAAAAGGCACCATATTCATAAATGACATGATGGAAGTGAAAGGGAAGTACCTTCTTTTTTTACTCTTTTCTCAGAGTGTATGGGGGAATATTTAATAAACACAAATATAACCAATTAATGGGTGTACTACCAGCAGACAAAAACAGTACAGAAAATGAATAGTTAATGTGGGTGAGGATCAATAAAAGTGTCTCTCAATTTGTTTTATTAAGTAACTGGCTGGTGACGATACCATACAAATTGCAAAACTTCTGGGAGGAAGAATGTGTACATCATGTGGTACAAAATAACACTGTACAAAACCTTACCTACAAGGAAATTGCAATTCATACGGGGTATCATAGCTTCTCACTGGTGTTGTTTCTGTGCAGAAGAAATTGATTTATTAGATCTTTTTTGGTTCTGTTCTACAGCGGCAGAGTTTTGATGAGATGTACAAGAAATGGTACGTCCTTATTCACACCACTTTATGGAACGAATGGATGGAACGTTCTTCACAATTTATTCATCCTTTTGGGTAAGATTCTTATCTTCAGAATGGAAGTAAAACATGAGCTAACTTTGAACTTCTTCAAAATAACAGTGAAACATTACTATACACTGGAAGATATGATTACTACAGGAAATGGAAGGTGGAAGGAATACATTTAGAAATGGGAATAAGCGAGTGGACAGGAGGGTTGGTCAGATAATACAATAATGAAAGAATAGAAGAATAGGGCATTCACTGTTGATTTAAAAGTATAAGAAGTGATGTAGATGTTGATTTTGAGTGACAGGATCGTCTTATTCATGTCTGTTTTGTTTATTTTATGTTTTTCATGCTTTCATTGGGAATCCTGCTGTTATTTCTAATTACCGACTGCTATCTCACCTCTCATTCCTTTCCAAAACACTAGAGCGGGCTGTATATAATTAACTGTCTGCCTATCTCTTACAGAGCGATCTGCTTGATACCAACCGATCTGGGTTCAAGGCAGGCCACTCCACAGAAACTGCTCTGCTTGCGGTCACTGAGGCTCTATAATTGGCAAAATCTCAATCACTCAGCTCCGTCCTCCTCCTCCTCGATCTGTAATTTGATACCGTGGACCACCAGATCCTGCTCTCGTCTCTTCCCGAGATGGGAATCTCTGGATCTGCACTGACATGGTTCAAGTCCTACCTGGCTGACCGGTCCTACCAGATGGCCTGGAGAGGATCCCTCTCCGTTCCTCACACACATCCTCTCCACTGGAGTCCCACAGGGCTCTGTGCTAGGCCCCCTCCCATTCTCCCTGTACACCAAATCACTTCGCTCATCTCTGCTCATGGTTTTTGTTATCACTGTTATGCTGATGACACTCAACTATTTCTCTCCTTCTCTCCTTCTGAGACCCAGGTCCTGGCACGGATCTCTGCATGCCTGGCAGACATCTCTGCCTGGATGTCCACCCACCACCTGAAGCTGCTCTTCCTCCCAGCGAAGGGCTCCCTGATGATTGATGCTTCAATCACGGTGGAAGGCTCCATAGTGTCTCCGTCCCAGTCTGCCAGGAGTCTTGGCGTGACCCTGGACAACCAGCTGTGCTTCTAGGGCCACATCGCAGCGATCACCTGGACCTACCGATTCTCCTTCCATAAGTTCAAGTTCAAGTCAAGTTCAAGTTTTTATTGATCACGTACACATGCGTACATGGCAGTGAGATTTGTTGTTCCCATATGGATCTCTCTTCACAACACAACACAACAGTACACAATAAGAATAACAGTAATAAATTGTAAAAAAATTGTAAAATAGTAAAATATAATATAATAAAAATAATATAATATAATATATAATATATAATATAATAATATAATATATAATATATAATATAATAATATAATAATATAATAATATAATATATATAATATAATAAGTAAGATAGATAGAACTAATTTACAATATTACACATCACTGGATGGCAGTATAAAGTGATGAGTGCTCCTATATGGAGCTCTCTCCACAACACAGTAACACAATAACAATAATAATAATAATAAATAGATGTATAATAATAATAAGTAAGATCCGACTGTTCCTCACACAAGAGGCCACACAACTCCTGGTCCAGGCCCTAGTGATCTCATATCTGGACTACTGCAATTCCTTTCTGGCAGGCCTACCGGCCTGTGCCATCAAGCCACTGCAACTGGTCCAGAATTCTGCCGCACGACTGGTGTTCAATCAACCCAAGTTCACGCATTTCACCCCTCTACTCACCTCTCTGCACTGGCTCCCTATCGCAGCATGCATCAAATCACTGGTGCCGGCTTATCAAGCAGCTAGAGGATCTGCTCCCCCCTACTTCCAGAGACTCATCACACCCTACACCCCAGCCAGACCCCTCCTCTTCGCCTCCTCTGGCAAACTGACTGTCCCTTCCCTCCGGGTGCCCGGCAGCCGCTCCTCGCAGTCTCACCTCTTCTCTGTCCTGACCCCTCAGTGGTGGAACAATCTTCCGCACTTGGTCAGGACCGCGGAATAACTTGGCATCTTCCGCAAGAGACTCAATACCCACCTTTTCAGACTCCACTACCACTGAATTCTGTACATTTAACCAATTGTCATCACCGCTGCTTATATTGGTCAATATTGCTTCTCGTAATAAGTATCCTTGCTTAAAACTTTCTGAAAAAAATAAATAATAATTGGTCCTACTTGGATATGAACCATTGTTTACTTCCTGCAAAAAAGAAAAAATAAGATACAAAGAAAAAAGGATTTTGAAAAAACTAAATGGTCCCCATATGAGGGGGAGTGGAGGTGGGCAATGAAAAAAAAGAATACTGTATTAATGAATTACACGAACAAAAGAAATATGTTGTTTGCACTGGTTTTATTTTCACACTATCATAACGTGTATCAATAGTGTGTTTTGTTGTTGGCCCCCTTTTTGTTGAGGTGTTTAATATGCATATATATATATATATATTGTAGCGCCCGAGTAGGCGCATGCTATGGCGTCATTGTGGAGGGGAGATACCTCTCCGCCCGCTGGCTCCACCCCCGCGCCGAATTGGGAATCCCCGGAGTGATTCCCCAGCTGAAGTGCGTTAAACACAAATGACGCAGAGTTTAAAAGAGCGCTCTCTCACAAGGACGTTGGGAGTAGGAAGGAGATAGGAGATAGAGAGAGAGAGAGAGAGAGAGAGAGAGAGAGAGAGAGAGAGAGAGAGAGAGAGAGAGAGAGAGAGAGAGAGAGAGAGAGCGAGAGAGAGAGAGAGCGAGAGCGAGAGAGAGAGAGAGAGAGAGAGAGAGAGAGAGAGAGAGAGAGAGAGAGAGAGAGAGAGAGCGAGAGAGAGAGAGAGAAGATAGCTAGTTTTGTTTTTTGGAAATACTTTTTTTGGACGGATTATTTTTGGATACTGAACTACGGAATTGGATGACAACGACGGCAACGGATTACCCTGGAAAGGACCACGACCACGCAATTGGATCACGGACAAGGGAAGTTTGTGGACAATTGTTTGTTTGTGATTACCCGGGACATTCAGTGCCAGCCGTGTTTCCCGGCTACGGGAACCAGCATTTTCGTATGCGGAATACTTCCGCATTTCAGTAATAAACCAAGTGTTTACTTTGAACTGTCTCCGTTGTCTTCGTTGTATATCGAATAAATTATTGATTATTGGCGGAGTGGAAACCCCACACCCTTGGTTGTGCTACATATGGTGGAGAATGCGGGCAACTATAACGCCAAATAAAAAATAATTTATTCTGTACAACGTGGAAATGGAGCTACTAATGAAACACATGGAGAAAATCCAGGCTGCGCAGCTGGCGCATGACGCAGCGCTGACAGATGAGCATCAACAGCAGACAACGCTACTAAGACTGGAGGTAGCACGGCTGTCAGCTACCGCAACCCCGCCGCGACCCAACCCCAGTGCGTTCCTGGTAAAGATGACCGCAGGGGATGACATCGAGGCATACCTCCAGACCTTTGAGCGTACAGCGACCCGAGAGGGTGTGGCTCCAGAGCAATGGGCCGGACTGATTGCTCCATTCCTGTCCGGGGTGGCCCAGCACACGTGCCAGGATTTAGATGAGGTCCAGGCTGCGGACTACACCATCCTGAAAAGGGAAATTCTGCGTCGCGCCGGACACAGCCTCATCGGCCAGGCACAGAAATGTTATAACTGGACCTTCGACGCTACTTACCGCCCCGAGCCCAGATGCACGACCTGATCCGCTTGACCAAGAGCTGGATGACCACGGAACCGACTGCACTAACGCCCATGGAACGATTTGTCATTGACAAATTTTTGCGCTCCCTACCTTTTGAAGCTAAGAAATTGGCAAGCCAGGCAAACCCCAAGAGCGCCGATGAACTAGTGGCGCTGGTGGAGGGATACCAAGCTGCTGTAGAGGTCCTGCGCAGCAGCTGACCTGAACCTGAGGAGCCCGAAGCCTCGGTCCGAACCCGGGAGAGGCCGAAACTAGACAAGAGGAGCAGAGAAGGAGCCTGGGCACCGCCCAGCCCGCCAAGGAGACGCCCCTTCATGCCCGAAGACCGCCGGGCGTGTTTTGACTGTAGAGAGGTGGGACATATCTCCTGGAATTGTCCCCGACGGGACGTGGTGAGGCGGACCGCATCCGCCACCAACGCCCCGCTCGCAAAACCCTGCGGGTTGCTGCTGTCCTGCTGGGCCAACGAGGGGTGCCCGTCGCCCCTGACGCCGGTGAGGGCCAACGGTAAAGACACCACCGCCCTGCTCGACTCCGGGAGCATGGTGACCCTGGTCCGCCCTGAGTACGCTCGGGCCGAACTGCAACCCGAGAAGATGGCCATTTCCTGCATCCACGGGGAGAGCAGGGACTACCCCGTGACCCTTTTGAAGCTACAGACGACCAAGGGGCAGTATGTTGGAAAAGCTGGGGTCGTTGAAAACCTACCGGTTCCAGTGCTACTGGGACGGGATTGCCCCATATTTCCCCAGCTATGGACAGGGATGCGAGGGGAAGAGGGAAGGCGAAGAAAGAGGAGAGGGAGCCGAAAAGCGGAAGCGGCAAGAGCTTCCCAAGTCCCCCCACACAGCAAAGTTCAGGGGGCGGATCTGCCGCCCTCATTGGAGGTGGGGTCCGAGTCTGAGGCGGTCGAGGTCGCCAGACTGTGCGGATTTCAAGGAGCGGACCCGCCGCCATCAGCAGAGGAGCCGTCAGAGGCCGGGCGCTGTCGAGGCAACCCCGGTTGAGGAAGAACCGACATGGGAGGAATTGTTCCCGATGGGCCACGAGGAGGCGCCAGGGTCCCCGCCTTGACGGGACGGTTCGGGACGGCTCAATTGGAAGACCAGAACTTGAGACACGCCTTCCAACATGTCACGGTGGTTAACGGGACACTTATGGAGGGGTAAGAGACAAAACCTACCCTCATTTTGCTATTAAAAACCATCTGTTATACCAGGTGGTCATGAGTGAAGGTCGAGAAATAGAGCAGCTGTTAGTACCACACTCCATGGTGAACATGGTTTTACAGTTGGCGCATGCGCATGTGCTGGGGGCACACTTAGGGGTCGAGAAGACCTCCGACCGGATCAAGGCACGCTTCTATTGGCCCGGGATAAAACGCGTGCGGTGGAGAAATTCTGCCGAGAGTGCAGGGAGTGCCAGAGGGTGGCGCCCAAACCTAAATATAAGAGCCCTTTGATCCCGTTGCCAATAATATCTGTTCCTTTTAGCAGGATCGCGTTAGATCTTGTTGGGCCCCTCCCAAAAAGCAGCAAGGGGTTCCAATACATCTTAGTTATCTTGGACTATGCTACCCGGTACCCCGAAGCCATTCCCCTGCGCACGATGGCCACCAAGGGCATCGCCCGAGAATTGATGCTGCTGTTCTCCCGGGTCGGCATACCAGATGAGATCCTGACGGACCAGGGAACTCCCTTTATGAGCAAGATAATGCGGGACTTAAGTCAGTTATTTGCAATCCGACAAATACGGACGCCTGTGTACCACCCCAGACTGACGGACTGGTTGAAAGGTTCAACCGAACCCTAAAAAAGTATGTTGCGGAAGGTGGTGGAGGCGGATGGACGAAATTGGGACCAGCTCCTCCCCTTTCTGATGTTTTCGGTCAGAGAGGTACCCCAGGCTTCAACTGGCTTCTCACCCTTCGAGCTGCTATATGGCCGACGGCCACGGGGCATGCTGGACCTGGCCAAGGAAGCCTGGGAAGCCCAGCCATCCCCCCACCGAACGGTAGTAGAACATGTGACCGAGATGAGAGAGCGGATGGCCACTCTGTGGCCCATCGTCCGCGACCATATGAAGGAGGCACAGGAGGCGCAGCAGCGTGTCTACAATCGCGGGGCACAGCTCCGTGAATTTCAGCCTGGGGATCAGGTGCAGGTGCTGATCCCCACCTCCGAGTGCAAGTTCCTCGCCCGCTGGAAAGGACCGTACGAGGTCCTAGAGAAAGTGGGCGAGGTTAACTATAGGGTAAGTCAACCCGACCGTCGTAAGAAAACCCAGCTGTACCATGTTAACAAAAATGGCATGTCAGCGACCAGGTCCCAGAGGGCGGACCGCAGCCATGTTTTACAGCCAGCCAGGCGGATGAGGTTCCGCTAGGGGAACAACTAAGCACGGCCCAACGACAGGAGCTAAGGGAGCTGGTGGGCCGCCATAGGGATGTCTTCTCGGTGGACCCGGGAGAGACTGACGTCATCGAACACCACATCGTCACTCCCGGGAGTCAAGGTAACACAGTGACCGCACCGCATTCCAGAGGCACGGCGTGAAGCGGTGCGCCGCGAAGTGCAGGCGATGTTGGCGGCCGGGATCATAGAGGAGTCCCGTAGTGAGTGGTGCAGCCCATAGTCCTGGTCCCCAAACCTGATGGGACTATAAGGTTCTGTAATGATTTTAGGAAACTGAATGAGGTTTCAAAATTTGATGCGTACCCCATGCCTAGGGTGGATGAGCTGATCGAGCGGCTTGGGACGGCCAGGTACATCAGCACGTTGGACCTGACGAAGGGGTACTGGCAGGTGCCCCTGACAAGGGAGTCCAGGGAGAAGACGGCGTTTGCTACCCCTGATGGCCTGTATCAGTACAGGAAACTGCCATTCGGGTTGCATGGGGCCCCTCCCACGTTCCAGCGGATGATGGATCAGATACTGCGTCCCCATTGACAGTATGTTGCCGCATACCTGGATGACATCGTCATCCACGGAGAAGACTGGGGGACCCATCTCCAGCAAATGCAAGAGGTACTGCACGCCCTAAGAGGGGCGGGGCTGACAGCAAACCCCCGGAAGTGCCACCTGGGGCTACAGGAGGCAGAGTACCTGGGCTACACCATTGGCCGAGGGTTGGTCAAACCCTGCGGCCAAGATTGAGTCGATTCGAATTGGCCCCGCCCCACGACACAGAAACAGGTGCGCACATTCATCGGGCTGGCCAGTTATTACCGTCGCTTTATCCCCAACTTTGCATCCCTGGCTAGCCCGTTGACTGACCTGACCCGGAAAAGGTTGCCGAAACGGGTGGAGTGGACCGAGACCGAGGAGGCTGCGTTCCAGAACCTCAAGGCAGTGTAGCGCCCGAGTAGGCGCATGCTATGGCGTCATTGTGGGGGGAGATACCTCTCCGCCCCGCTGGCTCCACCCCCGCGCCGAATTGGGAATCCCCGGAGTGATTCCCCAGCTGAAGTGCGTTAAACGCAAATGACGCAGAGTTTAAAAAGAGCGCTCTCTCACAAGGACGCTGTTGGGAGTAGGAAGGAGATAGAGAGAGAGAGAGAGAGAGAGAGAGAGAGAGAGAGAGAGAGAGCGAGAGAGAGAGAGAGAGAGAGAGAGAGAGAGAGAGAGAAGATAGCTAGTTTTTGTTTTTTGGAAATACTTTTTTGGACGGATTATTTTTGGATACTGAACTACGGAATTGGATGACAACGACGGCAACGGATTACCCTGGAAAGGACCACGACCACGCAATTGGATCACGGACAAGGGAAGTTTGTGGACAATTGTTTGTTTGTGATTACCCGGGACATTCAGTGCCAGCCGTGTTTCCCGGCTACGGGAACCGGCATTTTCGTATGCGGAATACTTCCGCATTTCAGTAATAAACCAAGTGTTTACTTTGAACTGTCTCCGTTGTCTTCGTTGTATATCGAATAAATTATTGATTATTGGCGGAGTGGAAACCCCACACCCTTGGTTGTGCTACATATGGTGGAGGATGCGGGCAACTATAACGCCAAATAAAAAATAATTTATTCTGTACAACGTGGAAATGGAGCTACTAATGAAACACATGGAGAAAATCCAGGCTGCGCAGCTGGCGCATGACGCAGCGCTGACAGATGAGCATCAACAGCAGACAACGCTACTAAGACTGGAGGTAGCACGGCTGTCAGCTACCGCAACCCCCCGCCGACCCAACCCCAGTGCGTTCCTGGTAAAGATGACCGCAGGGGATGACATCGAGGCATACCTCCAGACCTTTGAGCGTACAGCGACCCGAGAGGGGTGGGCTCCAGAGCAATGGGCCGGACTGATTGCTCCATTCCTGTCCGGGGTGGCCCAGCACACGTGCCAGGATTTAGATGAGGTCCAGGCTGCGGACTACACCATCCTGAAAAGGGAAATTCTGCGTCGCGCCGGACACAGCCTCATCGGCCAGGCACAGAAATTTTATAACTGGACCTTCGACGCTACCTTACCGCCCGAGCCCAGATGCACGACCTGATCCGCTTGACCAAGAGCTGGATGACCACGGAACCGACTGCACTAACGCCCATGGAACGATTTGTCATTGACAAATTTTTGCGCTCCCTACCTTTTGAAGCTAAGAAATTGGCAAGCCAGGCAAACCCCAAGAGCGCCGATGAACTAGTGGCGCTGGTGGAGGGATACCAAGCTGCTGTAGAGGTCCTGCGCAGCAGCCGACCTGAACCTGAGGAGCCCGAAGCCTCGGTCCGAACCCGGGAGAGGCCGAAACTAGACAAGAGGAGCAGAGAAGGAGCCTGGGCACCGCCCAGCCCGCCAAGGAGACGCCCTTCATGCCCGAAGACCGCCGGGCGTGTTTTGACTGTAGAGAGGTGGGACATATCTCCTGGAATTGTCCCCGACGGGACGTGGTGAGGCGGACCGCATCCGCCACCAACGCCCCGCTCGCAAAACCCTGCGGGTTGCTGCTGTCCTGCTGGGCCAACGAGGGGTGCCCGTCGCCCCTGACGCCGGTGAGGGCCAACGGTAAAGACACCACCGCCCTGCTCGACTCCGGGAGCATGGTGACCCTGGTCCGCCCTGAGTACGCTCGGGCCGAACTGCAACCCGAGAAGATGGCCATTTCCTGCATCCACGGGAGAGCAGGGACTACCCCGTGACCCTTTGAAGCTACAGACGACCAAGGGGCAGTATGTTGGAAAAGCTGGGGTCGTTGAAAACCTACCGGTTCCAGTGCTACTGGGACGGGATTGCCCCATATTTCCCCAGCTATGGACAGGGATGCGAGGGGAAGAGGGAAGGCGAAGAAAGAGGAGAGGGAGCCGAAAAGCGGAAGCGGCAAGAGCTTCCCAAGTCCCCCACACAGCAAAGTTCAGGGGCGGATCTGCCGCCCTCATTGGAGGTGGGGTCCGAGTCTGAGGCGGTCGAGGTCGCCAGACTGTGCGGATTTCAAGGAGCGGACCCGCCGCCATCAGCAGAGGAGCCGTCAGAGGCCGGGCGCTGTCGAGGCAACCCCGGTTGAGGAAGAACCGACATGGGAGGAATTGTTCCCGATGGGCCACGAGGAGGCGCCAGGGTCCCCGCCTTGACGGGACGGTTCGGGACGGCTCAATTGGAAGACCAGAACTTGAGACACGCCTTCCAACATGTCACGGTGGTTAACGGGACACTTATGGAGGGGGTAAGAGACAAAACCTACCCTCATTTTGCTATTAAAAACCATCTGTTATACCAGGTGGTCATGAGTGAAGGTCGAGAAATAGAGCAGCTGTTAGTACCACACTCCATGGTGAACATGGTTTTACAGTTGGCGCATGCGCATGTGCTGGGGGCACACTTAGGGGTCGAGAAGACCTCCGACCGGATCAAGGCACGCTTCTATTGGCCCGGGATAAAACGTGCGGTGGAGAAATTCTGCCGAGAGTGCAGGGAGTGCCAGAGGGTGGCGCCCAACCTAAATATAAGAGCCCTTTGATCCCGTTGCCAATAATATCTGTTCCTTTTAGCAGGATCGCGTTAGATCTTGTTGGGCCCCTCCCAAAAAGCAGCAAGGGGTTCCAATACATCTTAGTTATCTTGGACTATGCTACCCGGTACCCCGAAGCCATTCCCCTGCGCACGATGGCCACCAAGGGCATCGCCCGAGAATTGATGCTGCTGTTCTCCCGGGTCGGCATACCAGATGAGATCCTGACGGACCAGGAACTCCCTTTATGAGCAAGATAATGCGGGACTTAAGTCAGTTATTTGCAATCCGACAAATACGGACGTCTGTGTACCACCCCCAGACTGACGGACTGGTTGAAAGGTTCAACCGAACCCTAAAAAGTATGTTGCGGAAGGTGATGGAGGCGGATGGACGAAATTGGGACCAGCTCCTCCCCTTTCTGATGTTTTCGGTCAGAGAGGTACCCCAGGCTTCAACCGGCTTCTCACCCTTCGAGCTGCTATATGGCCGACGGCCACGGGCATGCTGGACCTGGCCAAGGAAGCCTGGGAAGCCCAGCCATCCCCCACCGAACGGTAGTAGAACATGTGACCGAGATGAGAGAGCGGATGGCCACTCTGTGGCCCATCGTCCGCGACCATGAAGGAGGCACAGGAGGCGCAGCAGCGTGTCTACAATCGCGGGGCACAGCTCCGTGAATTTCAGCCTGGGGATCAGGTGCAGGTGCTGATCCCCACCTCCGAGTGCAAGTTCCTCGCCCGCTGGAAAGGACCGGAGGTCCTAGAGAAAGTGGGCGAGGTTAACTATAGGGTAAGTCAACCCGACCGTCGTAAGAAAACCCAGCTGTACCATGTTAACCTGTTGAAAAAATGGCATGTCAGCGACCAGGTCCCAGAGGGCGGACCGCAGCCATGTTTTACAGCCAGCCAGGCGGATGAGGTTCCGCTAGGGGAACAACTAAGCACGGCCCAACGACAGGAGCTAAGGGAGCTGGTGGGCCGCCATAGGGATGTCTTCTCGGTGGACCCGGGAGAGACTGACGTCATCGAACACCACATCGTCACTCCCCCGGGAGTCAAGGTAACACAGCGACCGTACCGCATTCCAGAGGCACGGCGTGAAGCGGTGCGCCGCGAAGTGCAGGCGATGTTGGCGGCCGGGATCATAGAGGAGTCCCGTAGTGAGTGGTGCAGCCCCATAGTCCTGGTCCCCAAACCTGATGGGACTATAAGGTTCTGTAATGATTTTAGGAAACTGAATGAGGTTTCAAAATTTGATGCGTACCCCATGCCTAGGGTGGATGAGCTGATCGAGCGGCTTGGGACGGCCAGGTACATCAGCACGTTGGACCTGACGAAGGGGTACTGGCAGGTGCCCCTGACAAGGGAGTCCAGGGAGAAGACGGCGTTTGCTACCCCTGATGGCCTGTATCAGTACAGGAAACTGCCATTCGGGTTGCATGGGGCCCCTCCCACGCCCAGCGGATGATGGATCAGATACTGCGTCCCCATAGACAGTATGCTGCCGCATACCTGGATGACATCGTCATCCACGGAGAAGACTGGGGGACCCATCTCCAGCAAATGCAAGAGGTACTGCACGCCCTAAGAGGGGCGGGGCTGACAGCAAACCCCCGGAAGTGCCACCTGGGGCTACAGGAGGCAGAGTACCTGGGCTACACCATTGGCCGAGGGTTGGTCAAACCCCAAGCGGCCAAGATTGAGTCGATTCGAATTGGCCCCGCCCCACGACACAGAAACAGGTGCGCACATTCATCGGGCTGGCCAGTTATTACCGTCGCTTTATCCCCAACTTTGCATCCCTGGCTAGCCCGTTGACTGACCTGACCCGGAAAAGGTTGCCGAAACGGGTGGAGTGGACCGAGACCGAGGAGGCTGCGTTCCAGAACCTCAAGGCAGCGCTCTGTTCCAGACCGGTGCTGGTCACCCGGACTTCCAGAAACCCCTGCTGGTCCAGACGGATGCATCGGAGACTGGAATTGGGGGGTCCTGTCTCAAGTACAGGGGGGTGAGGAACACCCCGTGATGTACATCAGCCGTAAGTTGCTGCCGAGAGAGACGAGGTACTCTACGGTGGAAAAAGAGTGCCTGGCGATAAAATGGGCACTGGAGACACTCAGATATTATCTGCTGGGACGCAAATTCACATTAGTCACAGATCATGCACCGTTGGTGTGGATGTCCAGGAATAAGGAGAGTAACGCAAGGGTGACCCGCTGGTTTCTCTCCTTACAGCCTTTTAACTTTGATGTGCTCCACAGGTCTGGCGCCCACCATGGCAACGCGGACGCCCTCTCGCGGAGAGAAGCCCTGTGGTGCCACGCCGCTCCCCCCTCCGGGTTGGAGCTGAGGGGGAGGGTGTGTAGCGCCCGAGTAGGCGCATGCTATGGCGTCATTGTGGAGGGGAGATACCTCTCCGCCCGCTGGCTCCACCCCAGCGCCGAATTGGGAATCCCCGGAGTGATTCCCCAGCTGAAGTGCGTTAAACGCAAATGACGCAGAGTTTAAAAAGAGCGCTCTCTCACAAGGACGCTGTTGGGAGTAGGAAGGAGATAGAGAGATAGAGAGAGAGAGAGAGCGAGAGAGAGAGAGAGAGAGCGAGAGAGAGAGAGAGAGAGAGAGAGAGAGAGAGAAGATAGCTAGTTTTTGTTTTTTGGAAATACTTTTTTTGGACGGATTATTTTTGGATACTGAACTACGGAATTGGATGACAACGACGGCAACGGATTACCCTGGAAAGGACCACGACCACGCAATTGGATCACGGACAAGGGAAGTTTGTGGACAATTGTTTGTTTGTGATTACCCGGGACATTCAGTGCCAGCCGTGTTTCCCGGCTACGGGAACCGGCATTTTCGTATGCGGAATACTTCCGCATTTCAGTAATAAACCAAGTGTTTACTTTGAACTGTCTCCGTTGTCTTCGTTGTATATCGAATAAATTATTGATTATTGGCGGAGTGGAAACCCCACACCCTTGGTTGTGCTACAATATATATATATATATATATATATATATACAGTGAGTATACATTTTTCACATTTTATTTTCTTACTTCATGGAATCAAAATGGATTTAATTGGGATTTCTTGACACTGATTAACACAAAATACTCTATAATGTCAAATTAAAAAACAACTCTAAGGCTTAATTAATTACAAATAAAAAACAGACAATAATTGATTCCATAAGTATTCACCCCCCTTTACTTCATACTAGTCTAAATCTACCTGAATCTAACTTTGTACTTGTGCGCATTTGTTAGCCATGGTGCGTGGCATGGTGCGTGGCACTCCACAGACTGTCTGTGTGTTAAATGTGCTACACGCTGATAGAATCCCCTTTGCCTTTAGGACACTTCAGTGATGTCTGCTGTCTGCTGCAGCCAGGATTCTGATGTGCAAATCATCCCATTATACATAATTAATATCTGCATGCATATTCAACAGAAGATGCTCATTCATCAGAAATGCATTAAAATGGGCCCTAAGGCAGCGTAACGGTCAGAGCATTCGCCCGGAATGCAAGTTGCCCATTGCAGCCGTGGTTTGAAACCCGGCTGCACCAGTCCGGCTCTGGCCAGGAGCCCTGATCGGAGGCGGCGTTTGGCTGTCTGCCTGAGGGGGAGGGAAAGCCGGCATGAGCTCGCCGAGGAGCGATAGGGCAACTTTGTAAACATAGATTGGCGAGTTCCGTCTCGCAGGGGCGGGATCATTGCCTCAAGGTATTAGCTTGTCCCGTGGGGGTGGGCAGCGAGTTTGTGGGGGAGGTGAATTGAAAAAAAGTAGAGGGTATAATTGGCCACCAAATTGGGAGAAAAACTGGGAAAAAATCTGAAACAAAACGTAAAAAAAGAAGAAGAAATGCATTAAAATGGGGGGTGGAGAGGGTTAATTTCCTAACTATTTACATAATATAACATGGTTGTATTCACCAATGCCATACTTCCAAATGAAGGATTAATGGAGGGAAAATACTCCATATGGAATTAAAGAGATTATAGCGGGCTGTTGGTTTAATCATTAAGAACACAAGCACTCCCTTTCCTGCATGGGAGCTGTGTAAACACAGGGATGTGTCCAACACTACAGAACAGGAGGGTAGGATTAGTAATTACCATGGAAACAAAGCTGTGGTAATCAGGGTGTGGGTGAGTCATTACACACACACACACACACACACACACACACACACACACACACAGAGGGTGTGGCTGAGTCATTACACACAGAGAGCCTCAGCGTGGCAGAGCTCCCTCACACTCTGCAGAACCACAGCACTGTGTAACACACTGCTGTCTGCTATACTCACTGTGGAACACACTGCTGTCTGCTATACTCACTGTGTAACACACTGCTGTCTGATATACTCACTGTGGAACACACTGCTGTCTGCTGTACTCACTTTGTAATACACTGCTGTTTGCTATACTCACTGTGTAACACACTTCTGTCTGCTATACTCACTGTTCTATGTAGTGTGGCAACCTGGCAGGCAGAACCATGGGCAGGGGTTCATATGCTGCCATCTACCAATCACACCCCGACCTCGCAGGACCTAAAAACTGCAACCTGCAACTAATCAACTAATCACCACCCAATCAACCAATCAACACTTAATAGACAGTGAATAAAAGGGCCAGGTTTGCCTTGTGAATGGAGGGAGAGAAACAAAGAGAGAAGAGGAGGAAAACTTGTGGAAGTGTTTGGAAGGTGGAAAAGAAGCCTGTGACGTCTATAGACCAGCCAGGATTTGGAGAGGCTCTGGGTAAGGGGTTAGCTCCCCAGAGCAGAAGAAACTAAGTTTTGTTTAAGAGATTTTGAGTTGTGTTGGACTTTATTTAAATATTCAACCATTTAAGTGACTTCCCCATAGTTTGTGTTTCTGAGTGGATTTTCCATTAATTAAAACTATTTTTGGTTAAAAAAAATTAGCTTGGATTTGTCTCTGGGTTGCACTATTCCACATAACACCTACAACCAAACCCTGTAGGGTGTTACAGTAGCTTCAAGATGTGTACTTTACTGTCATTCTGTAGTTCACTTTCTGGGGCAGCAGGGGGCAAGCTACAAATTACATATGGCATAATAATGAGCAGGTACTTTACTATTGTAGTGTTTACCACAAAGTGTTCACAACAGAACAATGCTGAAACTCACAGGGGTGGAGAATGCAGACACCCGTGCTGTGCAATGAGACTTTGGCTTTACACAGGTCGCTGCTCTTCCACCACCCGGATGCCTTTAGCAAATTACCATTTTCACACAGTTTTTGTTCTGTGGGCGCAGAAGGGCGTTGCATTAAAAATGCAAACATGCCTGAGGGCAATGAAGGAGGGGGAGAGCTGTTCTATGCCTGTGGGACAAAGCAGAGAGCATCATGGGTAATGGCTGCTCTGGTACCCTAGCAGTGAACCCAGCTAATTCATCTACATCCTCCACACTGGGGTCATAGGATGTTGCTAGCCTGAAGGGAATGCTGGTGGGGTTTTATCATGCAGGAACCCCCCCCCCCAACAGCCATTGATTGAAACAATGCTCATGAACATCGACTAGCTCAGAGCTCGCCTCTGAGGTGGGAAACCGCAGGAGAGTTGTGTTAGCCTGCCTCAGACGCTCACACAGGCTGAAATAACCATGCCAGTCCTATTTCTGTATGTCACTTTGTATCTGAAGACTTTTTCTTATTTTTTTCCAGCAAATGGGCTTTATCTGCAAGGTACTAACACAAAGCTATACACCAGGGGTGGGCAATCTTACCCTGTGTGGGCCGGTGTGTGTGTGTGTGATTCCACTAATCAAAGCCCTGATTGAAGACTTTGATTAGCTGATTAGTCAAATCAGGTGAGCTACTGCTCAGCTGGAACAAAAGCCTGCACCCACACCGGCCCACACAGGGTAAGATTGCCCATCCCTGCTATACACCCTCGATTTGAACCTTTAATATGGGGGTGGAGAACTCCCGGAGGATCCAGGAGTCCAGGAGAATTCCTGGAGGCCTGTATCTGCTTCTGGATTTTGTGCCTACTTCTGTTCTTAGTTTTTTTAATTAGCTACTAGTTATTAGTTATTTAATTAGTTATTGTGTCCCTATAGTAAATGTTTTAATCTATGAATCAGTGAGTGAATCAGTGTTGGTTAAACAGCTGATTAGTTCATAGATCCAGGGTAATTGGTGTATAGAGCTGATTTGTTAACTGATCCAGGGTAATTGGTGGAAACCAAAATCTGCATCCACACCAGACCCCCAAGACCTCGGTCCCATACCCGTGATGCACTAACAGCGGTTCACATCCGCCCCTCTACTTCACCGGCAGGGATGGCATTCTTCTTTGTGGCAGGGTTGCATCCGTGCATCGATTACTGTGCCTTGAATAAGATCACGGTAAAGAATCGATACCCCCTTCCACTGATGTCCACCGCCTTTGAGTTGAGCTGGCCGGGGGCGACAGTGGACACCAAACTCGATCTCCACAACACATATAACCTGGTCCGGATCCGAGAAGGGGACGAGTGGAAAACAGCCTTCAATACCCCGACTGGTCACTATGAATACCTGGTGATGCCTTTCGGTCTGTCCAACAGCCCCTCCGTGTTCCAAGCCCTCATCAACAACAGGCTCACGGACACCCTCAACCGGTTTGTTGTTGTTTACTTGGACGACATTTCGATTTTTTTCAAATCCCGTCACGGACACGTCCAGCATGTCCGCCAGGTGCTCCAACTCCTCTTAAAAAAACAACTGTTTGTCAAAGTAGAAAAAAGTGGATTCCACGTCTCAACCGTGACCTTCCTTGGTTTCATCATTAATGTGTGCAATATGTTTCAGTGTTCTTGTTTATTGTTTTGGACAGCACCACCTTATTTTTGTTCCTTTTAAAAGAAGCATGCTATTTTTATTTATTGTTCAATTTCAATTTGTTATTTTTATATATCTTGGATTTTTACAATTTAACATTTGTGTGCAATATGTTTCAGTATTTATTTTATTAGTATATTTTCTTCATATACAAGGGGTGCCTATTGCGCCTTGTTACAACATAGGTACTTGTTTTGCGTGGCTTGGGGGGGGGGTATGACTGATCTCACCTAGGGCACCAAGTGAGCCAGGACCACCACTGAGTAGTAGCAGTAGTAGCAGCGATGGGCAAGGAGAGACATGTTCATGTGCATTATTCAGGGTACAGCCCTCTTCTGCTGTTTCCACAAACTCAGTTTGAAATTAATAATAGTGGATATCATTTATATAATTTTTTTAATTAATGGTGGAACATATAAGGAGTCAGCCTTACAACAGTCATAAGCTATCATTACCTTTTCTTATCAACTTACCCTGACACTAAGCGGTATGTTTTCACTGAGAGTTTGAGTATGGAGCAGCTTTCCAGGCTATGCAGTAGAAGCGGAGACTCTCTGGGTGTTTGAGATCAGCCAGGCCTGGCACAGTGTTCAGTACTCTCTGTGTTTGGGGGGAGGGGGTTGTGTTTTAGGGGATTGTGTTTGGGGGGGAGGGACCTGTGAATTTCAGCCTGTTGCTGTCCACCCTTATTGGCCTGTTTGTGAGAAACAGATACGGCAGACAGCATCACCACTGCTAGTCATTTTACTACCTAACCTGTACTGCACTGTGCAGCATAAGCACCATGGTTTTCATTCGAGAGTCAAACCATCAGTCCTTGCTCAAGCATATTTGCCATCTCTGAGTGAACTTTAATCAGGGCTGAGGGCAGGAGCTAAATCTTCAGTCTGCTGTTAGTGATGTTAGCCCCGGGTCCTTTCTGACAGGTCTTCTCTCTGTAGGGCCTCAGTAAACTTTACACACAGAGCTCAAACAAGCACACTGTTTTCCTGAACACACTGTGCTTTATCCACAATGCTTTACCCCCCTCATGCTTTCCCCCACTCTCACCATGGTGGACAGCTTTTGAAAAGGAGGGCAGTGCTGACAGCAGTGGACAATGAGGGGTCCTGATTATGGCAGCAGAGCGTGCTGACAGTTCTCTCCGCTCTGCCTGCACTGCCTGCTCTGTGTGTGTGTGTGTGTGTGTGTGTGTGTGTGTGTGTGTGTGTGTGTGTGTGTGTGTGAGTGTGAGTGTGAGTGTGAGTGTTTTTCTTTCTGTGTTTGTGAGTGACATATAGAACTGTCAGTGATACTAAAAATTACATTGCAATGACATTTTAAAGTGGCAGGATCTTAACCAGCGCCTGAGCTTTGTAGCTGGTGATGCTGGAATCTAGATGCAGGGTGGATGCAGCCAGCTGATTATGAAATTAGCTGTTTTGTTTAGTTTGGGTGCAAGGGACAGGGGTGTTGGTTCTTTGAATTTTTCAGCTGATGATGTTTCTGCCTCCCCGGCCTGGGAAATGCAGAAATGTTTTCTGAGCTTTGTACAAATATCTAGTGGAGCAATCACATGATGCACACATCCAAACATGATGTCGTTTCTGCACTTTCTGCTCTGGGTTGTTCTATGGCCCTGGCTTGGGTTGCATTTTCTCAGCTTAGGTAGCTACAGTATCTGTTCAGAGTGAATTAATAACCCACTGAGTTGTGTGTGAAGCTACAGAATATACATACCTTCTCTACCGGAGTCCCGCAGGGCTCAGTGCTAAACGCCGTCCTATTCTCCCTGTACACCAAGTCACTTGGTTCTGTTATCACTGCTCATGGTTTTTCTTACCACTGTTATGCCGACGACACTCAACTTTTTCTCTCCTTCTCTCCATCTGAGACCCAGGTCCCGGCACGGATCTCTGCATGCCTGGCTGACATCTCTGCATGGATGTCCACCCACCAACTGAAGCTTGGGGAACCTGACACCTGATGCTTCAATCACGGTGGAAGGCTCCATTGTGTCTCCATCCCATTCTGCCAGGAGTCTTGGAGTGACCCTGGACAACCAGCTGTGCTTCTAGGGCCACATCGCAGCGATCACCTGGACCTACCGATTCTCCTTCCATAACATCAGGAAGATCCGACTGTTCCTCACACAAGAGGCCACACAACTCCTGGTCCAGGCCCTGGTGATCTCACGTCTGGACTACTGCAATTCCTTTCTGGCAGGCCTACCGGCCTGTGCCATCAAGCCACTGCAACTAGTTCAGAATGCTGTTCAATCAACCAAAGTTCACCCACGTCACCCCTCTACTCGCCTCTCTGCACTGGCTCCCCATCGAAGCACGCATCAGATTCAAATCACTGGTGCTTGCTTTTCAAGTAGCTAGAGGAACTGTTCCCCCATACCTCCAGACACTCATCACACCCTACACCCCAGCCAGACCCCTCCGCTCCGCCTCCTCTGGCAAACTGTCTGTCCCATCCCTCCGGGCGCCCGGCAGCCACTCCTCGTGGTCTCGCCTCTTCTCTGTCCTGACCCCTCAGTGGTGGAACGACCTTCCGCAATTGGTCAGGACTGCGGAATCACTTGCGATCTTCCACAAGAGACTCAAAACCCACCTTCTCAGACTCCACTACCACAAAATTCTGTACATCTACCCAATTGTCATCACCACTGCCTACTTGTTCAACACTTCTGGCATACAGTGGGGAAAATAAGTATTTCACCCCCTGCTGATTTTGTGAGTTTGCCCCCTTACAAAGAAAGGAACGGTCTATAATTTTCATGGTAGGTTCATCTTAACAGTGAGAGACAGAATATTTAAAAAATCCCAGAAAATCACATTATATGAATTTTAAACATTTATTTGTGTTTTATTGAGGAAAATAAGTATTTCACCCCTAGCAAAACATGACTCAGTACTTGGTGGAGAAACCCTTGTTGGCAAGCACAGCGGTCAGACGTTTATTGTAGTTGGTCACCAAGTTTGCGCAGATCCCAGGAGGGATTTTGGCCCACTCCTCTTTGCAGATCCTCTCCAAATCCTTAGAAATCCATTTTCGGTGTCCTGGCTGAGGAAGAAGGTTCTCACCCAAGATTTCCCGGTACATGGCCCCATTCATCCTCCCTCGATCCGGTGAAGTCGTCCTGTGCCCTTAGCAGAGAAACAGCCCCAAAGCATAATGTTTCCACCGCCATGCTTGACGGTGGGGATGGTGTTCTTGGGGTCCAAGGCAGCTTTTTTCTTCCTCCAAACACAGCGAGTCGAGTTGATGCCAAAGAGCTCGATTTTAGTCTCATCTGACCACAGCACTTTCTCCCAAGCCTCCTCTGAATCATCCAGGTGCTCATTGGCAAACTTCAGACGGGCCTGTACATGTGCCTTCTTGAGCAGGGGGACCTTGCGGGCACTACAGGATTTCAATCCATTACGGCGTAGTGTGTTACCAATGGTTATCTTGGTGACTGTGGTCCCAGCTGCCTTGAGATCATCAACAAGCTCCAGCCGTGTAGTTCTGGGTTGTTCCCTCACCTTTCTCATGATCAGGTTCACTCCACGAGGTGAGATCTTGCGTGGAGCCCCAGACCGAGGGAGATTGATGGTCAATTGGTGTTTCTTCCATTTTCTAATTATCGCACCAACAGTTGACTCCTTCTCACCAAGCTGCTTGCCAATGGTCTTGTAGCCCATTCCAGTCTTGTGCAGGTCTACAATTTTGTCCCTGATGTCCTTAGACAATTCTTTGGTCTTGCCCATTGTGGAGAGGTTGGAATCTGATTCATTGATTGATTCTGTGGACAGTTGTCTTTTATACAGGTAACGAGTACTTAATTAGGAGTACTAATTAAGTAAGAGGACTAATCTGTGTGCCTCCTGGTCACATAACCGGTCTGTGGGAGCCAGAATTCTTGCTGTTTTGCTAGGGGTGAAATACTTATTTTCCTCAATAAAACACAAATAAATGTTTAAAATTCATATAACGTGATTTTCTGGGATTTTTTAAAAATATTCTGTCTCTCACTGTTAAGATGAACCTACCATGAAATTTATAGACCGACCGTTCCGTTCTTTTCTTTGTAAGGGGGCAAACTCACAAAATCAGCAGGGGGTGAAATACTTATTTTCCCCACTGTATGTATCCCTGCTTACTCCTCATAAAAAAATGTATAACTTTTTCCTTCCCAGTGTTACAGGTATGGTAAATTAAATACTTATGAATAAATTAAGTGAAAGGAAGAAGTGAAATTGGCAGCATTGGATGAACGTCTTGTACCACACCTGTTTATAAAGCAGTTCTAATTTTCCCCAAATCACCTCAGTCTGCAACTCACCTTGCTGCTGGCCTAT